>OZ012740.1:79998273-80343745 GCA_963859935.3 Lathyrus sativus | reverse complement strand
GGGTGTGAGCGATGGTTATTTATTGATCCCTCGGAGAATCTGCAGAAACTCGTGTGCCCTTGTGGGGTGTGAGCGATGGTTATTTATTGATCCCTCAGAGGATTTGCAGAACCTCGTGTGCCCTTGTGGGGTGTGAGTGATGGTTATTTATTGATCCCTCGGAGGATTTGCAGAACCTCGTGTGCCCTTGTGGGGTGTGAGCGATGGTTATTTATTGATCCCTCGGAGGATTTGCAGAACCTCGTATGTTGCGATGGTTATATTGATTCCTCGGAGAATCTGCAGATCCTCGTGTGCCCTTGTGGGGTATGAGCGATGCTTATCTTTGGTTCTCCAATTGAACCTGCTGAAATGAGTCGGTACCGCATTTGCATCTTCATAGAGTCGTGTGTCGGTCTCTATGAGTTGCATGTTGTCATCTTCATATGATGCATTGGTGAAATAAACATGAATGTAGATGTTTATGTGAATTAGCAATGGAATAAACATGTTGTAAATATTTATGCGAAAATGATGTGAATTCTAGAAGTATGATTGTATATGCTTATATGATTTGCGGTAAATGAAACATAATGTATATGTGATTGTTAGGAGAAGTGTGCATATGCTTATATATATACATACATATGATATGTTGACGTGGGAGTGGTGAGTGTGTGAATTGATTGAGAAATGTGGCATATATGTATTTTATGATTGTTTATATACATAATTATATACATTGTTAGTATGGTAATATTTCTCACCCTTCTGCTGTTTTATGATGCTCTATGAGGCATTGCAGATTAGGATTGCTGGAGGTGTATTTTGGAGTATAGCTCATTTTCTCTTGAGTCGGTCGCTCTGATGTGTAATGTCGGGTAGCTAGGCTTGTAGAGTATCTTCGTGATACATTATATATATGTAATAGTTGATGATGTTTGGTAATCTGTGATTGATGTTATGAAAAACCTAATGACGTGTACTTGTATTTTATCATGTCTTAAGTAATTCAATGTCTTAGTCTTCCGCTTTAACAGAAAACATGAATATGCTTATTTTAAGAACCATGCGTTTATTCTTTTTAGTTGAGATTTACCCTTTTTGAATTGTTTCTTTATAAACATTAATATTCATGTGGTCGTTTCATGGATAATGTGACGCACTTCTTTTATACCATGAAATAAATATACTCTGATGGAATTTTAATTCGTGCCTAAATGATTTAATTGTGTTATTTGGGGGTATAGAAAGGGGGCGTTACATTAAGTGGTATCAGAGCAGGTCGGTCTGTCCGGCCAAGTTGTGTTTGTTGGTTGTTCCCTTGTACGCGACATGTGTGTGAAACACCGTTGGTACGTGTTTGTTGTTTAGCCTTTGTCTGCGGAAGTGGGAATGATCAAAGTGGGGGAGAAGCTTGTGATTCTCTAGGATGCTGCAAGAATGGAGTTGTAGCTCGGTGTGTTGTTAAACGCTATTATAGTTTGGTAAAGATGGTTTATACTCCATCATGATTTTCGGCTGTCTGTTGACAAATTGAGGAACTGATCACCCTTAATCCCTTGTTGATAGTAGTTGGGATTGGTGTTGGATGGGATAGACATGTCTTGCGAGCTTAGATGGTGTGTGCAATGAATTGTTTGGAGTGAAGCCAAGTGCTTAAGGATTGTTCTGAGAAGTCGACGCAGGACAGTGACGAGATGTTGAATTTTGATGAGATTTTGAGTGCTAATGAAAGTAGGAGGTTGGCAGTTTCCGATTAGTTATGGATGTCTGGAAAATTATCCTGACAAGATAAGTGTTACAGGCCCAGGATGTGAAGTGGGGTTGTGAAAGACTTAATTTCGGGAACTGGTCCGAGATCGAGAACCCATGTTTTGGGATAAGTGTTACAGGGCCAGGATGTGAAGTGGGATAAGCTCTTCTAGACTTCCTAGACCTCTTGTCATGGCATTTTTATTTTTCCTTCTTGATTGTAGGACACTCCGGCTTAATGTGGCCCAGTTTGCCACAATTGTAGCAAGTAATTCTAGACTTACCATTTTTTCTCTCATCTTCTTTTGATGAGTTCGATAACCTTCTTGATTTTCCATGGTTCTTGTCGGGATATTTGTCACCATGTTTCCACATGTATTTATTGAACCTCTTTATAAACAGTCTCATATCTTCTTCATCGGAATCATTGTCATCTTTAGATTCATAATCCTAAGTTCATAATGTGAGGACCTTGATCTAGAAGTCTTTAGAGCTATTAACTTCTTCCTTTTCTTTGTCTTTCTCACTCTTCACTTTCTTTCTTGCTCTTTTTCGTATTTTGCTAAGCAATTGAGTTCTTGCTCATGCTCTTCTAATTTATCGAACAACATCTTTAGATCAAGCACTTTAAGATCATTTCCTCCTTTACGGCAGTGACTTTGGGATGTCATTCCCTACTTAAACATCTCAAAACATTTTTAGTAGCAATCTCATTGGAAATAAGTTTACCTAGTGCATTTAATTGAATACATGCGAATCGTTTTCGCATGTCCGCAATGGGCAACCCCAGTTTTATCCCAGTTTGTTAGACATCATTAGTACCCTCATGGGCAACCCCTAATGCGTCCCACAATGAGAAATGTGATAATACTCGTCAACATCTAAAGCATATGTGAGAATATTTTTGCTTCCCAATCGTGTGACCATAGTTTCCAATCATTAGCATCCCATTGTGCTTCTGGTTTGGGTAACATAACACCTTCATTGGTCACAATTATTTCATTCGGACCATTTTGAATGGTGTGCCATATACCTTTGTCAACAAAGTTGACATGAATACACATACAAGCTTTCAATAGCCAAACTTTTCACCGGTGAAAATTGGTGCTCTATTGTACGCTCCCTTAGGTTCGGTAGCCATTCTTTAAAACTAAATATTAAGCATGAAATTAACTGGAGCTCGTAATGCCACTTATTAGGCAATATGCTTTGATATAAAGGGGGTGAATAGGTCAATAATTTTAAAAAAATAACTTTTGAAAAAAAAAAGTTTTCAAAAGTTTTATGGCACAACGGAAACAACCTGAATTGAATCGTCTAACCAAACCACTTTTTCTTTCCTTATTTACCATTACCATATTTGATAACTATTAGATGATAGGATTATATCTAGAGGGGGTGAATAGATCATAAACTAAAAATAATAAACTTTTGGCAAAAATGATTTTCAAAAGTTCTATGGCATAATGAAAATAACTCGAATTGAATTGCTTAACTGAACCAATTATCGAAAAGCTCGGATATGCATAACGTAAACAAATTGGATAATAATGAACACAAATTATTTAACAATGATTAATCACAAATCAATTACATGCTAAGCTACACGTAGAGCTTATTTCCAATGATAAAAAATTCAATTAAAAGCAATAGACTTAATTTATCAAACACCTTGAGCGCAATCGATAACGCTTGGAAAATTAATTTGATTTGCTGATGTTAAAACCAATCACAATCAAAGTGATTATGATTATATCAACAATTTTCAATTCAAAACGCAATTAAAAATTTGATTTCAAATGAATTGATCCAACTGTTGCACCCCAAAATTTGACCAACTTCTCTTTAACTAGCTTAGGTTGCATTTCATTCACATTAGCATTATCATTTGCATTTCATTGACATGTAAGCAGGAGATCAAGAGGTATGAGTACCAATAAAGAGCTACACAAGACTATGAAGCTAGCCAAGAAGGTTATTCAAGTGTTCAAGGGTTGATGTCCTTACTAGAGAAGTTAAAAGATCCTCAGAGAGAATGGTTGAAACCAAGAGGGTGTGCCTCCTAGCACAAGAGTTGTGGAAGTTCCTCAGATGATTCTGAAGCCATGAAGTTAGACTTGAAGCCTTGAGAGACCTTATGAGATGTCTTGAAAGACATCATGAAGCCTAGACAGGTCATTGTGCAAGTTTAAGAAGACTCAGCCATGAGTGGTGTAATTAGGGTTTGACTGGGTCAACCCTAAGTCAACTGAAGACTTGGAGGAAGTTGAGACCTAATCCAAGAGCCATATGATCATGGATTGATTAATTGAGATGCAATAAGGATGATTCCAAGTTCAACTCATCATGATTAAGAGTGAGAAGTTTCAAGCTAGGGTTTCTAAGGCTTGATAGTGTAAAATCCCCTAGTTTAACCCCTATCTTCAAGACAGCTTAGCTAAAGATGTGATTGGCATCTCATCTTTCCCCCAACATGAATGTTGTAGATCTTGTTCTTATCTTTAATTTGAGTACTAGAAGTCCTTGATAGGATTTATAGAACTCAAGTTATGACTTTGACAAGTTACAGGTCATTTGAGGTATGTGAATCTAGGGCCTTGAAAGTTACCCAACTTGCATCAAACGTTTGCCCAAGAAGGATGCTTCCTATGTACTTTTGGTCAACATGAATGTTGTTCCTTATCCTCGTAGCTTTCTAGAGAGTACTAGAAGTCCTTGATAGGATTTGTAGAACTCAAGTTATGGCTTTGACAAGTCAAGGGCATTTTGGTCATTTGTAGATTACAGGTCATTTCAAGCATAAGGCCATAACTCCTAATTCCAAGCTTCAAATGGAAAAATATTAAACATCAAACTTGTTCAAAATGATGTTTTAAGGCTAGTAAGGAGGTCATGAGATGTTGGAAAGGCTTGTAGCTCAAAGTTTCAAAAATGACCTAAAATAAGGGCATAAGTTAAATAAACCAAAGTTGGAAATTGATATTTTCAACCTACACATCCAAACCATGGCATGTAATACATCATTTTGACTCTAGAAAAACATTTTAAAAACATTGGTTTAGACACATTTTTGAGTTGAGATTCAATTTATGGACTTGCTTTGAAAAGCACTTGCTTGCATATTAAGTAACATGTGCATAACTCAAAATTAAGGCATGAGCAAGGGACTTGGCAAGCTAAACCCTTCCAAAATGTCACTAGGGGAGAAATTGAAAGTGAATGAGATGAATTTCAAGCTGCAAACAGAATTGAGCATGGCATGATACATGATTGGAAATCTCATGACATGAGAAGTGGAAAAATCTCATTGGAAGGATCTAGAAGGTTCTAGATCATCCAAACTTCATCTATATATGGAATAGAGTCGATCCATTGAAGGGGTTGGTGATCATTGAAGGATTGAGCATAGCTTGAGATTGAGTTTTCTTGGATTGCAATTGAAATCGTTTTCACCAAATTCCTCAATTTCCATCCATTTTCTTTATTGAAACATCTTCCATGGATGTCAAGGAGTGATTCCAGATCGTTTTCAAGAAGAATTGGTGGCTAAATCGTGTATGAGCAAGTGAACTTCTCCACCTGCAAATCACTATCGGGTTCCAAGATTCAAGCACTTTCCATTGATTCTTTTGCATACAGAAGCAAGAGGAAGGTTCATTGATCGTGTCTACAAGATTATAGAGCTTGAAGTGGAGGATTAGTGCATCTGTTACTCAAGAATTTTCAGGTTGGTACCTTCCTTCCTATAGCATGATTTAGGTAGAATTAGGTTGAATTAAAGTGCTATATTGATTGTAGAATGGTGTAGGATGGATTCCAGATAGTTAATTGTTGAATTAGAGACAAATTAGGTGAATTGCCATTTTCAGTTAAGATTGGGATATGTTGAATCTTGAGGTTTCAGAAGAAACTAAGGGTATGGTTGAACTCGTGGCAAGATTTGGAATAAGATTCATGTTTTGACCTCTTGGATTGGAGGCCCTAGAGAGAACTAGGGTTGAAGGGGATGACCGGAGCTGGGCGCGAAGCTCAGAGGTTTGAAAGGTTGAAGACAACCTCAGGACCATTGGATGAGGGTTTGACTTGGACTGGGAGGCTGATCCAAGGGCCACGTTTTAAAGTTGAGTTGTGAAGGATTTCTGATGATGAAACACACCGTTTCATTTATTCAGGCGTTTTGGGCTTAATGATTTAAGTGCTATCCACACCCCCTGATGGCCCAACCCATATTTTTAACTGATTCTGATTACTTTTTGCACCGTGTGTTTAATCTTTTAATTGGATTTTCTTTTAATTTCATTTTTATACATGATTCTTGTAAAAATCATAATTAATTGAAAATTAATCCAATTAAACCCATTCTTTTTGCATTCTACTCATGATTGAGTCTAGAATTGTTTAGAGAAAAAATATTTTCATTTCATGTAATTTATGATTTAATAGGAATTTTATATTTTAATTGATATTAAAATAATTATGTTTGATACATATTTTTGTGGATTTTTTGTGTGATCCCATGGTGATGATTCTTGGCCTAATTTTATGTGTGTGATTATGTTAGACATGTATGATCCCATAGAATGTTTCTCACATTTTTGTGATGAAAATAGGTGTGTTTTCTAGATTGACATTTAGGTGCCTCCTTTTAGGGTTTTAGGTTTGATACCTTGTAAATGAAGGATTTAGTTCTAGGTCCAATTTGATGATTTGATCTTTGAAACTAATATGGTAGAGTCATGATTGACATAGGTTCCCATAGTAATTTTTGTAGGATTTTACAATTGATTTTAGTATTTTAGTTAGGACTTACTTTAGTACTAGGTTTTAGGTGATCCTAATTTACTAATTCAACTAGTTTAACTTCCTTAGTTCCCTTAGATTAGGGTTTGTGCTTGGTTTGGCTTTGGTTGAGATTGAAGACAAGTTTAAGACAAGGTGAGGATGCTTGAAGTTGCTTGAAGTTACTTGGAGCTTTGGATTTGTTTGTGCCTGAAGGTGTCTGATGAAGATTAAGAGATAGGACAGAGGGAGAGCCTTGTAGTTAGAATGATTTCTTTCACAAACATGGAAAGCCTCTTGTGCTTCCATTCCTCCCAATGATTAAAATTCCTTCACTGGTATTCACCTCCCTCCCTTGGAGGGATAAGTGATGGTACCTAGGAAGTAGAACTTTTGAGGGAACCATTCTTCTGATGTTGAACCCTTATGGGCCTCCTTTGGTGGTCAATAAGCAGTTTAATATCCTAGCTTATCCAGTTAAGTGATTTCCCTTGGTTTGTGTATCTTGGAAGATGTTGGACTTGAGTTTGAAGATGTTGGACTTGAGTTTGAAGATGAAGACTTCATTGAAGAGTGTGAAAGTGGATGATTCCTTGAGCATTGCCATTGCAGCTGAAGCTTGAAGAGCAAGAAGAGCAGGTTGATACTTGAAGATCCAATTGAGATTGAGTGAAGAATGGAGAGAGCTGAGGCTTAGAAGATTGAAGGATGAAGTTGACACTTCTAAGTGATTCAAGACTACTCTGAGAAGCTGAAGCTTGTAAGAGGAGAAGACCAAGTTGAGACTGGTAAAGCACAAAGAGCTGAAGCTTGAAGACTAAGTTGATACTTGTGAAGGAGATTCAATTGAGATTGAGTGTAGAGCTGAGGCTTGAGGAGCTGAGGATGAGTTGATACTTACACTGATGCTTGGAGAGCCTGAAGGAATCAAGTTGATACTTGTAGCTAAGAGTGAAGCCTGAAGGTAGAATTGACTAAGGAGATGAAGCTTGAAGAAGGAGGATAAGTTGAAACTTATGTTGATGGATTGAAACCTTGGAGAAGCAAGTTGATACTTGCCAGAGAAGATGATAGCCTTGAAGGGTGATTGAAGTTTGAAGACTGAATTGCTGTCAGAAGAGCTGAGGCTTGGAATTGGAAGACAATTGTTGATCTGCTTTCTTGTCTGTTTTTCTGTATTGATGTGCCTTGTTTGACTTGCTTGATGCATTAGAATAAGTCCATGATTAGACTGACTTTAAACTAGGAGCATGATTGCACTAGAGGTTGAGTTGCTCCCTCTACTGTTATTATTACTGTATGGCTTTGCTTGCGGGTATTCGTAGAGCCCCGCTCCCTTGCCCATGTGGTTTATTCTGCTTGATAGCATGTTACTTTTCTGTATGATTGCAGTTTACTTTTATTTTGCTTGACAGCATCTTATTTTCTTCTGTATGATTACAGTCTCTTATATCTTGCTTGGTATCATGTTATTTCCTCTGTATGATTATTGTTATTCATTCTGGCTTGAGGTTGAGATGAGCTTGTGGAGGCTGCTGCCCCACACACATTTCCTCCCTCACTTGCATTGCATGCATTTTACAGTCGTTTACTGTTTACTGTTTAAGTTGATGCCTTATCTGTTTCTGTTTATCATTGACATGATCCCTTAGGACTCTCACCCTCCTTTGATAAGGAAGTGATGATAGAACTTAGGTTGAAACCTATGCATGATAACCTCTAGGAGTTCCCTGTTTCAAACTTCAACTATAGGATGAATCCTTGGCATGACAACAGTAGGACTTGATAGTCTCCCCGTAGTTGAGCCTGTTCTCTTCTCATCTCAAAACAGCTTAAGATACAGTAATCATGAATGATTTCTTTCGCACGTTACGAGCCTTAAGCTATCTGGGAAAGGATTGTTGGAGAGCTTCTTTTCAACAGTCTGGATGTTTAGTATGGTACCCTTTGGGTGACATGCGACGCATTCACTCTCAGGTTATAGTCTTTAGTGCGATTGAAATTGCAGACAACAATAAAAAACACTTCTTTCGTAAAAGACAGAAAAACAAACTTCAAACCTTTTTGCCCCGTGGGCCCATAATTCAAAAGAAAGCTTTTCTGAAGAAAAGAGTGTCGTTAAACTTCAGCTGCGGCATCGCAAACAGGCTTCGTCCCTAACTGCTGGAACTGCTGTTTAACCCTACTCGATAAAACAGATGAATCTGAATCCCCGTAATTCGTAGTATTTCGAACTACGTAAGCTCTGATCTCTCATACTTGATGAGAGTACGTAGGAACAATACTGACGTATTGGCGAGCCACCTTCCCCCGTAACCCGTCGTAGGTCGAACTACGTTGACTCTGATTTCTCATTCTCTGATGAGAATACGTAGGCATAAAGCGCGACGCTTTTCCGAGTCATTTTCTTTTCTTTTTCAGCCAACCTTGATACGTAGATAGATAAACCAACTCGTCCAGTAAACACAACAAGCGTGGATCTCGTCGAGTACGACGGACGTGAGGGGTGCTAATACCTTCCCCTTACGTAACCGACTCCCGAACCCAGACAATGGTTGCGACGACCTTGTCTTACCCTTTTTCGTAAGGTTTTTCCGATCGTTTCCTTTCCCGCTCCGAGGGATAAATAACGAAAGGTGGCGACTCTTCTGTTTTGCCGGCACCTTATTTTCGCGGAAGCGACACCAACCAACAAAGATTTGATAACAATGTATATACAAATAAAGAGAGAGATGAAGGTAGGAAACCACTGAGAAGGGGGGGGGGGGTTGAATAAGGGTTTTCAAAACAAATAAGGCAATAAAAATAACAGGTATTTTTATATTGGTTCGTTTGAACTCAAACTACTCTAGTCCACCCGGCTAAGGTGATTTCGCCTCTTTCAAAAGAGGACTTAATCCAATAATCAAAAATTGATTACAATATTTTCACTAAGACAAACTTCTCTTAGTCTCTCAAGAATACTAACCACAACTTGGTCTCTCAAGGATCTTTTACAAAGTAATACAATAAAGTGTGTTTAAGTGCTTCTTAGAAAAGCTTTTTCACAACAGTGATTTTACACAAAATGAAGAACAATGAAACTTTCTATTTTCTTCGTTGTAGAATAATGTTCTATTGTATATTATATATGAATTGCTGATGAAAACTTGTTTAAATACTTCACACCCATTTCTCAAATAACGTGCAACTTTCCAGAAGAGGAATGTTCAGAGATATCCTTTTTTGTTCTGACATTCTGTCCCGTACACAAAATAGGAATAGTGTCGTTGGATACTATTTCTTTCTAGAAAAGGAATGTTCAGAGATATCTCTTTTGTTCTGAAATCCTGTCCTATACACAAAAGAGGAATAGCACCGTTGGATGTAGACAATGAATTTGGCGACGAATCTTTCTTGATCAGCATCTTTTTAAATGAACGAATATGGAAATATTTCCTGCATCAGATCCTCTGATGATGTTCCTTTTTCTTATTATCAAAGTAACTTTCTTCCAGAGTTCCATTTTCTTCTTATCAGAGTGACTCTCTTCCAGAGTTTTATTTTCTTCTTTATCAGAGTAATTTTTCTTCCAGAGTTCTGCAGCTTAGTGCTAGCGTGATTATTTTAACAAACTGTTCATCCAGAGGCGCGCTTTAGATCAGAGAAGATCTTCGCTCTTACGTGTTATCCAAATGTATCACTTTGTTACTAATGTTTCAGAGACTTACGTGTTTTGATTCTCAGAGCATCTGCAGTTGCAGCGTTGAGTTTAGTATGCTTAGAGTTTTCTGAATCTTCGCTTTATACTCTACACTCAGAGCCTTTTGTAGCTTCTCTTTTTACCAAATGCTCAGAGTCTTCTGCGTGTTCTCCATACAAAATTTCATTATTGTTATCATCAAAACATTGAGATATATTAAGAACCAATTTGTGTTCTAACAATCTCCCCTTTTTGATGATGACAATAACAATACGAAATTTTATTCAAAATTAAAATATATATCTCCCCTTGAGAATATGATTCTCCCCCTGAAATGAATACTGCAAGAAAATTTAAAACTTCCCTTTCAGCACTTGTATTCTTTCCAGAGTCAGAGCAAGCTTGTGGACTATCTCAGACCTTGTTCAGAGTTAATCTATAAATGTTGTCAGATGAGTAACTTTAGCTCTGAAACACTGAATTCATGATAAGTTAGTTTTTAACATGTGTGAGTTTCCATTCAGTATCTATTTATGTGAATGATTCAAAATTTCCATTTCTCCCCCTTTTTGTCATATCAAAAAGTGATTTTAGAAAATCATTTAAGACAAAAAAAATT
Organism: Lathyrus sativus; assembly: GCA_963859935.3. Taxonomy (NCBI): domain Eukaryota; kingdom Viridiplantae; phylum Streptophyta; class Magnoliopsida; order Fabales; family Fabaceae; genus Lathyrus; species Lathyrus sativus. The sequence goes on along the minus strand of OZ012740.1, from coordinate 80,332,931 downwards.
TCAGAGCAAGAAAAATAGGACAAATCTAAGATAGAATCAGATGTAAAAAAAACATAGTCACAAATGTATTTAGAAACCCAGAAAAGAAATAAAACATGCAAGTTACAGATGAGCATAAACTAATAAACAATTAAGATAAACGGGAAGTTAAAAGCTTAAGAAGCTCCGTCATCTTAGAAGTTGAAGCTTCTTGTTTGGCCATCCATGTCTTGATTTCAGTAGTGGATTCTTCTTGTTTGACCATGCACTCCTGAATCTCTGCCGTAGTTTTCTCTTGATTGACCATCCAAGATTTTATCTCGCTGTTAGTAGCCTCTTGCTGAGCAAATTTGTTTTGCACATCTTCATTTTCTTTCCTCAAATCTGTTGAACTCTGAACAACAAGTGAAAAAGATACATTCCCTAATTCCAGAGCAGAGGGATGACCAGAGTTAGGAATCTCTTCATCAACAGGAGCCTCTGAGGTACCTTCTTCAGCATGAGGATCTTCACTCATCTGAAGTGCAGCAGATTTCTCAGATGAAAAACACACAACCTTTGCAGGTGTGTTTTCCAAACAAAGAATAGGAGTTCTGCTGACACTAAGTTGAGCAAGATTCATAGCTGCATAAACTCTCTCTTGCACATCTGTAGAGCAAGCATCCTGAAGATTCATAGTTACAGAAGTGAATCTCTTTCTGAAGGAACTCTAGATCTCTTCAGAGTCACGGAGATTCGTGCTAGTGATACACTTCTCTCTTACAGCAGAAAACCACATCTGCATCTCCGTTTTAAAACTAGATAACAGATTACCAACATTTGGTCTGGGTTTGGGCTTAAGGCAGGCCTCGAAGAAGGATTTCCTAAGAGCATCAAGGAGTGAAGGTTTAAAAGAGGATGAAGGTTTATCTAGAGAATGAGAGGGAATGGGAGTGGGAGAAGAAAATTCAAGAGGATGGTTTGAGGAGTTATGTGGAGGGGATGTAGCTTCTGATTGGTTAGAGGAGGAGTCAGAGGAGTCAGATGGGAAAGGTGGAATTGGGTGAATGGTTAGGAGAGGTGTGTCATGAAAGATTTCAAGTTCATAGGGGTTGGTAGCAACATGTTAGTTTGTAGAGGGGACTCCAGCAGAATAGGTTTGCTGAGGGATATTGAATGAGGGTGTGCATGGTATAGAGGTGTTGTGTTCAGAGGTGGCTTCTTGGTTATGTTGAGAGGTGATGTAAGGGTTGGAAGTTTGTGGTTGGGAGAAAGGAGAGGCAACAGAGACATGAACATGCTCAGAGGAATGTGAATGGTGCTCAGAGGTGATGTGTGGAAGGGAAAGAGAAGGAGGGTCAGAGGTGATAATAGGTTTAGAAGAGAGAGGGGATTGGGATGTTGGTTCAGAAGAGAGAGGGGGTTGAGATGTTAGTTCTTCTGTTACAGTTTCCAAAACAGGAGATAAAATAGCAGAGGGATTACCTGATTGCTTGGAACGCTTAGAATGTTTCTCTGAGGGAACTTCTTCAGAGACCTAGCTCTTCTTGTGTTTCTTCCTTATAATCAGCTCTGGAGCAGGTTGAGAAGCACGTAGGAGTAGATCGGCTGGCATAGAAGTGCCATCTTCCATACAGGAAGCAATATAAGCGAGGAGAGCTTCCTTTGGCTCCTCTACAGTGAAGAGTGGAAAATCTTCCACTGGTACCCTCCTTCTACGCACAACATCAAAATCAATATGAACTGGATCAAATTGATGTTTTTCTACCAACTTCATTCTCTGAAGACTCTGGCCATCCAGAGGTTTCCCAAGAATAGGAACTAGTTCATCTGTCTGACCAACATCTTTCAAATAAAATACCAAACCATTTTCAGTGAGGATATCAGAAATTAACCTTCCCATGGGAATCCAATCTTTGATTTTCTGGTGTTTTGTGCGAATGATTTCTCTGGACATCTTAACATGACTCCAAAGATGAACAAACAGCAGGTGTGGAAGATTCACCTTAATATTATTCCCCAGACAATACAAAATATACAGTTGATCTGTATTAATGTAATCTGGAGAATTTGAAGCCTTGCGATGATGAATACAACCCAGAAATATCTTGGCCCAAATCTTATAATGGGCCTTCAGATCCTTTATTTTGTTGGATGGAAGCCTAGAAATAAACACCTCGTTGTACACTTCATTCATGTTCACGTGTCCCACTGAAGTATTCACAATACCCTCTTCTTCATAGCCAATAAGTTGGTGAATCATTTCCTCAGTGATGATGATAGTTTTACCCAAAACGGATGAAGAAATAAACTTAGGGTAAATTTTGGCATGAATCTAGAATTCCTTTACCAATTGGGGAAAAACTGGACCAACCAACCGATCAAAGTATTTTACCCATCCTTGAAAGTTAACTGTTGAATGAAGATCAAACCCATTTTTCGCCATACAGTCAAAATCAACCATAAACTCACAAAGTACCTCTAGTTTTTTCACTGATGTGAGAAGTGTGCGTTCTGGCTCTTTATAAGCTTCATTACCCATTTGCGATGAAGACGACCCAACCATTGTAGAAACCAAGTGTTGATGTGTTGAAGATGAGGTAGCCATTGAAGAAGAACTTTTGAGATGACTGGGGATTCTTTTAATTTTTTATTTGAAAATAAGCAATGAAGAAGGGAAAAATGTATAAGGTGTGTGGGATAATGAAAATGTGAAATGTGTTATGGTGTGGAATATGTATTAGGGCACAAAGATAAACATAAATCAAATCAAAGAAGGAATAATGATTTGACAAAGTGGGGGGGGGGGGGACGAGAATTTCAATGATTCAAACAGTACCTAAAACGGCGCCTCAGCTTTGTGTACACTCAATCATTTACAAAATTCAGATTAGAAGTGACACGTGTTTGATGTGGTGTGCGTCTGAAGCTCTTTTAGGAAATGAATCGTTAACTAACGCTCAGATCCTCTGAAGCTTGTTAACTCAGATTTTCACAAATAAAGTAACTTAAGAAATTTCAGATGCAATACTTCAGAGTATAGACTTTAAACATTTTTCATCTGAATAAATTAATTCTGAATAAAGATTTTATTCTGGACAAAAGTCCATACTAATGTTTTTCAGAATAAATTTAAATCTATCTTCATAGATTGGTTCTGTAAAAATATCAGCCCATTGATGGTCTGTATCAACAAAATTTAAACTTAATATCCCTTTCTGAATATAGTCTCTGATGAAGTGGTGTTTAATCTCTATATGTTTTGCCTTTGAATGTAAAATTGGATTTTTAGAAAGACAAATTGCAGAAGTATTGTCACAGAATATAGGAATATTACTCTCATGTATTTGGTAGTCCTCCAGCTGACTCTTCATCTAGAGCATCTGGGTACTGCAACCAGCAGCAGCAATATATTCTACCTCTGTAGTTGAGAGTGCTATAGTGGGTTGCTTCTTACTGTACCACGAGGTCAGATTGCCTCCCAGAAAATGACAGCTTCCAGAGGTGCTTTTGCGTTCAACTCAATCTCCAGCAAAATCAGCGTCACAGAAGCCTACTAATTATATTCATCAGATCTTCTGTAACATAGACCCACGATAGTTGTACCTTTCAGATACCTCAGAATTCTCTTAACAACAGTTAAGTGAGATTCTCTAGGATCTGATTGGAACCTAGCACATAAACATACACTGAAGAGAATGTCAGGCCTAGAAGCAGTCAAATACAGAAGAGAGCCAATCATACCTCTGTACAGTTTCTGATCTACCTTTTTACTTACCTTTTCCTTTTCCTAGAGTGTAATTTAGATGCATGGGAGTCTTAGTTGGCTTACTCTCTGTCAGATTAAACTTCTTCAGAAGCTCCTTCACATACTTCGTCTGATGTATGTAGGTGCCTTCTGGAGTCTGATAAACTTGAATGCCCAGAAAGAATCTTAGTTCTCCCATCATGCTCATTTCAAACTCTGCCTGCATAGACTTAGCAAACTCCTTTCCAAGTGAAATATTTGTGGTTTCCAAAAATAATATCATCAACATAAATCTGAGAGATTAAGATATCTTTCTTAATTGATTTATGAAAAAGAGTGGTATCAACCTTTCCTCTGATAAAATTATTTTCCAGAAGAAAATTACTCAGCCTTTCATACCAAGCTCTGGGAGCTTGTTTTAGGCCATAGAATGATTTCTTTAATTTAAAAAACATGCTCTAGAAATCTTTCATTTCCAAATCCAGGAGGTTGATGAACATATACTTCTTCTTCTATTAAACCATTTAAGAAAGCACTTTTAACATCCATCTGATACAGAGTTATGTTATTCTGTGCAGCAAAAGAAATTAGCAAGCGTATGGATTCTACCCTTGCGACAGGAGCATACATCTCTGTGTAGTCAATACCTTCTTGCTGGCTGTAGCCTTGAGCAACAAGTCTCGCTTTATTTCTGATGACTTCTCCTTGCTAATTTAACTTATTTCTGTAGACTCATTTTGTTCCAGTAATGTTGAATCCTCTTGGTCTTGGAATCGGATCCCAGACATCATTTCTTGTGAATTGATTCAGCTCCTCTTGCATAGCAAGTATCCAACCGTTGTCTTGTAGAGCTTCATCCACAGAGGTAGGTTCAATAATTGACACCAGACTAAACAATGATATCCCATAGGATTTGAGGAAGGATCTTGTTCTTATGGGATCATCCTTCTTTCCAATAATCATCTCCTCTGTATGAGAAGATTTGATTCTGGAGGATCCTTTCAGAGTTGGTTCTTCAGAAATAGTTAAGTTGTCTAGATGAGCAGCTAATGGAGTGGCATCTGGAGTTGCTTCTGGTTCTTTAGATGGAACTTTGTTTGCCTCTAATTCTTCAGAGCCTGTGAGAAGAACTTCTCGATCTGCAGAAATTTCAGACTGCTTTGGCTTTTGATTGCCAAGCTTATCATCAAATCTTACATGATCTGATTCTTCCACAATCTGTGTTTCAGTATTGTATACTCTGTAGCCTTTTGAGCATTCAGAATATCCAAGCATAAAACACTTTTGTGATTTAGAGTCAAATTTGTTCAGATTATCCTTAGTGTTCAGAATAAAACAAATACATTCAAAAGGATGGAAATATGAAATGTTGGGCTTTTTATTCCTCTACAATTGATAAAGAGTCTTCTCCAGAAGAGGTATTACAGAGATTCTGTTCTGAATATAGCACGCTGTATTTATTGCTTCTGCCCAAAAATGTTTAGCCATATTTGTCTCATTGATCATGGTTCTGGCCATTTCTTGCAATGTTCTATTCTTTTGTTCTACAACTCCATTCTGTTGAGGAGTTCTAGGACAAGAGAAATCATGTGCAATTCCATTTTCTTTAAAATAGTTTTCAAAAGATTTATTTTCATATGCACCACCATGATCACTTCTGACTTTGACAATATTAGATTTCTTTTCATTTTTGACTTGATTGCAGAAATCAAAAAATACAGAGTGACACTCATCCTTGTGCTTTAGGAATTTTACCCATGTCCATCTGTTGTAGTCATCAACGATGACAAGCCCATACTTCTTGCCTCTTATGGATGCAGTTTTCGTGGTCCAAACAGATCAATGTGCAGAAGCACTAATGGTCTAGAAGTAAAAACAAGATTCTTTGGTTTGATAGTGGATTTTGAAAATTTGCCTTTCTGACATGCTTCACAAAAAGCATCTGAGTTGAACTTCAACTTAGGAAGTCCTCTGACCAGATTGAGCTTGTTAATCTGAGATATACGTCTCATGCTAACATGTCTCAGTCTTCTATGCCAGACCCATTGCTCATCATTAACAGACATAAGACATTTAACATTTTGACTTTTCAATTCTAAAAGTTTTATTTTATAAATGTTATTCTTTCTTTTACCATTAAAGAGGATTGAACCATCTTTCTGACTAACAGCTTTGTAAAATTTTTGATTAAAGATAATATCATAACCATTGTCACTTAATTGGCTTATGGATAGCAAGTTATGAGTGAATCCTTCTACAAGCAGAAAATTTGAGATAGAAGGGAGGTTACCATTACCAAATATTCCAGAGAGACACCAAGGATCTTGCTCTTTTTGTTTCCTCCAAACTTCACGTTTCCACTAGATCTAAGTTCCAGACTTTGGAACATAGACCTTCTTCCCGTTATGTGTCGTGAGCATCCAGAGTCTAGGTATCAGGACTGGTGTCTCAACTTTGCTGCTAAGGACATCTGCAACATAAATTATTTTATCCTTAGGTACCCATATCTTTTTGGGTCCTCTGGAGTTAGTTGTTCTGAAGTTCTGCCTGAACTTCTGTCCATTAAAAGCAGTTGTGTTCTAACGCAGCTTAGGTTTATTAAAAATTGTGGTGTTCTGATTTGAATGTGTATACTTTATGTCATTTGAGTGACCAAATTTAAAATGAGAATACAAAGGAGTATAATTGATAATTAACTCATCAATAAGTTTTGGATTTGATTCCTTCCCAGAAGATGATTCATATCCAATCCCTTTTTTGTTGTTCCTGCTCACACCATAGAAGCCATTTTGCTTCTGTCCATGTTTCTGGACAGGAACCTTTGAAAACTATGGTCATACTCTTCTAAAATATTTTTAGAGCTAGACATAGTATTTGTTTCAGATTTTTGTTGAGCTTTTTCCAATTCAATTTTAATTTGAAAATTATTTTCTTTCAGCTCATCAATTTCTGGTTTCAGGTGACCAGTCTCAAATGCAAGACTTCTTTGCAGCTTCTTGTATTTTGTCTGATCTTACTATAGTTTTCACATATTTCAGATAAGCTTTCAATTAACTCAGTTCTTGTGAGATCAATAAATACCTCTTCTGAATCTAATTCTGATCTAGATTCAGATGATTCTTCATGCTCCTCTATGTCATCCATTAGTGCAACGTTTGCACATTCATCTTCAGACTCTGACGAGGCTTCAGAAGAATCTGAGTCATCCCAAGTAGCCATCGAAACTTTCTTTTTCTTCTCAAACTTCTTCTTGGGTTTATCCTTTTGAAGTTTGGGACAATCATTCTTGTAGTGTCCTGGCTCTTTGCATTCATAGCACACTACTTCCTTTTTGCTAGATCTTCTGTGGCCAGAGGATTCTCCACAGTGTTCTGGTCTTTTAAATTTTCTGAACTTCTTTTACTTGTGCTTCTAGAGTTGATTTCTTCTAGTACTTGAAAAGCTTTAGTTTCAAATTTTTTGTTACATTTTAAAGCTATGGACTTACCTTTCTTCTTATGCTCATCTTCTTCAAGCTCTATCTCATGGCTTCTTAAAGAACTAATGAGTTCCTCCAGAGTGATTTTGTTCAGATCTTTTGAAAGCTTTAAAATTGTGACCATAGGTCTCCACCTCTTTGGTAAACTTCTGACTATCTTCTTTACATGATCAGAAGTGGAGTACCCTTTGTCAAGAACCTTCAATCCAGCAGTCAGAATCTGGAATCTAGAAAACATGGTTTCCACAGATTCATCTTCCACCATCTGAAGGCTTCATACTTTTGAAAGTTCTAGAGCCTTTGTTTCTTTCACCTGCGTGTTTCCCTCATGCGTCATCTTCAAGGACTCAAACATGTCATGCGATGTATCTCTATTGGTGATTTTCTCATATTCAGTATGAGATATAGCGTTCAGCAGAATTTTCCTTGCCTTGTGGTGATTCCTAAAGTCTTTCTTCTGTTGATCGGTCATTTATTTTCTATCAATCTTTTTACCTTCACCATTAGTGGGGTGAGTGTATCCATCAATGACTATATCCCAGAGATCAGCATCATAGCCAAGAAAGAAGCTTTCGATTCTGTCCTTCTAGTAATCGAATTTTTCTCCATCAAACATAAGAAGCTTTGTGCTGATTCTGTCTTTCTCTTCATATTTGTTGTTCAACCCAGTGTTAGCGTTGTTTGAAGATTCAGCATAGTAAATCAAAGAGTTTTCCAACCGGATCTTTTCTCTGTCACTGTTAAGTGATAGCACTCAGAACCAGGCTCTGATGCCAACTGAAGGTAGGAAAACACTGAGAAGGGGGGTGAATAAGGGTTTTTAAAACAAATAAGGCAATAAAAATAACAGGTATTTTTATACTGGTTCGTTTGAACTCAAACTACTCCAGTCCACCCAGCCAAGGTGATTTCGCCTCTTACAAAAGAGGACTTAATCCAATAATCAAAAATTGATTACAATCTTTTCACTAAGACAAACTTGTCTTAGTCTTCTCAAGAATACTGACCACAACTTGGTCTCTCAAGGATCTTTTACAAAGTTATACAAAAAAGTGTGTTTAAGTGCTTCTTAGAAAAGCTTTTTCACAACAGTGATTTTACACAAAATGAAGAACAATGAAACTTTCTATTTTCTTTGTTGTAGAATAATGTTCTATTGTATATTATATATGAACTGCTGATGAAGACTTGTTTAAATACTTCACACCCATTTCTCAAATAGCGTGCAGCTTTCTAGTAGAGGAATGTTCAGAGATATCCTTTTTTGTTCTGACATTCTGTCCCATACACAAAAGAGGAATAGTGCCGCTGGATACTATTTCTTTCCAGAAAAGGAATGTTCAGAGATATCCCTTTTTGTTTTGAAATCCTGTCCTATACACAAAAGAGGAATAGTACCGTTGGATGTAGATAATGAATTTGGCGACGAATCTTTCTTGATCAGCATCTTTTTAAATGAACAAATATGGAAATATTTCCTACATCAGATCCTCGGATGATGTTCCATTTTCTTCTTATCAGAGTAACTTTCTTCCAGAGTTCCATTTTCTTCTTATCAGAGTGACTCTCTTCCAGAGTTCAATTTTATTCTTATCATAGTAATCTTTCTTCCAGAGTTCTGCAGCTTAGTGCTAGCGCGATTGTTTTAACAAACTGTTCATCTAGAGGAGCACTTTAGATCAGAGCAGATCTTCGCTCTACGTGTTATCCAAATGTATCACTTTGTTACTAACGTTTCAGAGCCTTACGTGTTTTGATTCTCAGAGCCTCTGCAGTTGCAGCGTTGAGTTTAGTACACTCAAAGTTTTATGAATCTTCGCTTTATACTCTACACTCAGAGCCTTCTGTAGCTTCACTTTTTACCAAATGCTCAAAGTCTTCTGTGTGTTATAGCTTAACGTTCAGAGGAATATTCTGTTTAGAGGAATATTCCGTTCAGAGGAATATTTATTATGTTATCTGAAACAAAACACTTGAACAAAATTAGAGTATATATGTTCTCCATACAAAATTTCATTATTGTTATCATCGAAACATTGAGATATATTAAGAACCAATCTGTGTTCTAACAATCTCCCCCTTTTTGACGATGACAAAAACTATACGAAATTTTATTCAAAATTAAAATATATATCTCCCCCTGAGAATATGATTCTCCCCCTGAAATGAATACTGCTAGAAAATTTAAAACTTCCCTTTCAGCACTTATATTCTTTCCAGAGTCAGAGCAAGCTTGTGGACTATCTCAGACCTTGTTCAGAGTTAATTCTATAAATATTGTCAGATGAGTAACTTTAGCTCTGAAACACTGAATTCATGATAAGTTAGTTTTTAACATGTGTGAGTTTCCATTCAGTATCTGTTTATGTGAACAATTCAAAATATTCATTTTCTCCCCCTTTTTGTCATATCAAAAAGTGATTTTAGAAAATCATTTAAGATAAAAAAAATTTCAGAGCAAGAAAAATAGAGAAATATAAGATAGAATCAGATGTAAAAAAAAAACGTAGTCACTAATGTATTTAGAAACTCAGAAAAGAAATAAAACATGCAAAGTTACAGTTGAGCACAAACTAACAAACAATTAAGATAAACGGGAAGTTAAAAGCTTAAGAAGCTTCGTCATCTCAGAAGTTGAAGCTTCTTGTTTGGCCATCCATGTCTTGATTTCAGTAGTGGATTCTTCCTGATTGACCATCCACTCCTGAATCTCTACTGTAGTTTTCTCTTGCTTGACCATCCAAGATTTTATCTCGCTGTTAGTAGCCTCTTGCTGAGCAAATTTGTTTTGCACATCTTCATTTTCTTTCCTCAAATCTGTTGAATTCTGAACAACAAGTGAAAAAGATACATTCCCTAATTCCTGATGAGAGGGCTGACCAGAGTTAGGAATCTCTTCATCAACAGGAGCCTCTAAGGTACCTTCTTCAGCATGAGGATCTTCACTCATCTGAAGTGCAGCAGATTTCTCATATGAGGAACACACAACCTCTGCAGGTGTGTTTTCCAGACAAAGAATAGGAGTTCTGCTAACACTAAGTTGAGCAAGTTTCATAGCTGCAGAAACTCTCTCTTGCGCATCTGCAGAGCAAGAATCCTGAAGATTCATAGTCACGTAAGTTAATCTCTTTCTGAAGGCAGTCCAGATCTCTTCAGAGTCACAAGGATTCGTGCTAGTGAGACACTTCTCCCTTACAGTAGAAAACCACATCTGCATCTCTGTTTCAAAACTAGATAACAGATTACCAACATTTGGTCTGGGTTTGGGCTTAAGGTAGGCCTCGAAGAAGGATTGCCTAAGAGCGTCAAAGAGTGAAGGTTTAAAAGAGGATAAAGGTTTATCTGGAGAATGAGAGGGAATGGGAGTGGGAGAAGAAAATTTAAGAGGATGGTTTGGGGAGTTATGTGGAGGGGATGCAACTTCTGATTAGTTAGAGGAGGAGTCAGATAGGAAAGGTGGAATTGGGTGAATGGTTAGGAGAGGTGTGTCATGAAAGATTTCAGGTTCAGAGGGGTTGGTAGCAACTAGTTGGTTTGTAGAGGGGACTTCAGCAAAATAGTTTCAATTAACCTTACTTTGTAAACAATGTATATACAAGAGATGAAGAACTCTAACCCCACAAACCCTATGGTTTGATGTTGATTCTACCACTTATAAAACCCTTGATCAAGTAACCAACAATGTTACTATAATCCACCAGTTCTTGTTACTAACTTGCAAGACCCAGATTCACGAACACGATTCACTGTTTCACACAACTACCTTGTAAGGTACCACCTACCTTGTCCCAAGGCCTCTTCACTCGATCGAATCTGTATTTGCATGATCTTGCCAAAAAGCTTCAAATCATCAATGGTCTTGTAGGAAAACTCCAGCTTGGTTTTCTTATTTGAAACACACAAAGAACACAACCCAATATTCTCGGTTACACCAACCTATTTGGATGTTATCAACCCTAATCTAGATGGTCACCTAATCAAAAAAATGAATATGTGTAGTTTGATTGTGCGTATGCATAGAAGATAGGTTGAAGATGATGGGTTTACTTTGTAATTTTGGTTTCGTTTAGGTTTTACACTAGTACCTTGCTAGAATGAGGTGCATGCATGAGTATATATATTTACATGTGGTATGGAACAAATGGCATGCATGAAGAAATGAAATGAAAAACAAAATTTTAAAATTTTCACATTATAGGTTTATCTATGAATGAGATGTGTCGGTGACCTGTTGGATAGAAGCTATAACCTTCCTTATTAAGGCATGGGCGTTAACTTATACAAGCTTTGTGTAAACCTACATTGAAGCAAAAGCTTATACAATTCAACCTAAACACGTATGTGTCGTCCTATGCAGTAGTTTTCACACTAAAACTTAATTTTTGAAGCATGGTCCTTTCCTGGGTCACTTCCGATCATTTTCAAACATGTTTTCATGCATCCTAATGCTTAGATGATCAACACACATCTAAGATTAGGTTTACACCATCCAATATACAAAAATTATAAATTACTCCTAGTTTTGACAACATTCAACACATGACTATATGGAAGAATGCACTCATAATAACCATGACGGTATTATATTTCTTGGATAGCTTGCAAACTTATTCATTTACTACCTCCTTTATTTTTAATCTCATTATACTTTTATTCTAAGATACATTTTTTACGACTGGATTAATGGCCAACTTGTAATTTTTTATGCTTTTCTCTATCTCTAGCATGTAATATGTGCGTGTAGTAAATTGGTCCCAATTATTTCTTAACAAATACAAGATATTTCTGTCCTCGTTCTTGTCTAGGGTTGTTTCCAATTTCGTGACTTGATGTGGGTATTTTCTTATATTGATCTTCTTCCTACCTTTGATTGTAGATACCCATAGTTCTTTAAAATCGTCTCATGGATCCAAGTCAACCATATCCTGAGCAAAAATGATGTCTTTATTGTTAGACATGAGTGAAGAAGACAAAGATTTAGTCTTTGAATATTTAAACCTTAGGTTGTCTTGGTATCAATGTCACATATAAAGTGGGCAAAGCCACTCCTAGTGTATTGAAGGATGACATTTCAGTTATGTTATTTTTTGAAGAAAATGGGAATTTACAATGAGGTGGCGCATGTTCACGGTCTTGGAATACCTTACTTTTTTTAAAGTGGTGTTAGGGGAAATATGGCCCTCATGTTGGCATGTTTCCTTGAAAAACTCATTAAACTTCCTCATTTCATATGAAGTTTTTTTGGGGCTAGGTATACTCCTTTAAGTGTGTCCCAATATAAGATTTTGGTCAAGCTTCTAGGGTTTAAGAGTTCTCATTTTACTTCCCATTTGAAAATATTCACTATTATCACCATTATGTTGTCCTCGTAGGGAATTTTTCCTTCTTGGTCCCTTGTCGAGAAGGTGAAGTTTGAGGTCTGGGGGGGCGTATATCCCTGAACTAGTTCTACATACGAATAAAATGTATTGTGTACCATCTCCTTGATGAAATAGACTCACCTTATCTCGAGAAACCACATGTTGTGGTATTAATGGTGTTCCTAGATTAATGAATGTCTTTCTTACTATGTTAATCTTTTCCTTTTCTCTATGTCACCATAACCTGGTTGGTGTGTCTCAATCTCCGTGTTAGTTGAAAAATAGTTATCCATGTCGCATCATTTCACCCAAAGTATAGGCATACTATAGGTTCCTATGCCGACACATTTAGCCCTTCGGCTTAGTTGACTCATCTATTATCTTCACGTGTAAGACCTTATCTAGTAATTGACCCCTCCTATGATTTATCTTGGTTGTTTGGAAGTCATAAGGCCTTATGTTGTTGTTTTTGTAAATTGGTTTATTCTTCTGCTAGCCCTCTCTTAGCCTTGGGGATCTTTTTTTTTTGTAAGAAATGAAGTTAGAATTAGATGGGAGCACAAGGGGTGCCCAACCCAAAAACATACAAAAAAGAATTCAATAACATAAAATTTTGTAACATTCAACCCAACCAACCAACTACTCTAAACAAGAGCCCGTATTGACACACCAATCTACATATCTAAATTTCCTACTAGACTTATTGCAATCCATAAGCCAATCCTAAGAGAAAATTTTGATCATCCCAATCATATCAAATTTGTTTAAAATCCCCCCATTAAATAAAATAACATTCCTATGCAACCAAATGGTCCAACTAAAAGCTAAACCAAATAACCAATTAACCTCAAAATGAAGTATGCTTGCCATTTTCCTATTAACTTCCCCGATACAAGATAGAAATGAAATATAATCCAAGACTACCTCCAAACCCAACCAATTGCAATTTCTAATCAAAATAAGCTTGTTAACTTCACAAGAAAAAAATAAATGTTCCAAATCCTCTTGATAGAGAAAGAAAAAAGGGGATACTAAGTTATGAGCTCCCGTGATAACTCCTCGTCTAGCTAATTTAACTTTGGATGGTAGTATGTTAAAGAGGAGTCTCCAACCAAAAATTAAAAATTTGCTAGGCACCTTCTTCCATAAGGAACACAAGTCTCTCTTCAAATCCGATTGTAAAGCATGTTATGAAATCACAAAATATTGCATCCTAAGATAACTAGGCTTCATCGTGAAACCTGCATTGTTCCTCCACCAAAAAAATGAATCAGACAGGTTTGGTCACGACTTTACGTCATGCAAAATAGCAGACAGATCATGCAAACAAGTTGTATCCTTAGGCGCGACTGCTTCTAGAAAATTCGGCAAATTCCAGCGCCAACCAGTTTCGGTCCGGCTACCGAACTAGCTCACCTTCATAATAGACGCATCACACAGGTGTCGCTACTCGAAAATGCAACGACGGAGAGGCGAAAATGGAAGGACAGAAGAATCGCCATCGAACTTTATTTATCCCAAAAGGGTAAGGGAAAACATCGATAAAACCTCAAAATGAAACGGATAAGATGGTCTCGCAACCATGAGAACGGGTTCGGAGGCCAATTATGCGAAGGGGAGGTATTAGCACCGCTCACATCTATCGTAGTTGATGGGAAACATTTGTTTGTCTATGCGTGAAGATACTTGCTAAGACATACTGCTATAGGGTGTGTTCTAAGGATAGAGAGAAAGGTTGGAAACATGGAAAGGAGAAAAAAAGCGAAAAAGACTCGGTAGGACCTCGTGGTCCTATGCCTATGTATTATCTACAGGTATGAGAAAGTCAGAGTCAACGTAGTTCGGGAAACTATGGATATAAGATGGGAAAGTGTGCTCGGCGCGGGTTGGGGCCCTCATCCCTACATATCTTCACTTAAAAGAAGTGAAGAATCAGAGCAGTCGTAGTTCGGCCTACGGTAAACTGGTATTTTTTGTGGACAATGTTGGGGTGCGCATTCTAGAAGTTAGATGTATTGCAGCTCATTTTTGGAGTCTTAGGCGTTACCTGTTTGCGGTAGAACGGACATATCATATCCTTTTGAAAATAGATAGTTTTTGCCATCGAGGCAAGATGTCACATTTGATTTATGAAAGTTCTTTTTAAGGATGAAATAGGTCCTCGGATAGTAACCCGTTGCGGGTAGTATCCAATTCTTTATCTCAAAATATTTATTGTGAAAATGGTGTGGCGAATATAGTCACGTCTTCGTATTGAAAGACGAGTATCGAGACCACACACTCTATAGTGAGTATCCTGACACTCGGAGAGGAAGAAGTATGCACTCAATCCTCTCTCGTTAGTTCAATACAAAGAGAACTTCATTCTCTTATTAAAGATGTTTTGATCTTGAATGGTAAGTGCTTTATGACAGTGAACCCTAAAGGTAATGTCAAGCACTCAGGAAAGGACAAGGCCTTCGCCTAACCACTCCACAACCATCCAAGTTTTATTAGGAAAAGAGTTTTGAAAATGCGCTTGGTACGAGACCAAGGTTTTTAGACTCAAGGAGACAAAAATAAATATAGAAAACTTGTAAAAAAGAAAAGGGTGGTGAATTGGTTTAACAATTTGTTAAGAAAATCCGTTTGACGTTGGATCAAGGGTTTGACTTGTATTCGCGTGCAAAAAACGGTAATGGAATGGGAGATGGTTTTGAAAATGGCTTGACGATGAGTCGAGGGTTTGGTTTAAAAATGGAACCGGCTTGACGATGAGTCGAGGGTTTGGTTTAAAAATGGAACCGGCTTGACGATGAATCAAGGGTTAAGGTGTGAGAAATGATACTAGTACCTGGGGGTGCTCCTAATATCGAAACCACAGTGGAGTGTGTCAGTATGTGCGATAAGTTGATCGCGAATGTGGACAAGTACTCGACTTACAGAGTGCTGTTTCAAAATGGCTCGATGACGAATTGAGAATTAGTTTGAAAACGGTTTAATCTACGCTAGTCCCTAGGGGTGCTCCTAGAAGATAAAACACAATCAAAGAAATACGAAAGCGTACATCAGAAATGGGAAAGGGATACATGGAAATTACATGTGATTGCACAAAATAAAAGGTCTCATTGTCAGGTAGCCCAAGAGGAAGCTGTGTGTGTGCAATGTGTCCTAAACTAAGCCTTGAGCGAAAGTTGAACACCACTCCATGCTAGGGTTTTTTCTGATAACGTCCAAAGATCCAACACTCAGACAAATAACCAACAGTCCACCAATTTAGGATTTTATGGTTTTGATATTCATTATGTGTTTTGAAAGAATGTGAATAAGAGGAGAAATGAATATGAATATATACAAGATATGACTAATATACAGGATATATAACAATATATACAAGAATATTCACAACAATATATCAAGATAAATATTAACAAGTATATGAACAAGATAATAGAAATCAAGATAATATCGTCTGAAAATAAAATAGTGGTATATTTCACTAGAAATAAAGCAGTTGTATATTGACGGAAAGTAAAGTTAGTGGTTAGTCGATTTGAGAATTGAATCGGGACAAAATGCAATGCTAAACCGTCGTAGCTCGACTTATGATGAAAGTCAAACTATAGGAGGTCGCGTAAATTGATATCCGTGCTAAAAACAAGATAGAGAAATGATATTGAGGATCATTCTCTAATTAAATGGTGTCGCATGGAAAAAAAGAAGGGTGGAATCTCGTCTTAATCACAAACTTTATGTTAATTAATCGAGGGAAACCTCTCACGATCCCAAAGTAAAGGAAAAATGATCCAAATGATCATTTTCTATAGATTTAAAATAATGAAGGTTATCATCCTCGAGAATTAACGTTCGAGAATCGCAAGACTTCATAGATCGAGAAAATGAAATAAAATGAAGATGGAGAAGAAGATGATAAGTGAAAAAGAAAGTGGTCTCGGATAAATCGCTATTTATCAATAATTTGACTAATAGCAATTTTTTAGAAGTCTCGTCATCGACCAAAACGAAATAATATGAAAATAAAACCTCAAAGATAAATAGAAACACTAAAACCTTAAGTTAAGAACGTTTAAAAAATAAGATAATGACAAATTTACAAACTAAATATTGGAGGTTTATAAAACAAAGTTCTAATAAAATCAAGAGTCTAAAATAAGTATTGAATTTTTAAAACCTAAAAAAAAAGAAACTAAATAAATAAAAAAGGGTGCAGAATTCAATTGAGGGTATGATGTGGAAAAGAGGATCCTATGGGCTCAAGGCCCATCACCTCTTTTCATCAACAATCTAGTGAATCAAACAAAAGGTGGAAAAAAATAATAAAAAAAACAAACTAAAAAGTATCAGCTGGGCCTAAAAGTCCAAGCAGATTCCAAACGGATCAACAACAACAGCAACTCGGCCCACCTTGACAGTCTCGTTTGATATTTCCAAGTACTCAACATTATCAATAGAAGAAAAACAAAAAAAATAAAATGAGAGAAAGGGAAACGACATTGTGGAGATCAAGGAATCCGGTTGCGCATCAACATTATTCACGGTCGAGCAACTCAACGCATCAGTTTCAACCAATTCCACCCATTTCGCGATTTGCTTTCGTCTCATATGATTTCGTCCTTTGCTCGCAGTTCAGATCCGGAAACTGGTTTGATTTGAGGATTCAAGGAGAGTCGATAAAGTTTGGGTATTATTGGAGCTGGGTTTGTGTTGTTTGGATATGGGTTCACATGAGGTTATGGTTTGAAGGGTGAAAAGGATTTTTAAAATTGGGTTCTTATTCAGGTTGGCGCTGTTGTTGTTTTGGGGATAGAACCGATGTTTGAAGTTGGTGAATGGAAAAGGATTAGGGGTTGAAAAAATGGAAGCGTGTGAAGAAGGTTGGATTATAGATTTTGAGGAATCGATTTGCAGAGTTGTTGTTACTGTGAATTTTTGAATTTGAAGATTGGTTGAAGGAGGGTAGGAAGAAGAAGGTAAAGATTGAAAGGGTCTCCGCAAAGGTTTGTGAAGGTTTTGAAACCTTGTTGTAAATGAAACAAAAGGTCTCTGCAGAGGGTTCGGTCCAAACATAATAAAAGAAGGAAGATTTTTTAAGAGAAAGAAGAAAAAAATTCTGGAAAAAAAGTTGCATCCTCTATAGAGGGTTCCCCTTTTATTTTTGCCCCGTCTGTTCGTTTTTACGGGAAGGTTGAAGAAGATTATGAGAAATGATTGATAAGATTTTGGCTGAGATTTTCCTATTCTTCTTACCCCTTTTATTTTTTTAGAGAGGTAAAACATCATTTTATAGGAAGGTATGAGAGGTATTTGGGGTATTTTGGAAGGAAAATTTGTTTTGTTTGGTTCTGCATGTCGTGTGTAGTATTGCCGCAAGTTGGGCGCTGTGTGTAGAGCATGAGGGAAAGGGATGGTTTTATCATACGTATGCCATGATGGAAGGTTGGTTGTTGTTTTATGGCTAGCGTGACTTGTTGAGGTGAGGAGGAAAAGTATTATTTAGATAGTGGTTTAGAGGAGGAAGAAAGTGAAGGGATCCATCCGCATCGTTGGTTGTGGACAAGAATTATAAAAAGTTGATGCACTGCAAATTCACCGCATTTTTTGTTTGTGGCTCTCGTCCACGTTTGCAGGTGTTGTGCAACGCTGGACCTTGTTTTTGGCTCCCCCTCCCCTTTTTTATGCCAATTTTCTTGTAGACAAAATGGGCTTTGAAAGTGAAATTCTTATGAGCTTTGAAAGTTTGTAACTTTTGGACACTTGGTTTTTTTGTAATCTTGTGATGAATTTGGACTTGAGAAAAGAATAGATTATGGGTCTTATTCATGGTAACATGGACTTTCAACATTTTTTGTGAATTGGATTGGAAAGGAAAAAAAAGAAAATGATAATAATAAAAAATGGTAATAAATTTATAGTAATATATTTTGGAAAATGGTCATGACATATGGATGTGAGGGGGATTTTGAACATGGTTTAATAGTGAATGGATTTGAATTTATTTGTGAATGGTAGACGTTGATAAATTCGAGTATGGATTTAAAAACGGATAAAAATAGATAGTAAACCTAAAAAAAAAATTCATGTCCAATGTTGTACTTGAACTAGGTTCACGAATGCGCTAAGAATCAAATCTTGACAACCTCTGAGTGCATCTTGATGTGAATTACTTGGCCCAAAATCCTAATGATAGATAAACCCCACATGATTCAATACTCAATCTAACCCGACATCCTGATACGCACACACGTATGATTTGCATTAGAATCAACCCTGACTGCAAGTTCAAATTCACACCTTAGCCTTGATCAATCTTGAGATCTTGCGTAATCATTGGATCTAACTCAACACCACCCACACATATCTGGCTGGATGCCTTTAAACGAAACATAGACTTAGGTAACAAGAAAGTAACATATTTTTTGAATTTTCTGAATATGAGTTAGCGGATAAATGTATAAGTGAAAATTATATAGGTAGGACAAATTTGGGGTATAATAGATGCCCCTATCTAATTGGCTTAAACCGAGTAAGATGAATTATCGCAACATTCATTCTTTCGAGGTATAAGATAATTAGATATGAAGAAGACTTCAAATTTATCCAAAAAAGAAAATGAAGTGTTTGGGAAGTGGAATACTGGATAGTTCGCAACGGTCGTTACCATCAAAAGGATGATAATTGAAACCATCTGACACCAAAAGGATGGCAGGCCTATCACCTCAAAAGGATGATAGGTAAAACACCTCCGACACCTAAAGGATGACGAATCCAAAACCAAAAGGATAATGGAGAACACTCACACAATTTGGAACCAAAAGGATGAAAAACTCATCACCAAAAGAATGACGGAGCGAAACACACCGGATACTACCATCAAAAGGATGACAGAGCAAAAACTCACAAGTTACTTCCACCGAAAGGATGACAGTAACTTCCCAATCTTAGAGGCAAACAACACCAAAAGAATGCAGGCTAAGTCGAAATAACGAGGTTCAGCTATCACCAAAAGGATGATAGCAAGGCAATTGACAAAAGGTCAAGCTTGTTGGAGACAACTCACTAGGGAACACCCAAGAGGAAGATTGGATAGAGATAAATCAGCGGGGAACACCCACTGACTTATTTGGAGGTCATAAATTTGACAGTAAAAGGTTGAAATAATTTCACGAGGAACGCCCATGAACTTCGGAGAACATGCCCCTGACTGGGCTGAGTTTTACTTTAAAACTCTTGATCTTGGTCAACGAAAGGTTGAACAACTTTGTGAGGAATGCTCACAGCTTCGAAGGAGATGCCCTTGGCTGGGCTAAACGTCGCTTTTAAACTCTTGAATTCTCCCAATAAAAGGTTGAACAACCTCGTGGGGAATGCCCATGGTTTTTAAGAAGATGCCCCTGACCGGGCTAATGGTTGCTTGATGTCTCATCTGGTTCAACAAAAGGTTGAACAACTTC
This sequence comes from Lathyrus sativus, assembly GCA_963859935.3. Lineage (NCBI taxonomy): Eukaryota > Viridiplantae > Streptophyta > Magnoliopsida > Fabales > Fabaceae > Lathyrus > Lathyrus sativus. Next base: position 80,312,936 of record OZ012740.1, on the reverse strand, counting down.
GTGGGGAACGCCCACGGTCTTGTGGAGGATGCCCCTGACTGGGGTGAATATCATCTTGACAGCTGATCAACCCTCGGATTGAAACAACTTCGTGGGGGACGCTCACGGTCTTGCAGAGTATGCCCCTGACTGGGCTGAAGATCGTCCTAGAATTCTGATAAACCACAAGGTTGGAATAACGTCATGGGAGATGCACATGGTCTTGGAAAAGATGCCCCTGGCTGGACTGAACCTTGTTTCGATATCCTATCAACCACAAGGTTGGAACAACTTCGTGAGGAATGCCCACAGTTTGGAAGGAGATGCCCCTGACTAGGCTGATGATGATCTTGGAAATCTTCAAGATTGACCTAGACCCGAGCTCGCACATGTGAATGCTTGATGATAATGATGATGTTCCATAACGAATGGAAATGAAAATGCAAATGCTGGCGAGCGGAGATGCAAGAGCTGAGGAAGTATGCTATGGTTCAGGGTATGCATATGATACAAGATGATGTTTATGATATCGAATGCGATGCACAAGATGCATATGATTGTAGATAGGTAATTGGAGATGCAGGTGGAGGACGCCAGCTTGGTGGACTTTTGGTAGTTGCCAATGCGGATTAGACTTTGGGTGGGGGGAGGGATTGACTTCCTCGACACACGGTTTATTGAAGACGCCATGATTGAAATAAACGGAGATGCTCTGGTGCCCCAAGTCTGAGTACTTGGTGGTTTGTTGCAAACTTTCTTCAGAGAAGATCACAACTCTGCCTGATGGTCAGGATGACCTTGTCTTGCCCCAGTTGAAACATGGTGGTGGTCTGCCTCTGGTTATCCAGTTCTAAAATTGAAGCTGATCTTTGATGCTTTGGGGATGACTTGCCCCTGACGGGCTGTTGAATGAGTTGCCCCAGCCTGTGGGTTTTGAGGTAGCCTTGCTTTGTGTAAACCACTGAAAGTTAAGTTCCTTCCTTGATTACTACTTGTTGGAGTGTCTTGGATGTCTAGAACTAATTTGCAATTAAGATTGTATACTCACAAATGATACTATTAATGCAAAGCTCATGCAAGTTCTGAAAAAGTGTCGTTTATTGAAGTGTCGTGATAGTGAGACAAATGGACCGTTAGCCCAGACGTTGTGCTAAATTTGCTTAGGTGCAAAAAGATATAACAAGGATAATAACACTAATGCTGATGGTTAGCAAATATGTGAGGAGTTATTTTACACAACCTTGCAATAGTATGCTTTCAGAATAAACCTTGCCTCAATTAGGTCTTTCGAGGGTTATAACATGGTTTGGTTCATGGTTTATCGAAATAAAGGATATGAGGCTCAAAGTATGATTTGTATCCACCCCTTCTTCTTGATGATTTCCATTCATACGTTCAGTTAATTCTGCACATGCTTATCTTGACGGTGTAAGCTTAATGATTCAAGATTTGCTTGAGATGGCAGTCACCTTATTGTAGTGTTAATGGATGTTAGTGACTCTTTTGATTTGGGTGGCCACTGAACCTAATTTTGTTTTTGTTGAGGGTTTTGGAACATCTCTTGTTTTTACTTTTGATCCCTAACTTTTACATGGACTAATTTCGCTTGTCGAGTCCATCGGGATTGCCTTGATTTTTGCCTAAGTCCCCTTTGAGGTGGTCGACTTAGCATGCTTTTGATTGATTTTTTTGACTTTTTTTTTGTTTTTTTGTTGGAGGATTGTGACTGCCATGTCATGGGTCATTGGTGAAAAACCGTTATGTTTTTTGGATTTTGCCTTGTTGATTCGAGTGTGGGGTTTGGATTAACTGAACGCTACCCTACCCCAGGTTGAGTGTAAAGGTTTGAATATTTGAAAGAAACTGCTACTTCTAGACTCAAAGTGTTTTACTTGGGATTAACTCCTTATATCTCCAGTGTTTGGGGATTGAAACAATGCATGTACATCATCGACGAGATTTTGTCTGAAAGCATACAGTTCGCAATTGTGGGTATTTCGTTTTTCTCATCCTCCCTCCAATCATGCTAAACAACGGTTGGTATAGTGAGAAGTGAAAAAAATATGTGTCAGTGAATGGGATAAGTGAAAATAATAAGTGAATACAACATAACTAATTTGAAATGCGCATAAGCAATGCATTATTGAAATCCAAATATGAATGGCAATGTTTTAAAGCATACAATACTTAAACAGACAAAGACAAAATACAATAATGTAAAAGATGAAATGGCAACATGACTGCCTTCTTCGAGGGATGAACTCGACTTGACTGGATTTGATTTGACTTGGTGTTGGCACTAGCTGGCCAGTGATAGAGGATCGTTGATGCCGTTTGGAGATTTTCCATTGAAGTTGATAGCATCCTTGTCAATTATTTCTTGAACCTTTGTGTTTAAAAGCCATGTAGTTCTCAATGGTGTGACTTGGAGCACCCATATGAAACTCACAATGAGTATTTGCATCGTAGTCAGCAGGAATGACAGTTGGGGGAATTTAATTTCTTGGAACAATAGCCTTCTTTTCCAGCAACTGAGCAAAGATACTAGCATATGGTATTGGCAAACGATTCAAAACTTTAAAGGGCTTCCATGTCCTCTACTAACGCTGCTGACGAACAACTTGTTGTTGTTGAGCAGCTTGCAATAGTAGACACTGAGAATACTAATACCCTTGTTGGTTATAAGATTGTTGTTGATGAGCCTGTTGCTGAGGCATTTGACCTTGAGCTGCTTGAACAATTGGAGAATAAGGCATATTGCGTAGCAGCAACATACGGATATTGGAAGTAAAGGACTTGATAAGGCATAGGAATGGGAGCTTACCCTTTCTGCACAGAGATTGCATTTATTTCACCCTCCTTTTCCTTGTATCCATTGAAAGGCTTCTTGGCCCCAGCCTGACTGCTAGAACCTCCTTGGATCTAGCCGAAACACTATCAATTATCTTTTCATAGTGTTGGCCTCGCAAGGTACCTATGAAGATGTCAATCAGTTCACGATCAACCAAAGGTGGATGCACCCTTGCAGCTAGCTCCCTCCACCATTGCGCGTACTCCTTGAAAGATCCACTGTCTTTCTGAGTCATATTCTGAAGTTGAATACAATTTGGAGCAAGGTCGGCGTTATATTTGTACTACTTGACAAATGCATCAGCTAGCTTAGCCCAAGTGCGCATATTATTACGCTCCAGCTGCATATACCATTCGAGTGATGCCCCAGACAGGCTGTCTTGAAAGTAATGAATCATTAGCTTTTCATCTCTGGCATAAGCAGCCATCTTACAACAGTACATCTTCAGATGAATGTTCGGGAAGCAGAGGCCTTTATACTTTGAGAATTCTGGTGCTTTGAACTTGGGAGGAATAACGACATCAGGCACCAAGCACAATTCTAGAGCACTGAGAGAGTTTGAGCTGTGCCCCTCCATAACTCAGAGTTTCTCAGCTAGATCATGGTACATCTTGATGGCTTCAGAATCCTGAGCAGCAATAGAACTGGCAATAGGGATAGCAGCATGATAGTTTTACATGTCATCATATTGATCCAACAAATTCTCTTAGGTATGAGGAACGGGGATCTGAACAACAGTAGGTTGGGCCTGCGAGATAGCTCCTACAGTAACTCTAGGCACTGGGATTGGTTGAGAAGTTATTCCTTCAGCTACGGTAGAGAAGTTCATTGGAATCCCATAAGAATTGGGAATAGGAACCGAAAGTCTTGAGGTAGACTCTTGCCCTGACCATTGTTGTTGACAAAAGCAGTAGCTTCACGCTATTCTCCTGGAAAGGATATATAACCTTTGTCAATTTGTTGCACTTTAGTTTGGAAGGCTTTGCAAGCTTCAGTCAAATTGCCCATTGATCCAGCATGATATCCATAATGCCTATTGGGATTGTACCTAGGAGGGTATGGCTCTGGAAATGGCTTGAGAGTCTTGGGTTCCAACAACAAGTTCTAAACCAGATGCGATAGAAGATGGCTATATGAAGAGGAGTATTCCTCCCTTCTAAATTGTTCTGAGGCCTATGTTGATTCTGACGCTGATATCCTCAGCCATGGGCTCGTTGATTCAAATGAGGAGCAATCCATGGTTTTTGGGACGAAGCTTTTGGTATGGCTAGTTGCCCATAAGGATAACATGGCACTGAAAATGATGAATGTTGAGAAGATGGGGGACCATAGGGTTTTGTTGGTATACTATGGGAATAATCAATATATGCTATGAATGCACCGGTTTCATCCTTCTCTTCCTCTTGGGAATTGCTAGGGGATTCAATCTCACTGGCCTGAATACTTGATGTGTCTTGGATTCTCCCACTCTTGAGGTAGCTTTCGATGCATTCTCCTACTATTACAAGGTCAAAGAAGCTTGATGGTACACTACCGGCCATTCTTTCAAGATAAGAGCCATGCAGACTGTTTATGAACATGTCAATCAATTCCCTTTCCAAGAGTGGTGGTTGCACTCTGGCCGCTAATTCCCTCCCCGTCGTGCATATTCCTTAAATGACTTATTGCCATTCTGAGATAGGCTTTACAACTGCATGCGTCTCGGAGCCATGTCCAGATTGCACTGGTAATGCTTTAGAAAAGCGCTAGCTAAGCTACTCCATGATTGGATACGACTTCTTTCTAAGTCCATGTACCAACTTAATGATGCCCCACTCGAACTGTCTTGAAAACAATGAATCATCAGCTCATCGTCGTGAGTGTAGGAGGTCATTTTTGACAGAACATCACCAAATGACGCTTCGGGAAACTAAAGCCTGTATACTTCTCAAAGTTGGGTACCTTGAATTTCGGAGGAATCACAAAGTCTGGCACTAGACACATATTAGCAGCATCGAGCCCGGGCGTATCATGCACTTGCATGGCTTGGAGTTTCTCCTTAATGGCACAAAGCTTTTCCTTCATGGGATCAGTCAATAGCACCCTCTGGGGTCGAGTAGGAATGCTTACTTGTGGAAGATCGTCATTAGGTAGAAGATCATTCAGTGGATTAGTTGTCACGGTAAATCCTGGTGGGGAATCAACATTCTGGCGGGAGTTCTCTGACATAGCTTCCTCACTTTACTTCACCTAACTGGCCTTTCAAGGCGTCTATATTCCTCTTACTTCAAATGCTTCATAGCTCCCACAGGTTCAACATGAGTGTCGGGAAATCAACCCCGGGTTATGAACAAGGGATGGGTGAGCTCTTTGTATTCTGGTCAGAGAATGATATGCAAAATGATGCAAAAACACTTATGCTTATGCAATGCTTTACGAATGCATCCGAGAAAAGCAGGGATCAAGGTCACAGATCCCGCAAGGTAATCCAACGAGATATCCCTCACGTTGGATGGGTAATCTGTTGGTTTATAACAGGGCATCCCAAAGGTTTTAAATAAAGTCCCATGCACTAACCCTCAAAAGTTTTCCATCATAGCGATGATTCGTAAGACGGTAATCCCTTCAAAGGATGAAAGCAAAGTTATGTCTTAATAACCTTTAGAATAAGGTTATAAAAGGTCCTCAGAGTCACGGACTCTCAGGTCGGAAATAAAGACACCATTACGACTACTCGTAAGACATAATCATCCCAAAAGGGCCTCATCTGAGCGGTGGAAGTCAAACTAACTCAACGAGTCCTAAGTCTCGAAAATCAGAAAGCAACCACCTCCTAGCTTAATGTATGCTAGAAAATCTCGGGTAGAAAGCCTTTTATCCTTACAAACCATCCCCAATAAACCCAATAGGTAAAAGGAACACAGCATAATAAACAATAAAAGCAAATAAATCACATATGCGAAAAACAAACTAGGTTTGGCTTGCTAGGTGTCCTCAGCAGAGTCGCCAAGTTGTCGCTACTCGAAAATGCAACGACGGAAATGCGAAAATGGAAGGACAGAAGAGTCGTCGTCGAACTTTATTTAACCCAAAAGGGGAAGGGAAAACATCGAGAAAAACTCAAAATGAAACGGATAAGATGGTCTCGCAACCAAGAGAACGGGTTCGAAAGCCGGTTATGTGAAGGGAAGGTATTAGAACCCCTCGCATCCATCGTACTCGATGAGAACCATTTTTTTGTCTATACGTGGAGATATTTGCTAAGAGATACTGTTATAAGGTGTGTTCTAAGGGGAGAGAGAAAGGTTGGAAACATGGAAAAGAGAAAAAAAAGGGAAAAAGACTCGGTAGGACCTCGCGGTCCAATGCCTACGTATTGTCAACAGGTATAAGAAAGTCAGAGTTAACGTAGTTCGGGAAACTACAGATATAAGACGGGAAAGTGTGCTCGGCGAGGATTGGGGCCCTCGTGCCTACATATCTTCACTTAAAAGAAGTGAAGAATCGAAGCAGCCGTAGTTCGGCCTATGGTTAACTGGTATTTTTTGTGGACGATGTTAGGGTGCGCATTCTAGCAGTTAGGTGTATTGTAGCTTGCTTGTGGAGTCTTAGGCGTTACCTGTTTGCAGTAGAACGGACGTAACATATCCTTTTGAAAAGAGATAGTTTTTGCCATTGATACAAGATGTCACATTTGATTTGTGAAAGTTATTTTTAGGTATGAAATAGGTCCTCGGATAGTAACCCCTTGCGGGTAGTACCTAATTCTTTATCTGAAAATATTTATTGTAAAAACAGTATGGAGAATATAGTCACTTATTCGTATTTAAAGTAAGGAATCAAGACCACACACTTTACAGTGAGTATCCTAACACTTAGAGAGGAAGAAGTTTGAACTCAATCCTCTCTCTTTAGTTCAATATAAAGAGAACTTTATTCTCTTATTAAAGATGTTTTGGTCTTGAATGATAAGTGTTTTACGATAGTTAACCTTAAAGGTAATGTCAAGCACTCGGGATAGGACAAGGCCTTCGCCTAACAACTCCATAACCATCCATGTTTTATTAAGAACAGAGTTTTGAAAATGCACTTGGTATGAGACCAAGGTTTTTAGACTCAAGGAGACAAAAATAAATAGAGAAAATTTGTAAAAAAGAAAAGGGTGGTGAATTGGTTTAACGGTTTGTTGAGAAAATCCGCTTCACGTTGGATCAAGGGTTTGACTTGTATCCGGGTGCAAAAAACCGTAGTGGAATGGGAGATGGTTTTAAAAATGGCTCGACGACGAGTCGAGGGTTTCATTTGAAAGCGGAACCGGCTTGACGACGAATCAAGGGTTAAGTTGTGAGAAACGATACTAGTCCATGGGGGTGCTCCTAATATCGAAACTACAGTGCAGTGTGTCAGTATGTGCGATACGTTGATCACGAATGCGGACGAGCACTCGACTTACAGAGTGGTGTTTCAAAATAACTTAATGACGAACTGAGAATTCGTTTGAAACGGTTTAATCTACGCTAGTCCCTAGGGGTGCTCATAGAAGATAAAACACAATCAAAGAAATACGAAAGCGTACATCTGAAATGGGAAAGGGATACATGGAAATTACACAGGATTGCACGAAATAAAAGGTCTCATTGTCAGGTAGCCCAAAAGGAAGTCGTGTGTATGCAATGTGTCCTAAACTAAGCTTTAAGTGAAAGTTGAACACCACTCCAAGCTAGGGTTTTTTCTGACAAAGTCCAAAGATCCGTCACTCAGACAAATAACCAACACTCCACCAATTTAGGATTTTATGGTTTCAATATTTATTATGTGTTTTGAAAGAATGTGAATAAGAGGAGAAATGAACATGAATATATACAAGATATGACTAATATACATGATATATAATAATACATATAAGAATATTCACAATAATATATTAAGATAAATATTAACAAGTATATGAACAAGATAATATAAATCAAGATAATATCGACTGAAAATAAAACACTAGTAATTTGACTGGAAATAAAGCAGTTGTATATTGACGGAAAGTAAAGTTAGTGGTTAGTCGATTTGAGAATTGAATCCGGACAAAATGCAACGCTAAACCGTCGTAGCTCGACTTATCATGAAAGTCAAACTATAGGAGGTCGCGTAAATTGATATCCGTGCTAAAAACAAGATAGAGAAATGATATTGAGGATCATTCTCTGATTAAATCGTGTTGCATGGACAAAAATAAGGGTGGGATCTTGTCTTAATCACAAACTTTATGTTATTTAATCGAGGGAAACCTATCACGGTCCCAAAGTATAGAAAAATGATCCAAATGATCATTTTCTACATATTTGAAATAATGAAGGTTATCGACCTCGAGAATTAACATTCGTGAATCGAAAGACTTCATAGATCGAGAAAATGAAATAAAATCGAGATGGAGAAGAAAATGAGAAGTGAAAAAGAAAGTGGTCTCGGATAAATCAATATTTATCAATAATTTGACTAAACAACAATTTTTTAGAAGTCTCGTCATCGACCAAAACGAAATAATATGAAAATAAAACCTCAAAGATAAATAAAAACACTAAAACCCTAAGTTAAGAACGTTTAAAGAATAAGATAATGACAAATTTACAAACTAAATATTGGAGGTTTATAAGACGAAATTCTAATAAAATCAAGAGTCTAAAACAAGTATCGAATTATTAAAACATAAAAAACCTAAATAAATAAAAAAGGGTGCAGAATTCAATTGAGGGTATGATGTGGAAAAGAGGATCCTATGGGCTCAAGGCCCATCATCTCTTTTCATCAATAATCCGGTGAATCAAACAAAGGGTGGAAAAAATAATAAAAAAAACCAAAGTAAAAAGTATCAGTTGGGCCTAAAAGCCCAAGCAGATTCCAAACAGTTCAACAGTAACAGCAACTCGGTCCACCTTGACAGTCTCATTTGATATGTCCAAGTACTCAACATTATCAATCAAAGAAAAATAAAAAATAAAAAGAAACAATAAAATGAGAGAAAGGGAAACGACACTGTGGAAATAAAGGAATCATGTTGCGCATCACCATTATTCACCTCGAGCAACCCTGGGCGTCAGTTTCAACCAATCCCACACATTCCGTGATTTGCTTTCGTCTCATATGATTTCGTCCTTCGCACGCGGTCCAGATCTGGAAACTGGTTTGATTTGAGGATTCAAGGAGAGCCGGTAAAGTTTGAGGATTATTGGAGCTGGTTTTGTGTTGTTTGGAGATGGGTTCACATGAGGTTACGGTTTGAAGGGTGAGAAGGATTTGTAAAATTGGGTTCTTGTTCAGGTTGGTGTTGTTGTTGTTTTGGGGATAGAACCGATGTTTGAAGTTGGTGAATGGAAAAGGATTAGGGGTTGAAGAAATGGAAGCGTATGAAGAAGGTTGGGTTGTAGATTTTGAGGAATCGATTTGCAGACTTGTTGTTACTGTGAATTTGTGAATTTAAAGATTGGTTGAAGGAGGGTAGGAAGAAGAAGATAAAGACTGAGAGGGTCTCCGCAAAGGTTTATGAAGGTTTTGAAGCCTTGTTATAAAGGAAACAGAAGGTCTTTGCAGAGGGTTTGGTCCAAACGTAATGAAAGAAGGAAGATTTTTTAAGAGAAAGAAGAAAAAAAGGTTTTCCAGAAAAAAAAGTTGCATCCTCATGAGAGGGTTCCCCTTTTTTTCTTTTGCCCCGTCCGTGCATTTTTACGGGAAGGTTAAAGAAGATCATGAGAAATGATTGATGAGATTTTGGATGAGATTTTCCTGTTCTTCTTCCCCCCCCCCCTTTTTGTGAGCGGTAAAACATCATTTTATAGGAATGTATGAGGGGTGTTTGGGGTATTTTGGAAGGAAAAATTTGTTTTGTTTGGTTCTGCAGGTTGTGTGTAGTATTGTCGCAAGTTGGGCGCTATGTGCAGAGCATGAGGGAAATGGCTGGTTTTATCATACGTATGTCATGCTAGAAGGTTGGTTGTTCTTTTATGGCTAGCGTGACTTGTTGAGGTGAGAAGGAAAGGTATTTTTTTGATAGAGGTTTGGAGGAGGAAGAAAGTGAAGGGATCCATCCGCAACGTTGGTTGTGGATAAGAATTATAAAAAGCTGATGCACTGGAAATTCACCACATTTTCTGTTTATGGCTCTCGTCCGTGTTTGCAGGTGTTGTGCAACACTGGACCTTGTTTTTGGCTCCCCCCCTCCCCTTTTTTTTATGCCAGTTCTCTTGCAGACAAAATGGGCTTTGAAAGTGAAATTCTTATGGGCTTTGAAAGTTTGTAAGTTTTGGACACTTGGTTTTTTTGTAATCTTGTGATGAATTTGGACTTGAGAAAAGAATAGATTATGGGTCTTATTCATAGTAACATGGACTGTCAACATTTTTGTGAATTGGATTGGAAAGGAAAAAAAAAGAAAATTATAATAATAATAAATGCTAATAAATTTATAGTAATATATTTTGGAAAATGGTCATGACATATGGATATGAGGGGGATTTTGAACATGGTTTAATAGTGAATGGATTTGAATTTATTTGTGAATGGTGGACGTTGATAAATTCGAATATGGATTTAAAAACAAATAAGAATAGATAGTAAACCTTAAAAAAAATTCATATCCAATAATGTACTTGAACTAGGTTCACGAATGTGCTAAGAATCAAATCCCGACAACCTCTGAGTGCATCTTGATGTGAATTACTTGGCCCAAAATCCTGATGATAGATAAACTCCACATGATTCAATACTCAGTCCAACCCGACATCCTGATACACACACACGTATGATTTGCATTAGAATCAACCCTGATTGCAAGTTCAAATGCACACCTTAGCCTTGATCAATCTTGAGATCTTGCATAATCATTGGATCTAACTCAACACCACCCACACATATCTGGCTAGACGCCTTTAAACAAAACATAGACTTAGGTAACAAGAAAGTAACATATTTTTTGAATTTTCTGAATATGAGTTAGAGGATAAATGTACAAGTGAAAATTATATAGGCAGGACAAATTTGGGGTATGACAATAGTAGGAAAAAACAAAGCAATTGAAAGCTTAACTGATCCAAACCGATCCAATAATGTCTCCTAAAATCAATAAATTTGTTGTCATCAGGTTTACTAGATATTTAATAGGCAAACCAAGGCTCTTGATTTGTTAACAAAGTTTCCCCCCAATGAACAAATATCATTCCACCATAAAGAATACTTTTTTTTAATGATAAATACACATCAAATCAACAAGCATTGTTTTTGTCATAACACAGTACCTGCAAGAAATAAGGTTAATCCAAATATAAGTTTTATCTGATAGTCTATTCTCACTGTATCATTCATACCTCACAACATAAACACTATTTGCATTCTAATAATATCCTTGATAATTCTCTTTGGTGCCTTGTATAAAGAAAATAAAAACATAGGGATGTTTGACAAAATAGAATTCAACAACACCACCCTTCCCCTTATAGATAAATTTATATTTTTCCAACCTGAAAGTTTCTTTTCAAATTAGTAACCACTAGAAACCATATTTCCAATATTCTATGATTAATTCCTATTAGAATACCAATAAATCCAAACAATAGTGCACCAACCCAATAAGCAAAAATAGAGGAGGCATCTAGCACCAGATCATTACATAGGTTATAACAATGAAATTACTTTTATACAAATTCACTCTAAGCCCGAAACAAATTCAAAACCCATAAGAAAATGCTTTAATGATTCATAAGTTCTTCTGCGGTCCATCTCCAATCAACACCATATCATTTGCAAATTGGAGAAGATCAAACCGAGTAGACTCATCAAAATAGAAACCATTGTAATCACGTAAAGTTGTTTCTTTTCTTATCATCCCTGCAAGACCCTCATCCACCAATAAGAATAGAAACGGAGAAAGTGAATCCCCTTGGAATAAACCTCTAGACAATATGAAATTTTTGGTGTGGCTACCATTCACAAGAATCGACATAGAATTTCTAAACAGTTCATAAGTGCCAAAATGTGGTGTTTTGAGTAGTAGTTTTGTGGCACTTATCGATTCATTTGTATTGAATTCTTTGAATAAAACCCACGTTATCTGTAAAAGTGTATATTTAGTGTATACTAGTATTTTTATGTAAATATCATTGAGTTTAATTTTTTTAATCTCATTTTTGTAGGTATTCAAGTATTGATATTTAGTCATTATTATATATAGCATTGAATAAGCTTTCTGAGGCTTCCGACCGGGCCTCAAACAAAGTTACAGTTCGAAAGTAATGAAGAAAACAAGATGTTGATTTTTCCTGTTATTGTCACCTCTAGCCCCGAGCTCGCCTGGCGAGCCTGACGCAAGCCACAAGTTCCAAAAGCATTATAAAATGCCACCTTTGCTCGCCGAGCAATCCGTTACTTCGTTGGACGGATTAGTCTGGGCAGAAACACATTTAAAGGGGGGGGGGGTAAAAACACTTTTTTTAAGGTTATGTTTTGGGGTATTTGTTCCTAATTCATCAAATCTTTATTTTTGATAGTTTAGAGCTTAGAAAAGCATTAATGGAGGTTACAACTCGACGATTGGGGGTGGATGATTCTTGGATTGTGATTGACCCCACAAGAGATTTTGATTCCTCTTCTCTCTTCCCTTTGTAGTTTCCATTTGTTGTGAGATTGTATGTAAGTTTACCTTGATTATATGTATATTTATTGCTTATGGTGTTGTATAAAACTCATTTTACAAATTAATGTTGATGATTGTTTTCTTTATTTGGGTTTGTGTTGTTGCAGATATGGACAGGTTGAATCCAGATTTGGGATGAACATCTATTAGGTTCTAGATTCTAGAGATAGATTTAGGCTTAATATTCACTTGGGTATCAAAACTTAATGCTTCTCTGTTATTTGTTGTAACACCCCCAAAATTTACCAATTCTTTTCTCTTGTATCTTGGCTTATGTTTCATTTTATTTAAATATCCATTTTTGCATACCTAGTTCTAGACAAGGGATCAAGGTATCATGGTTTGTTTCTCAAGAAGAAGGTTTCTTCTTGACTTTGTGGAATTCTCAAGCCCTAAAGGTCCCTCATCATCAAGAGTGATTCAAGGCAACATTGTTCAAGATCATATGTGAATCACCATGTCTTATTTTGCAAGAAATGTTCAAGAGATTCAAAGTTGGTTCAACGTGTTTGACCAAATTTAGAAAATTATGGATGTTATAATCAAATTGTTGCACCCCAAAATTTGCTCAACCTTTTCTTGCCTGATTTATGTTTCATTGCATTTCATTTGCATAGCATAACATAGCCCTAACATTGGCATAGCATGGCATCATTCATTATGCAGGGGATCAAGGGTGAGATATGAAAGAAAGAGCCTAGCTGGAGGTTCATACAAAATAGAAAAGTCATCAAGAGTATCATGTCAAAAGAGGGTGTCCTTGAGGAGTTTGATCATCTGTATGAGGCCTATCTTCAAGTGTGAGGAGGTATCTGAGGAGCCTCCAGGGTTAAGAAGTCTCTATCAAGGGTATTATGTGTGAATGAAGCTTAATGAGTCTCTAGAAAGTTAAGAAGGAGCTTAGACAAGTCATTGTATCAAGTTCAAGAGTCATGGTTGAGGTGTGTACAAGTAGGGTTTCATCTGGGTAACCCTAGGTCAAGGAGAGCAAAGAAAAGGCATCAAGACCTAGGTCTAGGTCATGGAAGTCATGGATTGATATGTTGATACATGTGTGTGGATGAGCCAAGACCAAGTTCAAAATAATCAAGAGTGGTTGGAGGTGTTTGAGACAGGGTTCCTAGGGTAAAATCCCCTGTATAGCACTGGACTTCCAAGCGACATAAGTCAAAATACAAGTTTCAAAGGGATCTTTTGCCAACATGAAACTTTTATAGCTCCTCAATACCTTTAATTTGAGTACTAGAGGTCTTCAAGAAGATTTGTAGAACTCAAGTTATGGTTCTTGCAAATTACAAGTCACTAGAGGACATTGAAATTTATCTGTGAAAGTCACTTGACTTCCAAGAAACTTTTGCCCCTCAAGGAGTTTTCAAAGGGATTCTTGGCCAACATAATAGTTGTAGGGATTGATATTAGATTTAATTTTAGTACTAGAAGTCCTCAAGAAGATTTGTGGAACACAAGTTATGATCTTGGCAATCCAGGGGTATTTTGGGAAAGTTGAATTATAGGTCATTTTTCAACATAGGTCAAAATCTCTATCTTCCACTCCTCTAATGGAAAAATGTTCAACATGAAATGTGTTTAGAATGATGTTTTTATGTGAGACAAGAAGTCATGAGGGATTGGATTGGCTTGCTTCACAAAATGATCCAAAATGGCCTAAAAAGAGGGATTTTTCAAATGATTCAAAGGAGGGAAATTGGGATTTTTGAATTATAAGTCATAAACATGGCATATGGGTAGTCATTTTGAATGGAAATTAGATTTCAAACACATTGGTAATGTCACAATTTTGAGAGGAGCCCTAATTTCATGAGTTGCTTTGAAAAGTGATTACTTCATTTACAAGTTACAATGCCAAAACAAGAATCAAGGCATTTCAGGTTGAGCTAGCTGTCCAAACATATCCCAAATTCAATTTGCAGTTGAATAGAACATTCTGGAATGAGAAATGAGGGAGAAATCGTGACTGTCACCATTGAGTTTCAAGTGTATGACAGAATTTTGGATTCGTTAATTTGGGCCTGAATTAGACTGCAAAAGCCCACAAATAGTTTCTATTTAAGCTCTAGAATGATTCCAGATGAAGGTTGGGGTAGAATTCGTGGAGAGAGTGAAGATTGAAGTTGAGTTTTCAAGGTTTCTAACTGAAAACGGTTTTGGAGTTTGGATCAAGATCAAGCCAAATTGAAGTGCCTAGAAGCTTCATCTTGCTTCACTGATCGTGTTTGAAGAGTTGTGGAGCTTGAATCCATCATCTTCTACCTCTGTTGATTCAATTTTCCCAGGTATGTAACTCTTGGATTTCCTCTTGATCTAGGCATAACTAGGTAGATTCTTGCATGTGGTTAGGGTTTAGATGGAACCTAGGTCGTTTTTGGATAGAAATTTAAGCAGTTAGAGACATTCCAAAATGACATGTGATTTCTGTTTGAGCACGAATTGAGTTGATCCTAAGGCTATGAACTAATTTGGATAAATCATTAGGATGTACAAAACATGAGGATCATTTATGTGGTTTCAATTTTGGAAATGGTGATGATTGAGATTTTGGTACCTTCTGAACTTTGATTCGAATTCTAAAATCCACTGAGAGTTGGTTGAAATGGATTGGAGATTTGAGATCCTCGTGGTTTTCTGATCAAGTTTGGTATAGGAAGTTTTTAATTTGGTCACCTGCAACCCCCACTCCACCGGAGAAGATCACCGGACCACCACGCCTGAACAGTTGGCCTCACCTGAGTTCAGAGGTAGGAGACGACCTCTTAGACGTTGGATCATGCTTGAACCTTGACTCTTTCAACTCATCCAACGGCCACGACTTGTTTTTGATTTGGCTGACTTTGGCTGCTAAATGCAGCGTTTCATTTATCCTGTCAGCTGGTAACTGGACCCTCACGTGGATGCGCTCTGGAGCGTTAGATGCGTTTACCAGTCAATCAATCCATTGGCTCCTGTTTTATCCAGCATTTTATTTTTTTCATTTTATTTCTTTAATTCATTTTTGTTCTATTTTTAATCCATTTGATTTCTAAAATCCATAATAAATCCAATATTGATCCAAAAAATATTTTAAAAATACCTCAATGATCTTGGATTTATGTGTGATTTTCTTAAATTAATAAATCTCATTTTAATCCATTTTTCAATTTAATTTGATTTTCTCCATTTTATTATTTTCTTTTATTTTGTATATTTGCTACATGTTCTTGCTGATTTTATTGTGACCAATTGATGAGGAATTTTGAGTTTATTCTTATTGGATTAGTTATCTTAGAGAAGCATGTACCCTTAGAAATTTTATCATATTTTTATGATTAAAGTTTAGGCCAATTTGAGTGGTGAACATAAGGAGTGTTAGAGTTAGGGTTTCAAAACAACTAGTTGTAGTTTAGGGCATAGTATGGAGACTTAGTTTTTGATTTAGGTCCTGGGATTTATATGGGGTATTTGGTATAGGCTTAGGTTCCCTTATAAATTTAATTAGGATTTTGTGATCTATTTTAGCATTTTATTTGTATTTTGCAATTGGTGTGATGTTTGTGGGTTTCTCCTTTGGATGCTTGGTTTATTCAATTTGTGTGGGGCTATTTTGGGTGTGCTTTTGGCTTGGACTTTGCTTGGATGAATTGAAGATCAAGTGAAGTTGCTTTGGATAGCTTGAAGAAGCTTGGAGTTGAAGATTTCTCATCTGTTGGAATGCTTGTCAGGAGCTTAGGAAGTTCAGGGTTTTAGGGAGAGCTTTTTAGACTTAGTTCATTTCTTTCCTCAAACATGGAATGCTTTGTTTGCTTCCATCCTATCCTATGATTCAAAGTCCTCTTAAGGAATCCCATCTCTCCTTGAAGGGATGATTGGTATTCCTTAAAGAGTAGAACTTTTGAGGATACCCTTTTTTGGCAGATGATGGTTTCTAGTGATTTCCTTTGGTTTTCACTGGTTCTCATTCATTATAACTTGATCCCAATAAATAATCTTTCTTGGTGGAGCTTGCTAGAGCCTGGAGATGAAGATCTAAGATGTTGAAGATGCCTTTCATGAGGTTTGCTTGAAGATGAAGTTTGTTACTGTCAACTTTGCTGTCAGGAGCTTGCTGGAGTATTGTAGTTAGGGTTTACTGTTGCTTTTGAGCTGAAGTTTTCTGTAGCTGTGGAGCTTAACTGTTTAGGTATTGAGGAGCCTTATTTGAAGTGTGCTTTCTCTTCCCTGGAAGTTGGAGATGAAAGTTTATTAAAGCTTGAAGATAGGAGCTAGTCATGAAGATGAAAGTTGTTGCTGTCAACTTTCTGCTGTTTAACCAACTGTTGTTGTCAGAGCTGCTGTTTACTGTAGGAGTTTGGTGCTGCTGTTTGGGCTGTCTCCTCTGCTGTGGTTTTTGTTTCTCTGTATTGTTTGTTGGCTTGTATAGCTTGCCCCTAGGTTTGAAGTGAATGTTGATTCACTTTGCCTGTTGTTTTCCCAGGTTTGAAGTTGAGCGGGACTCCCTTGCCTCGCTTGTATTGTTGCATTGCATGCATTTTATTGTATCTGCTTGCTTTCTTTTCTGTTTATCCCCTAGGATCTCTGGTTTCCTCTGTGCAGGAGGGAACTATGACAAACATTAGGATTCTTATCCATGCATGACAACATTAGGTTAGTTTTTATTCCCTTTTCAACCCTAGGCTTTTTAGAGCTCTTTCTCTTCTTATCTTGAAACAACTCAAAAATACAGTAATAAGGTTAATCGATGTCGTACGTTACGAGCCTTAAGCTATTTGAGAAAGGGTTGCTGGAGAGCTTCTTTCCAGTAGTCTGGCTACTTAGTGTGGCACCCTTTGGGTGACACGCGACGTAGTCACTCTCAAATCATAGTCTCTAGTGCGTCAGAGATTGCAAACAAACTAAAAAAACACTTCTTTGATAAAAGATTCAAAACAAACATCAAAGTGTCATTTTTGTCCGCTTGGACTCTTAATCAAGAAAACCCTTTTTGAAGGTAATAAAAAAATAGTCAGACAAGCTTGTGTCTTCCGTAGCCCGAACTACGTTTGCTCTGATCTTTCATGCTGTATGAAAGTACGTAGGCATAGGATGCCGTATCCTAGCGAGGAACCTTCCCCACCTTTCCCGTAGGTAGGCGAACTATGCTGACTCTGATTTCTCGTTCCAGACGGGAATACGTAGGCATAAAGTGCGATACTTTGCCAAGTCATTTTCTTTTCTTTTTAACCCTTGACCTGTAGAGTAGGTAGAATGACAATCCGTACTCGAAAACAAGCGTGGATCCCGTCGAGTACGACGGACGTGAGGGGTGCTAATACCTTCCCCTTGCGTAACCGACTCCCGAATCCAAGAATTTAGTTGCGACGACCATTCCTTTCCCGTTTTGCGTTAGGTTTACTCTGAGCATTTCCTTTCCCTCCGTTGGGATAAATAACGCACGGTGGCGACTCTTCTGTCATAGCCGGCGCCGATTTTCGCAGTAGCGACAGCTGGCGACTCTGCTGGGGAATGCAACGGTTCCCTACGCGAGTCAGTCCTGGCGCTTGTTTTCCCGTTTGGGGCTTTGTATGGATTTACATTTCTGTCTTTACTTTCCGCATTTTATTGTCAGCTTTATATTGTTATTGCTGTTGTGGGGAGGGGGTGATCTATTGAGAGATAAGTCGGACCTGGGCTTGAGGGCACCTAGAATTAGTTGTGAAAAGTAGTGGGCGCGTGCATGCTTTGCATGTACTAGTGTCCCACAAAATCCACGCTCGGACAAGGTTCTTCTGGTTGACTTCTTTTTCAACCCTTTGGGTTGAGGGGGTTGTTGGTTAGTTGGATTGTCGACTCCGGGGACCGATCAATTGGAAGTTGGCTAAGTGAGGCCTCTTCAGGACATGATGATGCCACACCTTCTGGGTATCGTATCATCAGTCTTGAAAGTCTGTGACGCCGACGACCGCATAGGACGCCGTACCTTGTGTCAGTCGATAGGACACCTACCTGTGAGAGGGATTGGGGCATGCAGGAAACTTGGCCTCCAAACTACCCGGTCTTCTTAGAATTGGATCATTATATGTGATTACTTGGGGTTCTCCATCAGGGCAGTGTTTTGGGTCTGTTGAGACCCGATTGGAGCATTATTATGGGACTGTTGAGACCAGGTTTGAGCAGTATTGTGGGTCTGTTGAGACAGGGTTATGGATGGATCTCTTCAGCAATATATCACTTGATCCCTGTTTCATGTTTGCATATTGCATTGTTGCATACTCATTTTGCATATAATTAACGTGTGTCTGTGCTGCAGGTGCATTTCATACCCTCTGATTCTAGTTGCCTGGATTTCTGTCTGCTGATATTATGGATACTCTGAAGAAGACTGTGGCTTACAAGTTGCCTACTCCAGATGTTTCTTCTTTGCTTGGTTTGATATCTCTAGCTGATGATGATATGAAGAGAAGCTTCAGGAAGAGTTATGGGAAACTGCTTAGGTTGGTTTATAAACCATCCATGTATGAGCAGAACGGATTGTACGCACTGATGCAGTTCTATGATCCCCCGCTGAGGTGCTTTACTTTCCCTGACTTCATTCTGGCTCCGACCCTAGAGGAATATGCTGAGATCTTGGAGTTGACTATTCAGAACAGGGTACCCTTCATGCATATGGATGCTGAGCCCAAACTGGAGGACTTGGTTGTTGCTTTGCATTTAGACTCCTCAGAGTTGTTGTTAACCTTATGGAATGGAGTGTCTGGTTTTTCTCTCAAGTGCTTAGTTGGGAAAGCACAAGAGTATGCTAAGAGTGGCTGTTGGATTGTGTTTAATGCTATCCTTGCTTTGTGTATCTATGGCATTGTACTGTTCCCTAATATGCCTGACTTTGTTGATTTGGATGCTTTCCATATATTTGCTTCAGGCAATCCTGTGCCTACCCTGATTGGAGATTTCTATCACTCACTGCATTATAAGAACGAGAATAGGAGGGGCAAAAACGTCTCTTGCTGTGTGCCTTTGTTGTATATGTGGTTTGATAGTCACCTGCCCAAGAAGGGTATCTTTGCTGAGTCTGCAGATACGGTGGATTGGTCTGAGCATCTGATGGGACTTTCTTCAGAAGACGTCGTCTGGTTTGATAGAGATTTACTAGGATCTGAGATTATCTACAGCTGCACAAGGTATCCTAACGTTCCTCTGATTGGGAGGAAAGGGTGCATTAACTACAATCCGTCATTGTTAATCAGGCAATTCGGTTATGCTTTGAGAAGCCTGCCAAAAGAGGAGGAAGTGCAGGAATCTCTGTACTTCACAGGTGATTTGAAGGGAGAATTATTATCCAAGCTTCAGCATGCTTGGAATAATTTCCACAAGAGGGGTAAGCCGATGTTGGGTAAGAATGATTGTCAAGCCTATGCTCCGTACAAATCTGGATTCAAGATAGGGCAAAGCAGGTGCAGATGTCGTTCCCTGCAGTAGTACCTCCTACTCCCCCCGTGGTTGAGGAGCCAACTATTGTGTCTATTGAGAGATACGAGCAGGTTGTGAAGGAGAAAGAAGAGATGATGAAAGCCAACGAGAAGTTGGAATAAGAGCTAGTGCAACTCAGGAGCGAAAGGAATGAAGCCGTATATTCCTTCAAGCAGCAAACAGAGCTGGTGAACCAACTAGGCACATAACTGGCTGAACAGCGAAAAAAGCGTAAACGTTTGGGGATAGATTTCAAGAGCTCCCATGATATGTTGGAGTCCAAGAAGAAAGCACTTGATGTAGCCTACCGGGAGATCTCCGCATTCAACAAAACCTGGAACGCCATGTTGTCCGGCAATAAGGAAAGAGAAGACAAACTGAAGCTGCAGATCGCTGAGCTGGAAGGTCAGTTGAAAGCTAGCCAGAAAAAGTTTGAAGAAGAGGTTATGCGGAGATATGACGTTCAGAATGCCTTGAATAAAGTTATCAAGCGCAAGAAAGAGTCTGCGTCCCAAAAGCGGAAGCTAGAAGATTGCTTTGGAGAAGGTGTTTGGGAGGAATCCATTGGTGATCTCCAGCGTGTTTTCAGGCAAAGAGACTCGCTCGTCGAAGGGTTGCTTTCTCAGCCGAATCATCCCAAGACTAAGAGATTGTTAGAGGAGTATGAGGCATATGGTCGCACTTGATTACCTTATGTACTGCTGTATATGCTTTATTTGCATTGTGCTGGCCATCACCAGGATTGTTGGTTGAGGTCATGCCTTCTTGTTATCGTACATTTAGTGATATTGTATTTCTGACTTAATAGGCGCTTCGCAGCAATATATGAGATGTCTTCCATGATTGGATTTCAAGCTTCTTATCATTATCACTATCACTACACTGGCACTTTGGCACTAGAATCAGGGGTTGATCTCCCTAATGCACAGACACATATTGCATCTGCATGTTCATTTTGCATCGCCAGTTACTTGTTGAATTTGTATCTTATTTCCTGCATCTCACAGGTTTTTCAGGATTGACGAACAAAGAGTCCACCGCTATTCAACCAGAAACAACTGCAAGAAGATAATGGATTAAGTCCAGGTCGAGATGTAGGAAATTCGCGAGAAGTTGACTCTGTTCATGCAAGCTATGGAGAGCATGGCCAAGGCTTGGATTTGAAGATCTTCCCTTCTTGTGGTGTAGTTTTGATTAGGTTAAGATTAGGGTTTTGTAGGCAGAGCTTGTAGATAGTTCTCTTCCTTCATAAACATGGAATATGTTGATCAATTCCATTCTTCCCTATGATGTAAGGTGCCTTGTAAAGGCCTCATCCCTCCTTTGGTAGGATGTGTGGTTCTTTGCAAATTGGTAGAACCTTTGAGGGTCCCTTTCTCTGATGACAGGATGCTCAGTGGTGACCTTTGGTCTTCACTCTGCTACCAATCATCCAAACTTTGCTCTTGATAGATGCATCTTTCCCCCTTGTTAGAGGATGGAGTTCCTTGCTTGAAGAAGATTGGAGGATGGAGTTGATACTTCCAGGTGATTGAAGACTACTCTGAGAAGCTGAAGCTTATAGATAAAGAGGAAAGCTAGTTGATACTGGTGAAGCAAAGAGAGAGCTGAAGCTTGAAGATCAAGTTGATACTTATGAAGAGGATTCAATTGAGATTGAGTGAAGAGCTGAGGCTTGAAGAATAAATGAGAAGTAGACACTTGCAGTGATGCACTGAAGGCCTGAAGGAATCAAGTTGATACTTGTAGAGTGAAACCCGAAGGTGGAATTGACTGGAAAGCTGAGGCTTGGAGAAGAGATAATAAGTTGAAACTTATGTTTGATGTGTTAGAACCTTGGAGAAGCAAGTTGAAGCTTGGAATTGAAAGAGGAAGCTGTTGATCTGCTTTCTTTCTTGTCTATTTTCTTTTCTGTATTGATGTGCCTTGTTTGACTTGCCTGACGCATTAGAATAAGTTCATATTTAGAATGATGTAAGCTAGGAGCATGATTGCACTAGAGGTTGAGTTGCTCCCTCTGCTTGTATTTTTACTGTATGGCTTTGCTTGCGGGTATTCGGTAGAGCCCTGCTCCCTTGCCTATGTGGTCTGGTGTTTGCTTGATGGCATTTTACTTCATTTCTTCTGTATGATTGCAATTACTTATATTTTGCTTGATAGCATGTTATTCTCTCTGTATGATTGCAGTTATTCATATCTGGCTTGAGGTTGAGATGAGCTTGTGGAGGCTGATGCCCCACACACATTTCCTCCCTCACTTGCATTGCATGCATTTTATAGTCGTTTGCTGTTTACTGTTTAAGCTGATGCTTTATCTGTTTCTGTTTATCATTGACATGATCCCTTAGGAATCTCACTCCCTTTGATAAGGAAGTGACGATAGAACTTTAGGTTGAAACCTATGCATAATAACTTCTAGGAGTTCCCTGTTTCAAACCACAACCATAGGATGAATCCTTGGCATGACAACATTAGGACTTGATAGTCTCCCTTTAGTTGAGCCTGTTCTCTTCTCATCTTAAAACAGCTTAAAATACAGTAATCATGAATGATTTCTTTCGTACGTTACGAGCCTTAAGCTACCGGAGAAAGGATTGTTGGAGAGCTTCTTTTCAACAGTCTGGATGTTTAGTATGGCACCCTTTGGGTGACATGCGACGCATTCCCTCTCAGGTCATAGTCTTTAGTGCGATTGAAATTGCAAACACAATAAAAAACAGTTCTTTCGTAAAAGACAGAAAACAAACTTCAAACCTTTTTGCCCCGTGGGCCCATAATTCAAAGGAAGCTTTTCGGAAGAAAAGAGTGTCGTTAAACTTCAGTTCTACCGCAAACAGGCTTTGTCCCTAACTGCTGGAATTGCTGTTTAACCCTACTCGATAAAACAGATGAATCTGAACCCCCGTAATCCGTATTATCCCGAACTACGTAAGCTTTGATCTCTCATACATGTTGAGGGTACGTAGGCACAATACTGATGTATTGGCGAGCCACCGTCCCCGTAACCCGTAGTTAGGCGAACTACGTTGACTCTGATTTCTCATTCTCTGATGAGAATACGTAGGCATAAAGTGCGACGCTTTGCCGAGTCATTTTCTTTTGTTTTCAGACCAGCCTTGATAGGTAGATAGATAAACAAAATTGTCCAGTAAACACAACAAGCGTGGATCCCGTCGAGTACGACGGACGTGAGGGGTGTTAATACCTTCCCCTTGCGTAACCGACTCCCGAACCCAGACAACGGTTATGATGACCTTGTCTTATACCTTTTCGTCAGGTTTTTCCGATCGTTTCCTTTCCCGTTCCGACGGATAAATAACGAAAGGTGGCGAATCTTCTGTTTTACCGGCATCTTATTTTCGCGGAAGCGACAGTTGGCGACTCTGCTGGGGACTTGATAGTTTCCTAGGATCCAACGTCCCGAATGTGAGTCGGTTTGGGGATCCGACATCCCCTGCGAGAGTCAATCCTAGCACTTGTATGATTACTTGTTGGGTTGTTTTTATTTATCGCACTTTATTTCCCGCACTTTATTTTCAGTATGATATGATTATCTATGCTGTTGTGGGAGGGGCATTCTGATGAGTGAGAAGCCAGACCCAGGCTTGAGTGAACTTAGCATTAGTTGTTGAAATTAGTGGGCGCGTGCTTGCTTGGCAGGCACTAGTGTCTCATGAAATCCACGCTCAGACGAGGTTCTCCTGGTTGACTTTGTTTTCAACCCTTTGGGTTGAGGGGGTTGTTGGTTTGGAGGATTGTCGACTCTGGGGACCGATCATTTGGGATTCAGCCACACCTTCTCGGTATCGTATCACCCCTCTTGAATGTCTGTGATGCTGATGACCGCATAGGATGCCGAACTTGAGTCAGTTTAGGTCCATACCTGTGAGCAGGGCTGGGTTTGTTGCAGGAAACCCTAACCTTCAGACTACCTGGTTTTCTTGATAGTGAATCAGTTTTGTTGGTGTCAGAGGATCTCATCAGCAGATGTTTGTTCTTGACAGAGCAGAATTTCGGTCCTGTATCAGAGGTCCTTATTATCAGATGTTTGTTCTTGATAGAGCAGAGTTTTGGTCCTGTATCAGAGGTCCTTATTATCAGATGTTTGTTTTTGACAGAGCAGAGTTTTGGTCCTGTATCAGAGGTCCTTATTATCAGATGTTTGTTCTTGACAGAGCAGAATTTTGGTCCTGTATCAGAGGTCCTTATTATCAGATGTTTGTTCTTGACAGAGCAGAGTTTTGGTCCTGTATCAGAGGTCCTTATTATCAGATGTTTGTTCTTGACAGAGCAGAATTTTGGTCTTGTATCAGAGGTCCTTATTATCAGATGGCTGTTCTTGACAGAGCAGATTTATGGTCCTATGTGTGTGTGTTCTTGACAGAGCAGATTTGTGGTCCAATACCAGGGTTTTCTTCTTATCAGAGACAGTGGTTGTTCTTGATAGAGCAGGATTATGGTTTTGTTGATACAGAATCTCCACAGCATAGTTGCCTTGATCTCCTGCTGCATGATTGCATTTTACATTGCTTTGCATACCCATTTGCATTTCATTAACGTGTGTCTGTGTTGCAGGTACCGTTTCCCCCGATTCAGGATTTCTGGCCTTCTGTTCTATTGTTATGGGTTCTCTAAGGAAGACCGTGGCTTACAAGCTCCCCACTCCCGATGTTGTTCAGCTGACTGGTTTGATTGCTTTAGCAGATGATTCTGTGAGGGATGAGTTCAGAAAATCTTACGGCAAATTGCTCAGTTTGGTTCGTAAACCTTCTGCGTTTGAGTTGAATGGGTTGCACACCTTGCTGCAGTTCTACGATCCTCCGTTGAGATGCTTTACTTTCCAGGACTTCGTTCTCGCACCCACGCTAGAGGAGTATGTTGATTTGTTAGGTGTGCCTATCAAGAGTCAGATGCCCTTTGTTCATATGGATACTGAGCCTAATCTGGCTAGTCTAGCTCCTTCACTTCATCTAGATGCCTCCGAGTTGGTCTTGTCTAGTTGGAACAAGGTTCTTGGTTTCTCCTTGCAGTTCTTAGTGGGAAAGGCTCAGCAGTGCGCCAAAAACGGATGTTGGGTCGTGTTCAACGCCATTCTCGCTCTGTGTATATATGGCATCATTTTGTTCCCCAATATGCCCGACTTTGTGGACTTCGACGCCTTCCACATCTTTGCTTCAGGGAATCCATTCCCTACCTTGATAGGAGATGTCTACCATTCCATCCACTACAAAAACGAGAACAGAAGGGGTAAGAATGTCTCGTGCTGCGTGCCCCTGCTCTATAGTTGGCTTGATAGCCACCTACCCAAGAGGGGTCCCTTTGCTTCGTCTGTAGCCACAGCTGAGTGGTCTGAGCGTTTGATGAGTCTATCAGCGGAGGATATTACCTGGTTTGATAGAGATAGGTTGGGTACCGAGATTATCTTCAGCTGCAGCGGGTTTCCGAACGTGCCTTTGATAGGAAGAAAGGGCTGTATAAACTATAATCCGTCTTTGCTGGTCCGACAGTTTGCTTATGCTTTGAGAGCTCCGCCGAAGGATGAAGAGGTACAGGAATCTCTGTACCTCACTGGTCTTCTAGAAGGGGATGTGTTATCTAAGCTTCAGCGCGCTTGGAATGGTATCAGTAAGAGGGGAAAACCATTGTTGGGGAGAAGCAATAGCCAAGCCTACCCTCCGTATGTGACTTGGATCAGAGCCAGAGCAGATGCTATAGGGATGTCGTTTCCTCCTGCCAAGCCAGAAAGCCCTCCAGTGATTGAAGAGCCTACCACTGTGCCTATTCAGCAGCATAATCAGGTGTTGGCTGAGAGAGATGAGCTGAAGCAGGAAAATGAAGAATTGGAGAAAGAATTGGCTCAGCTCAGGAGCGAGAGAAACGAAGTCGTTCATTCCTTCAAGAGGCAAACAGAGCTGGTGAACCAGCTGGGGACAGATTTGACTAAGCAGATAGCTGAGCGTAAGCGCATGGGTCGAGACTTCAAAGCTGTCAACGATGTACTGGCTACGAAAAAGCAACACTTGGATGAAGCGTATCGGAGGATATCCAAGTTTAACCAGCACTGGAAGGCCTCCCTAGCCAACAGGAAAGAGCGGGAGGATAAGATGATGCAACAGATCTCCAAGCTGAAAGCCCAGGTGAAGGCTAGTGAGAAGAGGTTTGATGAAGAAACCGCTCGCCGATATGCCGCCGAAGGCCAGCTCAACAAAGCTCTTGCTAACCTGAAGGAGCGCAAACTGGCGTTTAAGTCCAAGAAGCGGAAGTTAGAAGAGTGTTTCGGTGAAGGAGCATGGGAAGATTTGGTCGAAGGTCTTCAGTACACCATTATGCAAAGAGAGTTACTCGTCGAAGGGTTACTCACTCGGCCTGATCATCCAGAAACGAGGAATTTGTTAGAAGAGTTTCGCGCCCGTGGCCGTACTTGACTATATTTGTAATCCTTTGTGTTGATCATTGTTGTATGCTGACCATCACCAGGCTTGTTGGTCGAGGTCATGCTATTGATTCTGCTTGTACTCAGTGACGTTGTATACCGCCTTGATGGGCTTTCTTCGTATATATGAGATGTTATTTCCATGACTGGACTCAGACTTCTTATTATCAGCACTGGCACTCAGGCACTAGGATCGGGGGAAATCTCCCTAACGCACAGACACACGTTTGCATTTGCATGAAGCATTTGCAAGACGAGCACTTTGTCGTTTTTCCTAACCCTTTTGTGTCTTCATAGGTTGTTTCAGGTTGTTCCAGGATTGATCAGAGACCTATTCACCGCTATCCAACCAGAGCAAATCAAGCCAGAGTTATGGAGAAAATGCAAACTGACGTTCAAGAACTCCGAGAAAGGATGGACCACTTCATGGAGCTCATGCAAGCGGTCGCCAACGGCCAGGATCAGCTTAGAACCTTGGTTCAGCCTCTGATTTCAAGGGTTGATAGCAATGGTGTACTCCATGGCGGGACTGTGCCAACCCCTCCACCAGTTGAAACTCCTTAGAATGGCGTCCCAGTGACCGGGAGGAATGGCAGTGCCAACGGCAATGTGATAGCTAACATGGGACTCAACGGTAATACGACGGGCGTCGGTAATGGGAATTTCGAAGCTAATGTCAATGTTGGGCTGGGCAATGGCACTGCAGGTGTTGGAAATCTGTTTGGGCCTCATCCGTGGTTAGAAGACCTTCAAGACGATGTATTCTCACAGAGAGGTGCTGAGGGTGAGTTGACTGCTGAAGCACGGCTTAGGTTCAAGGCACTCGAGGATAAGATGAGAAATATCGAGAACCAGAACACCCTAGGCGTTGATATGTCCAAGTTGGGACTGATTGCTGATTTTAAGGTGCCTCCCAAGTTCAAGGTACCTGACTTTGAAAAGTATAAGGGCACCACTTGCCCTTGCGTCCACCTGAGATCATATTACAGAAAAATGTCAGCTCATTCTGAGGACGAGAGGTTGCTGATGCACTTCTTTCAAGACAGTTTGTACGGGCCCTCCCTCGAATGGTACATGAGTCTGGAACCTACCAGTGTGCGCACGTGGAAGGACCTAGCTGAAGCATTCATGCACCACTACCAATACAACAGTGACTTGGCCCCGAACCGAGTCCAACTGCAGAATCTGTCGCAAAGGAACAACGAAGGGTTTAAGGAATACACCCAGCGGTGGCGTGAATTGGCAGCCAGGGTTCAGCCGCCGATGGTTGAACGTGAGCTTGTGCAAATGTTCGTAGCCACCCTCCCAGGGGTTTACTATGAGAAGTTGGTCAGCGGTATGTCCGGAACCTTCTCAGATCTCATTATCACGGGTGAGCACATTGAAAATGGGATCAAACTGGGGAAAATTCAAGGTGATTCGTCCTCAGCTGGAGGAGGCAAGAAACCTTATGGTGGCAAAAGACGGGAAGGAGAAACGAGCGCCGTGACCAACGCCCGAAGGAAGGGTAAAGGCCCTCACCAACAGGTGGCCAACATAACTATCCCGACAGTTCAACAGTCACAGCAGTAGCAGCCGCAGTAGCAGCAGCAACCGAATCAACAAGGGTACAGAAAGTATCAGAACAGGGCACCTCTGTCGAGCCGTCACCTCGAGACACCGCCCATGTCTTACGCTCAACTATTGCAGACTCTGCTCCAGCTACAGTTGATCCAGAAGAGAACCTTGGCTCCCTTGACAGGGGCACCTCCGCCAGGTTATGATGCGAATGCGACTTGCGAGTTTCACTCAGGGGCACCAGGCCACACAATAGAGAATTGCAAAGCCTTCAAGCACAAGGTGCAGGACATGGTGGACGCTAAGATCATCAACTTCTCAGATAATGTGCCAAACGTCCCGAAGAACCCTATGCCGAATCATAGGGGAGGTGGAGTAAATGCCATTAATGAAGACGAGAGTTTGGATTTGTTGACTGACGTCAGAGATCTGAAGACACCACTTAGCTTCGTTAAAGCTAAGCTGATGAAAAGAGGTTTCTTCCTAGGTTGTGGGGAGCTGTGTATGGGTTGTGCGACTAGTCCTGATGGATGTAAACAGTTGATAGAGGGGATTCAAAGTCTGATGACCGAAGGAATCCTGCAATTTAGCCGAAGGGCCGAAAGCGGATCAGGAGAAGTAATGCTGAAGCAAGGTGATGAGGTTGCCACCATCACCATCCCTCGCCAGACGATAACCATTTCTGCACCCAGACCACCTACGATTACCATTACCAAAGCTGGGCCGATACCCTTGGAAAGCACCAATGCTGTCCCATGGCACTATGGGGCAGAGGTCTACTGCAACGGACAAAATTTGGAACTAGAACCGTTTGGATCGTCTCTGGAGAACCTAGCGGGCGTTAGTGGAATTACTCGCAGCGGGAGAGTGTTTGCACCACCTGAGGTCGTGGCGGATAAAGCGGACAGAGCTGATGCAGCTGATAGAGGTAAAAGTAAGGTCATTGAAGAGATCCCTTGCGGGGTAGAAAAAGACTTACTCGTTAAAGACGCCGAGGAATTTATGAGGTTGATTAAGAAAAGTGACTACAAGATCGTGGATCATCTCCATCAAACACCCTCGAAGATTTCCATCCTGAATCTGTTGCTGTGTTCTGAGGCACACCGCAACGCACTGCTGAAGGTGTTGAACGCCGCATATGTACCGCAGGAAATATCGGTAAACCAGTTGGAAGAGGTCGTAGCCCACGTAAATGCTGGAAATGGGTTAGGGTTCACTGACCAAGAGTTGACGCCGAAGGGGAGGAACCACAATAGTGCCCTGCACATCTCGATAGAGTGTAGGGGAACGATTATGTCTCATGTATTGGTCGACACAGGGTCATCGCTCAATGTTCTTCCGAAGAAGGCATTGATGAAGTTGGATACTCGTGGAGTGATTTGCACACCCAGTGATCTGGTTGTGAAAGCGTTCGATGGAACCAAACGCCATGTTTTCGGGGAGGTGACGTTGCCAATCCAAGTCGGGCCGGAAACATTCGATGCGGTCTTTTACATCATGGACATCATGCCTGCCTACAGCTGTCTCTTGGGTCGGCCATGGATCCATTCGGCGGGTGTCGTGACCTCCACGTTGCACCAGAAACTCAAGTACGCTGTTGGAGGTAGCATCGTGACTGTTTGTAGCGAGGAAGACATAATGGTGAGCCATTTGTCGTCCTTCAAGTATGTTGAGATGGATGGGGAAATCCACGAAACCTTGTGCCAAGTGTTCGAAGCTGTTAAAGTCAAGGACGTAGCTCCTGTAGTCACTGAAAAGCTAGAGATGACTATCTCTTCCTTCAAGGAAGCCCGGGCTGTTGTCCAAGCCGGACCTACCCCAGGCTCGGGGCGAATTTTGGAGATACCTAACAAGCAAGACAAGTTTGGGTTAGGATATTCTCCGGCAGCTGAAGCCTCCTCTTCTAGCAGTGCGTTGCGAGGTAAAGGGCCGATCCAGTTTACCAGTGGCAGGGTGATATTTGAAAGCGTCAATGCAGTGTCTGAAGACAGCGGAGATAGCGACTGTGACTTAGACTATTGGATCCAACCAAGCAAGCCAGGCGAGAGCCTCAACAACTGGTCCGTCAAGGATACCATCCAGATGACAAGCGAAGAGTAATGATTTACTTTTTCCAATCATTGTACAACCCTATGTCCTACCCGGGGCATAGTGGTTTTATTGGCAGGGCCTTGTTTGATTATGTACATGCATTTTATCAATAAATCAAAAGGCGTTTTCTTCGTATTCAAATATTGTGATCTCTGTTATTCCTGTTTTATATTTTTTTTGAAAAACAATCAAATGGCAATGAGGTTTGTGCTAACCTGCATATCCTTGTTTTAAGCTTAACCATTGTTATTGCAGGATCCACATAGCAGATGACATCGACTCTGGACCTTCTACGACTCACTTCGACTTCGATTGCCCGATCTATCAAGCCGAAGAAGAGATTGATGAAGATGAAGACCTTCCCGAAGAGTTGGCCTGCTTGTTGAAACAAGAAGAGAAAGTTATTCTGCCTCACGAGGAGGAGATCGAGATTGTGAATCTGGGTTCTGAAGAACTTGTCAGGAACATCAGGATAGGGGCTGCATTGCAGAGTGATGTCAAGCAGAGATTGGTCGAGATGCTAAGAGAGTATAGTGACGTCTTTGCTTGGTCATACGAAGATATGCCCGGACTTGATACTGACATCGTGGTCCACCACTTGCCGCTGCGAGAAGATTGTCCTCCCGTTAAGCAGAAGCTTAGAAGGACATGACCAGATATGGCCGTTAAGATCAAAGAAGAAGTGCAGAAGCAGCTTGATGCTGGCTTCTTAGCAGTCACTACTTACCCTCTGTGGGTCGCCAACATAGTACTTGTACCGAAGAAGGACGGTAAGGTACGAATGTGCGTCGATTATCGGGATTTGAATAGGGCGAGCCCTAAAGATGATTTCCCGCTGCCTCATATTGATGTGTTGGTCGACAATACAGCTCAGTTCTCCGTATTTTCGTTCATGGATGGCTTCTCCGGTTACAATCAGATCAAGATGGCACCGGAGGACATGGAGAAAACTACGTTTATCACACCCTGGGGAACATTTTGCTACAAGGTAATGCCTTTCGGTCTGAAGAACGCAGGGGGCACTTACCAACGAGCAATGGTCACTTTGTTTCATGATATGATTCATCATGAGATTGAATTCTATGTTGATGACATGATTGCGAAGTCCCAAACGGAGGAGGGACATCTGGTCAATTTGCTGAAGCTTTTTGAGAGGCTTAGGAAGTTCAGGTTGAGGCTGAATCCTAACAAGTGTACTTTCGAAGTACGGTCCGGAAAGTTACTGGGGTTTATCGTGAGCGAAAGAGGCATCGAGGTTGATCCTGCGAAGATTAAAGCAATACAAGAAATGCCAGCGCCAAAAACCGAAAAAGAAGTTCGTGGTTTCCTGGGCAGAATAAACTACATTGCAAGGTTTATTTCTCAGCTCATGGCCACATGTGAACCGATGTTCAAACTGTTAAAGAAAAATCAGGCGATTATCTAGAACGAGGATTTCCAGAAGGCATTTGATAAGATAAAACAGTATCTGCAGGAACCTCCGATCTTGATACCCTCAGTGGCCGGACGACCCTTAATCATGTACTTGACAGTTCTTGAGAATAGTATGGGGTGTGTTCTTGGTCAGCACGACGAGACGGGTAGAAAGGAGCATGCCATTTACTATTTCAGTAAGAAGTTCACGGACTGCGAATCTCGCTACTCGATGTTGGAGAGAACGTGTTGTGCACTAGCCTGGGCTGCCAAATGTTTATGACAGTACATGCTCAATCACACCACCATGCTAATTTCGAAGATGGATCCGATCAAGTACGTCTTCGAGAAGCAAGCGCTTTCGGGCAGGATTTCCAGGTGGCAAATGGTGTTGACGGAATATGACATTCAGTACGTTTCCCAAAAGGCCATCAAAGGAAGCGTATTGTCTGAGTACCTTGCCGAACAGCCGATCGAGGATTATCAACCGATGAAGTTTGAATTCCCTGATGAGGATATCATGTTTCTCAAAGCGAAAGATTGCGATGAACCGTTGCCCGACGAGGGTCCAGATAGGAAATCCCAGTGGAAATTGATATTTGACGGGGCGGTTAATTCTTATGGAGGTGGCATTGGGGCGATCATCACGACTCCCCACGGATCCCACATCCCGTTCACTGCGAGACTGACGTTTCCGGTCACCAATAATGAAGCGGAGTACGAAGCATGCATCATGGGTCTAGAAGAAGCAATTGATTTGAGAATCAAGAACCTAGATGTATATGGTGACTCGGCACTTGTGATCAACCAGATTAAAGGGGAGTGGGAGACTCGTCAATCGAACTTGGTGTCGTACATGAATTATGCCAGAAGGCTACTTCTGTTCTTTGATCGAGTGGAACTCCATCATGTGCCCAGAGCTGAAAGTCAGATGGCTGATGCCCTAGCCACGTTGGCTTCGATGTATAAAGTCAATTTTTGGAATGAAGCTCCAAGGCTGACGATGGAATCAGATTGCTTTAAGTTTGCAAAGAGATGTCATAAATGCCAGGTTTATGCTGATAAGATTCATGTGCCGTCGTGCCCGTTGAATGTCATGTCCTCCCCGTGGCCGTTCTCCATATGGGGCATCGACATGATAGGCAAGATCGAGCCCATTGCATCTAACGGTCATCGCTTCATTCTAGTAGCTATCGACTACTTCACCAAGTGGGTGGAGGCAGCCTTATACGCTAATGTGACCAAGCAGGTGGTGGCTAAATTCATAAAGAGGGACATCATCTGTCGTTACGGAATTCCCGAGCGTATCATTACCGATAATGGTTCGAATCTGAATAACAAGATGATGAAGGAGTTGTGATAGAGTTTCAAGATTGAACACCACAACTCATCTCCTTACCGGCCGAAGATGAATGGCGCTGTTGAAGCGGCCAATAAGAACATCAAGAAGATTGTTCAGAAGATGGTTGTGACCTACAAAGATTGGCACGAGATGCTGCCATTTGCACTGCACGGTTATCGTATGACGGTACGTACATCAACCGGGGCAACTCCTTTCTCCTTAGTGTACGGTATGGAAGTTGTCTTACCGTTAGAAGTGGAGATCCCTTCTTTGCAAGTTTTGGTTGACGTGAAACTCGACGAGGCAGAATGGATTAAGAACCGACTAAACCAACTCAGCCTGATGGACGAGAAGAGGTTAGCATCGATTGCACATGGTCGTCTGTACCAAAGCCGAATGAAGAAAGCTTATGATAAGAAGGTGCGTCCTGGAAGCTTTCAGACGGGTGATCTCGTCGTGAAGAAGATTCTTCCTCCACACTCCGATCACCGGGGCAACTGGACTTCCAATTACGAAGATTCGTACGTCGTCAGCAAGGTCTTCTCGGGAGGAGCTTTGTTGTTATCCGCGATGGATGGCGAAGATTTTGCATCCCCGATGAACGCGGACGCAGTTAAAAAATACTTTGCTTAAAAACGACCCGCTGGAAAGAAAAAGAGCATCCAGGCAAAAAAGGGGCATCCCGGCGAACCATAAAAAAGGAAAAAGGTTCGGGCAAAAATTAGGGATATAAATTGAAAAAATGTACACCCGCAAAGTCGAAAACCCGGATGGGCGACTTTGGAAAAAAAAGGTATCCCGGTGAATCGAAAACCCGGAAGGGCGATTCAGGCAAAAATTAGGGATTTGAAAAAGCAAATGACTGCGTTACGCGTGTGGACTTTCTTTGTTTGGTGGTTTGGAAGACCTGAGGACCGTTTATCTGAATCAATCTCTTCTGAAGCTGAAGCATCGGAGAAGTATCGAAGTCGAGTGGGTCATAGAGGGATCAACTCATGGTGTTCGTCTACGCCACGTTGCCGACATGTGTATATACTGATGTATATTTATGTTTTATTCTTGCGCAGCTTCCTCATTCCAGGGGCTTGCATCTGTTGTAAAACATTTTTACCCATTCAGGGGTTCGTTATCAATAAAATGTATACTATTCAGCAATTCTGTTTGTTTGTTTAGCATTTATATGTTTTGTTTGCGAAAAAGAACGCCGATGTTTTTGATAAAATGCGCATACATAAACTTACTGGCCTAGGCCACTGATTGTTGAAACAATGAATTACTCGAACATTGTCACAAGATGATAATCTTGGTAGGTCCCTTTGAGAAGGGTATCTTGTCTGTTTGTTTGTGTTGGTGCAGGTGTAGCATGTACCAGGTAGTACGCCGTATGCGTCCCCAAGCAGGATGATTCCTTCTTCTCCAGCAAAGTTCAGCAGCCTCTCCCCACAGAGTCTGAACGGGAGATCGTAAGCATTGATATGTTTTCCCCAGGCAGAAAAGATTCTCTCCCCAATCAGATGCATCCTGAAGGAATGTCATCTCCCTAGCTGAGTCGCATACTGAAGTGTGCAGCAATCGATAGTTCCAGACTGAAGTCTTCAGCAGAATTGAAATTCCCCACAGAGTCGTACTCTCCCCTGTAAGCAGGACGATTCCTTCTTCCCCAGCCGAGCTTGCAGATCCCCAAGGGAGCCGAGTCCTTGGAAAGCAGTTCGGGCCATGATTGGTTTTCCCCAGTAGAGTGTTGAATAGATGATGCTGTATTTCCCCGCCGGAGTCGTTACCTCCAGGAAAGGTTGGCTGCGAATGCCGTGCAGTTTGTTTCTGCGATTGACATCGCTTTCCTCAGCAGGTCCAGGTTCTCGTAGAGCTTCGTTCCCCTGCAGCAGTCGACTGAAGTTCGTTTCCCCAAGCAGCGTCCAATCGAGATTGGCGTGACTTCTTCTCCTCGGAAGGATGATCCCTTCCTCCACCAGAATGGTCCTTTCTCCTTGATAGGAGAATTCTCCCTTCGGCATTTATTTTGCTGATGGGGCCGTAACATTTTGCATGATTGCATAGCATTTCCACCGTGTGGAGCATTGCGCCATTGTCAAAGCATATGCATACGAAACATGAGATAGGTCGTTGTTGTTCTTGTTTTGCAGGTGTTCCTCCGCAGAATGGCTTGCTCAAGATGATTTTTGAATTCTCCCCAGCAAAGTCGTTTGCCCAAGATGATTCTTGAATCCGCCAGCGAAGTCGTTTGCTCAAGATGACTCTTAAAACCCCAGTGAAGTCGCCAGAGTTGGTTGCTCAAGTTGATGCTTAGAGTCCCCAGCAGAGTGATTGCTCAGGATGATTCCCGAAATCTCCAGCAGAGTTATTGGTTCAGGATGATTCTTGAAGTCCCCGGCGAAGTCGTTTGTTCAAGATGATTCTTGGTTTCCTCGGCAAAGATGACTCACCCAGAATAATTTCTGGATCCCCGAAGCAGAGTGGCTTGATAGTTCTCCAGAATCCCCAGCGGAGATGTGTCATCCCCAGCAGGTTTCTGAGCAGCAAAGCTGAAACTTCCCTTGAAGACTTGATGATTAAAGTCCAACCGTATTGACGAAGCAGTTCTCCCAGCTGATGCAGAGTGCCTTATGGTAGAAGTTGGATATCCCCAATTGGTTCATGATTGACTGAGAATTCTATTCCCGACTCACTGATGAAGTCCGGCTGACGCCCAAAAATTTATTTGAATGCCCGATGGCATGATTAACTTGATTGTTGATCTGATAGGTCCCGAGGAATCCGTATGCCTGACGGCAGGATCGACCATGTCTCACCGGTTACCGTGTGACCGATTCCCTAGCTAGTTGCCGTGCAACTAATATTTCATTTCCCGAAGATTTGTTCCCATCAGAGTACCGTGTACTTGCGCAGTTGGCAAATTTCCGGGTTTGTTGGTATTCAACCGTCTTTTACCTTGATTGGTTGAGAGTCGTTCGCTTCTCACCCAGTCAGGTTCAAGCCGTTTGAATAGGGGCAGCTGTTGCACCCCAAAATTTGCCCAACATTTCTTTACCTAGCTTATGTTTCATTTCATTCACATTAGCATTATCATTTGCATTTCATTGACATGTGTGCAGGAGATCAAGAGGTATGATTACTAATCAATATTTATACTAGACTTTGAAGCTAGCTAAGAAGCTTATTCAAGTGTTCAAGGGTTGATATCCTTGTCAGAGAAGTTAAAAGATCCTCAGAAGGAGTGGTTGAAGCCAAGTGTGTAGGTCTCCTAACTTGAGAGTTGTGGGAAGCCATCAGATGATTCTGAGGTCATGGAGATGGTCTTGAGGTATTGAGAGAGCTCATGAGAAGTTTTGGATATCACTTTGAGGCCTAGGCAGGTCATTGTGCAAGATTAAGAAGACTCAGCCATGAGTGGTGCAGTTAGGGTTTGACTGGGTCAACCCTAGGTCAACTGATGATTTGGAGGAAGGTTGAGACCTAATCCAAGATCCATGTGATCATGGATTGATGCATTGAGATTCTATAAGGATGATTCCAAGTTCAACTCATCATGATTGAAGATTTTGAGAAGTTTCAAGCTAGGGTTTCTAAGGCTTGACAGTGTAAAATCCCCTAGTTTGACCCCTATCTTTAAGGCAGTTTATCTCAAGATGTGATTGACATCTCATCTTACCCCCAACATGAATGTTGTAGAGCTTGATCTTAGATTTAATTTGAGTACTAGAAGTCCTTGATAGGATTTATAGAACTCAAGTTATGACTTTGACAAGTTACAAGTCATCTGAGGTATGTGAATTTGGGAGCTTGAAAGTTGCCCAACTTGCATCAAACGTTTGCCCAAGAAGGATGATTCCTATGGACTCTTGGTCAACATGAATGTTGTTCCTTATCTTCTTAGCTTTCTAGAGAGTACTATAAGTCCTTGATAGGATTTGTAGAACTCAAGTTATGGCTTTGACAAGTCAAGGGCATTTTGGTCATTTGGAGATTACAGGTCATTTCAACCATAAGACTATAACTCCCATTTCCAAGCTTCAAATGGGAAAATGTTCAACATAAAACTTGTTCAAAATGATGTTTTAAGGCTAGTAAAGAGGTCATGAGATGTTGGAAGTGCTTGTAGCTCAAAGTTGCAAAAATGACCTAAAATAAGGGTATAAGTTAAATAAACCAAAGTTGGAAATTGATATTTTTGATCTACACATCCAAACTAAGGCATGTAATAGGTCATTTTGACTCTAAAAAGCATTTTAAGAACATTGGTTTAGCCACATTTTTGATTTGAGGTCTAATTTGTGGACTTGCTTTGAAAAGTAGTTACTTACATCATAAGTAACATTTGCAAAACCTAGAATCAAGGCATAACCAAGGCCCCTTGCAAGCCAAACACTTCCAAAATGTCACTAGGGGAGAAATTGAAAGAGAATGGGAGGGATTTCAAGCTGCAAACAGAATTATGCATATCATGTCCTATGGTTGAAATTCTCATGTCATGAGAGATTGGATTTCTCATTAGAAGGATCTAGAGGGTTCTAGATTACTCATACATGTTCTATATATTGAGTAGAGGTGATCCAAAACAAAGGTTGGTGATGATTGAAGGAGAGAGCAAAGATTGAGATTGAAATTGCATAGCTTGCAACTGAATTCGGTTTCACCAATTTCTTCACTTTCCATCCATTTTCTTGATTGCAACTTCTTCCATGGATGCTAGGGATTGATTCCAGATCATAATCAAGGGGAATTCGTGGTTGATTGGTGTTCTTGAGCTCAGATTTTTTCCACCTGCAACTCACCATCGGGTTTCAAGTTTCAGGAGTTTTCAACCAGTTCTATTGCATACAGAAGCAAGGAAATGATCCATTGATCGTGTCTGGAAGGTTGGAGAGTTTGATTTGAAGATTTAGTGCATCTGTTCATCAAGATTTGACAGGTATGTAAACTTCTTCTTCCAGCATAAATTAGGCAGAATTAAGATGAATTAGGGTGTTAGATGCATTGTAGAACGGTGTAGGAAGGTTTTCAGATAGTTAATTTGAGAATTAGAGACAAAATAGGTGTGTTACCATTTTCGGTTAAGGATTGGTTCTTGTGAATCTTGAGGTTTCAAAGAAAATTAAGGGCATGAATGAATTCGTGAGGGAATTTGGGACATGTTTCATCAAGGGAT
Source organism: Lathyrus sativus (assembly GCA_963859935.3). Lineage (NCBI taxonomy): Eukaryota > Viridiplantae > Streptophyta > Magnoliopsida > Fabales > Fabaceae > Lathyrus > Lathyrus sativus. The sequence continues at coordinate 80,275,011 of OZ012740.1, read as the reverse complement.
CGTGGCCTATGGTGGACTCTATGTTGAACTAGGGTTGTGGAATGGTGACCGGAGCACCACCGGTGGTGGTCGGAGCTGCGTGCGAGTTTCAGAGGTTTGAATTGGAGAAGATGACTTGATAGCCATCAGATCAAGGTTTGACTTGGACTAGGACCCTCATCCAACGACCACGTTTTAATTTCAATTTGTGAAGGATCTGAGTTAATGAAACACATCGTTTCATTTAGTTGCTGGTTCTGGGCTTAGTGAATTGATTGATATCAGCACCCCCCTCATGGCCCAATCCATTATTTGAACTGATTTTCATTGCTATCTGCACCACACATGTATTTATTTTCTTTTGATTTTCTATTATTTTTTCATTTTATTCATGGTTCATGATTAAATCATATAAAATTGAAAAATAAGTCAATTGATCCCATTCTTTTTGCATTATATTCATGATTGAGTCTGGTATTTTTTAGATAAAAAAAATTTTTATTTCATGCATTTTCTGATTTTATGGGAATTTTTACATTTTAATTGATATTAAAATAGTTATGTTTGATACTTGATTTTGTGGAATTTTGTGTGATCATGTGATGATGATTTTGATCCTGATTTTTTGTGAGTTATTAGCATAGAAATGCATGCTCCGCATAGAATTTTCTCACATTTTTGTGATGAACATAGGTGGTAGTTTAGGTTGAAACCTTTAGAAGCTCCATTTTTAGGGTTCATGATTGATACCTTTGGATTTAGGACTTAATTTTAGGCCTTGATAGATGATTTAGTCCCTGGTTTTTGTATGAGGTGTTCTTAATTGAATTAGGATCCCTTAGGAATTTTTGTAGAAATTTATAAGATAGTTTTCTATTTTTGATTGATTTTAGTTTAGGTGCTAGTTTTAGATGATTCTAATGCACTAACTCAACTAGATTAGCATCTTTAGTTCCCTTAGATTAGGGTTGTTGCTTTGCTTGTTCTTGGATGATGATGAAGGCAAGTTGAAGATGCATTGGATTGCTTGAAGAGGCTTGGATTTGAAGATCTTCCCTTCTTGTGGTGTAGTTTTGATTAGGTTAAGATTAGGGTTTTGTAGGCAGAGCTTCTAGATAGTTCTCTTCCTTCATAAACATGGAATATGTTGATCAATTCCATTCTTCCCTATGATGTAAGGTCCCTTGTAAAGGCCTCATCCCTCCTTTGGTAGGATGTGTGTTTCTTTGCAAATTGGTAGAACCTTTGAGAATCCCTTTCTTTGATGACAGGATACTCAGTGGTGACCTTTGGTCTTCACTCTGCTACCAATCATCCAAACTTTGCTCTTGATAGATGCATCTTTCCCCCTTGTTAGAGGATGGAGTTCCTGGCTTGAATAAGATTGGAGGATGGAGTTGATACTTCCAGGTGATTGAAGACTACTCTGAGAAGCTGAAGCTTATAGATAAAGAGGAAAGCTAGTTGATACTGGTGAAGCAAAGACAGAGCTGAAGCTTGAAGATCAAGTTGATACTTATGAAGAGGATTCAATTGAGATTGAGTGAAGAGCTGAGGCTTGAAGAATAAATGAGAAGTAGACACTTGCAGTGATGCACTGAAGGCCTGAAGGAATCAAGTTGATACTTGTAGAGTGAAACCTGAAGGTGGAATTGACTGGAAAGCTGAGGCTTGGAGAAGAGATAATAAGTTGAAACTTATGTTTGATGTGTTAGAACCTTGGAGAAGCAAGTTGATACTTGTCATGGAAGATGTTAGCCTTGAAGGGTGATTGAAGTTTGAAGACTGGATTGCTGTCAGAAGAGCTGAAGCTTGGAATTGAAAGAGGAAGTTGTTGATCTGCTTTCTTTCTTGTTTGTTTTCTTTTTTGTATTGATGTGCCTTGTTTGACTTGCCCGATGCATTAGAATAAGTTCATATTTAGAATGATGTAAGCTAGGAGCATGATTGCACTAGAGGTTGAGTTGCTCCCTCTGCTTGTATTTTTACTGTATGGCTTTGCTTGCGGGTATTCGGTAGAGCCCTGCTCCCTTACCTATGTGGTCTGGTGTTTGCTTGATGGCATTTTACTTCATTTCTTCTGTATGATTGCAATTACTTCTATTTTGCTTGATAGCATGTTATTCTCTCTGTATGATTGCAGTTATTCATATCTGGCTTGAGGTTGAGATGAGCTTGTGGAGGCTGATGCCCCACACACATTTCCTCCCTCACTTGCATTGCATGCATTTTACAGTCGTTTGCTGTTTACTGTTTAACCTGATGCTTTATCTGTTTCTGTTTATCATTGACATGATCCCTTAGGAATCTCACTCCCTTTGATAAGGAAGTGACGATAGAACTTTAGGTTGAAACCTATGCATGATAACTTCTAGGAGTTCCCTGTTTCAAACCACAACCATAGGATGAATCCTTGGCATGACAACATTAGGACTTGATAGTCTCCCTTTAGTTGAGCCTGTTCTCTTCTCATCTTAAAATAGCTTAAAATACAGTAATCATGAATGATTTCTTTCGTACGTTACGAGCCTTAAGCTACCGGAGAAAGGATTGTTGGAGAGCTTCTTTTCAACAGTCCGGATGTTTAGTATGGCACCCTTTGGGTGACATGCGACATGTAACACCCATTTTAATTATTTAGTCATTTTATTATTATTTTAAATATTTTATGTTGGTGTGCCCTTAGGTGGGGTGTGTTGGTATATGATTGGTGAGTACCCTTGATATGTAAGGATCATTGGTGGTGTGGAGATAATAATATAATAGATAATAGTAATATTGGTGGTATTATTATTATTATTATTATTATTATTATTATTATTATTATTATTATGATTATTATCATTAGTATGAATATTATTATTGGTGGGTGTCCCTGATATGGGAGAATTATTGGTGGTGAATTGGTGTAGATATAATAATATAATAACTAATGGTAATATTGGTGGTGCTTTGGTGTGAATATGATAATATAATGAATAATAGTAATATTGGTGGGGGTATTACTATTATTATTATATTTATTATATTTATTATATTTATTATTATTATATTTATTATATTTATTATTATTATTATTATTATTATTATTATTATTATTATTATTATTATTATTATTATTATGATGTTATTTATATTAGTTATTATTATTATTGGGATAAAAAATAAAAAGGAAAATAAAATATGAAGGGGTGGGGGAAGTATTAGAGAAAATAACACGATAGAAAGAGGGAAGAGAGAAAGAGCGATAGAAAGAGAGAAGAGGAAAGAACGAGAGATGTGAGAAGAACGAAGGAAAAAGGGAACGAAGAACGGAAAGAAAAGAGGAGGTCAAGAGACCAAATCCAGGAAGAATTTCATCGATCAACCGATTAACAAGGTAAGGGGGGAGAAACTTGATTGGGAATGGTATATACATGTATAGGGTAGTGGGGATTCCTTAACCCCGTAGGAATGTATCGTTGATGAAGTTTTATATTGACATGCCATTGATTGTTGAGTTATGTTGATGTTGATGGATTGAAATATGTTGATTGTTGGTGAATTGTTGTTTTTGGTTAATTTGGCGTATAGGTTGGGTTTACGGTTTTAGGAAAGTTCTGTGTGACCTTTTTGATGTGTCGATAGATTGTTTAAGTGATGACTTTGGAATAATATGTATATGATGATGTACGGATGTTTGATGTTGCCATTGTTGATTGACTGTTGGTGTTGGTTTGGTTTGAGTAAGGTTCAGAGTAACTCTAAAGTGCCGGTAGTGTGCCGTAATGTTGATCTGGAGTAGAATTATAGGAAGATTGATAAGCCTAATATGCATTGGTCGTAATACGGATAGTATAGGAAGTGGATGTTATAGAATAGGCTTGAATCGGAGAAGAGTGAGAATTCTGAACTGTGAGAACTTGAGAAGTCGCAGGCAACTCGCTAGCACTTCGCTTAGCGAGAAGGAAGCGAGCGTTCGCTAGGTGCTCGCCTAGCGAGTGAGGTAGCGAGTGAGTCCAGTAGGTTCTGTTTGCCTTCGCGAGGAGGTTCGCTAAGCGAACAGGTAACGAGCATTCGCTGGGAGCTCGCCTAGCGAGGGTGTAGCGAGCGTAGCAGAATGTGGTTTTTCTATGCTGTTATGCTGTGTGCGCTAAGAGTGTAGTGCCCTTGGACTTTGTTGATTATAGGGGAGATGATTGAGTGTTATAGGGTGAGTACTCGGTGATAGTATGTGATTTCTGTTACTAATTATTTAAATGGATAATTAGTTGGTGTATGAATCATGCGGAGCATGGTGTAGTGATCAGTAGGATCGTGTATTCCTTAGTGGTGGGACGTGTTTATATCTTGGTGATAAAGTATGAACTTGTTTACTTGGTGATGGTACTCGTTTTCCTTGATATTGTTGGTGAACAATTAGTTAACGTATATGTATGTAGTGATCAGTAGGATCGTGTGTTCCCGGGTGTTGGGATGTGGTTATATATGGTGTTATAGTATGAATTTAATTACTATCTGATTGATTTATATGGTGTTGGTGTAATATATCTACACATATATGCATTGATGTATGATGATATGATCAGGAGGATCGTGTGCACTTAGTGTGCCTAAATATGATAGTTATGCATTGGTGTGTGCATATCATGGTGTTTTGGTGGGATGAATCATGTCTCAGGAGGAGCGTAAGTGATTCATCCGTACTCCTTGTGGAGAATGGTGGGGGATAGATCATATCTCAGGAGGAGCGTAAGTGATCTATTCAGGTTCAATTGAATGAACCAATGAGTCGGTACCGCATGCATCGTGTTGAGTTGCATATTTGCATTATAATATGTTATGTTGTAATTCGAACAGTAGGTTCGTTATATGGAGTTGTTGGGGTGAATATTGGTGTGTTGGTGTGTTTTACTACCTTGTTTACATGTATTACATTACCAATATATTTTTGATCATGTTTTCTCACCCCTTGGTTGTTGCTGTGTCTGTGCTTCTCCGGAAGTACAGATAATCCAGGTACTTAGATAGCTTGGATGGTGGTGTGCCAGTCGAGTCTAGGATGCTCTGATACGTAGCACGGGACTTGGGTGTTTTGTTGTGTCTATGTTGAACTTATTTCTTTTTCCTGTGTCGTATCATGAATTTGATGTATTTTACTTTATGAAACAAATTCCGCTCTATTATTTTGAAAAGAATGAATAAAGTATTTTTATAAAATTTGGAGATGTGATATCCCACTTTTTGGTGAAAACTCTGATTATTATTTTAATATTCATATTTTATTTAATTTGGGAAAGTGGGGTGTTACCATTGGTATCAGAGCAGGTCGGTCCGTCCGGCCAATGTTGTCTAGTGTTATTGTTTCCTGGTATGCAACATGTGTGTAAAAACACTGTCGGTACATGTTGTTGGTTAACTTCATTGGTAGAAGTGGAATGATTCCAGTGGGGGAGAAGTTGTATTTCTCCGAAAAGCTACAGTGTAGTGGCTTAGTGTGTTGAGGAGTGATATCATAGTTTGGTAAAGATGGTTTGTACCCTATCATGATTTCGGCTGTCTATTAACAAATTGAGGAACTGATCACCCTTAATCTCTTGTTAATAGTGGATGGGATTGTGTTGGATGGGATAGACGTATCTTGCAAGCTTGGGTGGCGTGAGCAGTGAATAGTCTTGAGTTAAGCTAAGTACTTAAGGGATTATTTTGAGGAATCGGCGCAAGACGGTGTCGAGGTGTTTATTTAGACAGAAACTTTGAATGAGAAGGAAAGTGAAAAATTGGGAGTTGTCAGCTATTTGTGATTGTCCGGAGTTTTCCTACAGAGATAAGTGATTTACTACCGGGAATGTGAAGTGGAGCTTACAATCGAGTTAGTTTTGGAACTAGTCCGATATTGGTGACTTCGTATTGTGTGTTGCGTTGGGATTGGAAGAGTTGAAGAGTCAACTTGAAGATCTGCCGGAAGAGAGGTTCTTTTGTTTGAGTGTGTCACCGTAAGGTGCACCAATTTTGTTGGTTAGACAGATAGAAGGTTTTGTGAAGCTTTGGGTGAACTATAGATAAGTGAACAGGGTGACTATCAAGGATAGGTGTTCGCTTCCAAGAGTTAATGATTTGATGGAACAATTGATCGAGGGATGTGAGTCCCTTGGTCATGTGATCTCGAGTAGAGTTCTTGTGGTGGATGGGACGAAGGTCAAAAGTTCTATCGTATTAGGAGGCTCAAAGATCTGCTGTTGAGATTGGAAGTAATTGAGTTTTAAATTATTCATAGATTTAAAATGTGTTGGATGGCTTCCTAAGTATAAAATTGTTGTTGTGCGTCGAATTCCAAGATCGCAGCTTTTTACGGAATCGAAATCGGACACTCGGAAGTCAGGTGACGATCGAAAATAAGATTTTGGACTGTCATGTTCGCCAGGTCCTCGCCTAGCGAGTACGCTAGCGAATGGCTCCTCGTTCGCCACGGTGTTCGCCCAGCGAAGACGTCATGGGCAGGCAAAAGTGGTTTTCGTATTTTTGCCGTGACGGGAGAACCGTAAATCGGAATGACGCGTGGTTCGAAGCGTTGGAAAGCTATTGAAATTATCTATGAGATGGTGAAGTATTGACATGGAATTAATCTATTTATTGATGAAGTGTGTTTGAATGTTGTGGTAAGGACGGGCGGTACGGTACGTGTTCCCGCCATAACTCACAACTTGTGTGTCCATTTGGCATGGGATCTTCTCTAATTATTTATATAAGGCGATGGTTGTGTTAATAAATGATATTTTGAGGTATTCGAAGAGTATATAGGATTATGTTGAGCATAAGGAACTAGAGTTATCAGTGTTGGAAAAAGAGCGGTGATATACTTCCGTAAGGAAAGTTCTGCCGAATCCGATAGAACTAATTGTGGTGTTTGTGATGCTTGTTGATATAATTAGGGGATTTACTAAAGACAACTTCAGCGAGTTTCAATTATGCAAAAGGAAACTTGGAGTATATAAGAGAAATCATCCGACCAGTGATTTAGAGTTGGTTACTATTGTTGTTGTACCAGAATCGGAGGCTTCGAAAGTTCAGACTGAGATCGGAGATGTTTGGTGATCTTAAGAGTTTAAGGTGTTTGTTTAATTTGAATCAGACGAATATGAGGCATAGGAAATAATTGAGACTTCAGAAGGAGTACGGCTTTGAGTTGAATTACCATTCGGGTGAAGTGCATGTGGTAGATGATGCGGTGAGTTGGAAATGTCTGCGTATACCGAAGATGACGGTGAGAAGAGTTAGAACTGATTGAGAAATTTCATAATATGCGTTTTGTGAGTAAGGATACTTCTTATGGAGTTAAGCTTTTATTATTAAGATCTGACTAGTGATATCCTTGAGAAGAATCGAGAAAGTCAGAAATCTGGGTTGAATAGTGAATTAGTTGAAATTGATAAACTAGAGTCGGAGAGTGGATTGTCGGGTTTGTGGAAATAATACCACGAGGTGTTATGATAGAGTATGTATATCAGATGTTGTTGAAGGGAGTAGGAGTACTCGTGAAGAAATACATTGAGGTAGATGGAGTATCCATCCCGGTGCTATGAAGAAGTAACCGAATTTGAGTAGATTGTTTTGGAGACCATGGATAAGGGGAGGAGTAGTTGAGGTGGAATATGCTGGTTAAAATTGTAGGAATTCCAAGAGTGAACATCAGAGACTGTTGAGTCTGATGCAGTCGTTAAATATTCCAGAGTGGAAATCAGGTAGTATTTTCACGAAATTGGTGTTGAGATTTCCAAAGAATTTGTAATGACATAATTTTAATTTGAATTGTTAGGAGTGGATTTACTATTCCGTGTTGAGGATATACGAGATGCATATTGAGGAAGTGGTGAAGTTGGATGAGATACTGACGAATATTGTGTCAGATGGAAATTTGAGGTTTATACTGAGATTTTGGAGGGGCTTACAGGAAGCTTCGGGTACTAAGTTGAAGCTGAGTTCGACCTACCATCCGCAAACTGATGGTTAGTCAGAGAGGACTATTGAGTCTGTAGAGAATTGGTGAGATCTTGGGTGTTGGATCAAGGTGGATCGTGGGATGATTAATTACCGTTGATTGAGTTACCTATAATAACGGTTACCATCCTAGTGTCGGAGTGACACTATATGTGGCTTGGTGAGGTAGGGAGTATAGGAATCTACTGTGTTGGAATGGGTCGAGTGAGAGTGTTGTGCTCAGACCTGAAAATTATGTTTGAGATGGCTGAGAAGATCAAGAGGAGCCAAAAAAAAAATTGTTTTGAGAGTCACGCCAGTGACTGATGTTGGTCGAACTTCGAAGTCTTAGAAGTTCGCACCGTGTTCTGTGGTTTGTATCAGAGTGGCGCAGTGGAGGCATGGGAGGAGTAACATGTTAGACTGTTTTTCCGTTGCCGTCGTGAATTGGCATGACGTGTTCCATGTGTCTGGTTGAGAAAGTACATTGAATCAGGTGGATGATGTACTAGTGAAAAATAATTTGAGTGCTGAAGCATTGCTGGTTCGTTTTGACGAACGGAAGTCAACTCCGAGGGGAGGAGACATCTTTGGTGAAAGTGGCTTGGAGAGGTGCTGCAGAAGGCAGTGTGACCTGGAAATTGGAATGAAGGATGCGGGAAGCGTATCCGGATTGGTTTCCATCAGGTAATTTTCGAGGACGAAAATAATTAAAGTGGGGGAGAGTTGTAACACCCATTTTAATTTTTAGTCATTTTATTATTATTTTAAATATTTTATGTTGGTGTGCCCTTAGGTGGGGTGTGTTGGTATATGATTGGTGAGTACCCTTGATATGTAAGGATCATTGGTGGTGTGGAGATAATAATATAATAGATAATAGTAATATTGGTGGTATTATTATTATTATTATTATTATTATTATTATTATTATTATTATTATTATTATTATTATTATTATTATTATTATTATTATTATTATTATTATCATTAGTATGAATATTATTATTAGTGGGTGTCCCTGATATGGGAGAATTATTGGTGGTGAATTGGTGTAGATATAATAATATAATAACTAATGGTAATATTGGTGGTGCTTTGGTGTGAATATGATAATATAATGAATAATAGTAATATTGGTGGGGGTATTACTATTATTATTATATTTATTATATTTATTATTATTATATTTATTATTATTATTCTTATTGTTATTATTATTATTATTATGATGATGATGTTATTTTTATTAGTTATTATTATTATTGGGTTAGGAAATAAAAAGGAAAATAGAATATGAAGGGGTGGGGGAAGTATTAGAGAAAATAACACGATAGAAAGAGGGAAGAGAGAAAGAGCGATAGAAAGAGAGAAGAGGAAAGAACGAGAGAAGTGAGAAGAACGAAGGAAAAAGGGAACGAAGAACGGAAAGAAAAGAGGAGGTCAAGAGACCAAATCCAGGAAGAATTTCATCGATCAACCGATTAACAAGGTAAGGGGGGAGAAACTTGATTGGGAATGGTATATACATGTATAGGGTAGTGGGGATTCCTTAACCCCGTAGGAATGTATCGTTGATGAAGTTTTATATTGACATGCCATTGATTGTTGAGTTATGTTGATGTTGATGGATTGAAATATGTTGATTGTTGGTGAATTGTTGTTTTTGGTTAATTTGGCGTATATGTTGGGTTTACGGTTTTAGGAATGTTCTGTGTGACCTTTTTGATGTGTCGATAGATTGTTTAAGTGATGACTTTGGAATAATATGTATATGATGATGTACGGATGTTTGATGTTGCCATTGTTGATTGACTGTTGGTGTTGGTTTGGTTTGAGTAAGGTTCAGAGTAACTCTAAAGTGCCGGTAGTGTGCCGTAATGTTGATCTGGAGTAGAATTATAGGAAGATTGATAAGCCTAATATGCATTGGTCGTAATACGGATAGTATAGGAAGTGGATGTTATAGAATAGGCTTGAATCGGAGAAGAGTGAGAATTCTGAACTGTGAGAACTTGAGAAGTCACAGGCAACTCGCTAGCACTTCGCTTAGCGAGAAGGCAGCGAGCGTTCGCTAGGTGCTCGCCTAGCGAGTGAGGTAGCGAGTGAGTCCAGTAGGTTCTGTTTGCCTTCGCGAGGAGGTTCGCTAAGTGAACAGGTAACGAGCATTCGCTGGGAGCTCGCCTAGCGAGGGTGTAGCGAGCGTAGCAGAATATGGTTTTTCTATGCTGTGTGCGCTAAGAGTGTAGTGCCCTTGGACTTTGTTGATTATAGGGGAGATGATTGAGTGTTATAGGGTGAGTACTCGGTGATAGTATGTGATTTCCGTTACTAATTATTTAAATGGATAATTAGTTGGTGTATGAATCATGCGAAGCATGGTGTAGCGATCAGTAGGATCTTGTGTTCCCGGGTGTTGGGATGTGGTTATATATGGTGTTATAGTATGAATTTAATTACTATCTGATTGATTTATATGGTGTTGGTGTAATATATCTACACATATATGCATTGATGTATGATGATATGATCAGGAGGATCGTGTGCACTTAGTGTGCCTAAATATGATAGTTATGCATTGGTGTGTGCATATCATGGTGTTTTGGTGGGATGAATCATGTCTCAGGAGGAGCGTAAGTGATTCATCCGTACTCCTTTATGGAGAATGGTGGGGGATAGATCATATCTCAGGAGGAGCGTAAGTGATCTATTCAGGTTCGATTGAATGAACCAATGAGTCGGTACCGCATGCATGGTGTTGAGTTGCATATTTGCATTATAATATGTTATGTTGTAATTCGAACAGTAGGTTCGTTATATGGAGTTGTTGGGGTGAATATTGGTGTGTTGGTGTGTTTTACTACCTTGTTTACATGTATTACATTACCAATATATTTTTGATCATGTTTTCTCACCCCTTGGTTGTTGTTGTGTCTGTGCTTCTCCGGAAGTACAGATAATCCAGGTACTTAGATAACTTGGATGGTGGTGTGCCAGTCGAGTCTAGGATGCTCTGATACGTAGCACGGGACTTGTGTGTTTTGTTGTGTCAATGTTGAACTTATTTCTTTTTCCTGTGTCGTATCATGAATTTGATGTATTTTACTTTATGAAACAAATTCCGCTCTATTATTTTGAAAAGAATGAATAAAGTATTTTTATAAAATTTGGAGATGTGATATCCCACTTTTTGGTGAAAACTCTGATTATTATTTTAATATTCATATTTTATTTAATTTGGGAAAGTGGGGTGTTACACGACGCATTCCCTCTCAGGTCATAGTCTTTAGTGCGATTGAAATTGCAAACACAATAAAAAACAGTTCTTTCGTAAAAGACAGAAAACAAACTTCAAACCTTTTTGCCCCGTGGGCCCATAATTCAAAGGAAGCTTTTCGGAAGAAAAGAGTGTCGTTAAACTTCAGTTCTACCGCAAACAGGCTTTGTCCCTAACTGCTGGAATTGCTGTTTAACCCTACTCGATAAAACAGATGAATCTGAACCCCCGTAATCCGTATTATCCCGAACTACGTAAGCTCTGATCTCTCATACCTGTTGAGGGTACGTAGGCACAATACTGATGTATTGGCGAGCCACCGTCCCCGTAACCCGTAGTTAGGCAAACTACGTTGACTCTGATTTCTCATTCTCTGATGAGAATACGTAGGCATAAAGTGTGACGCTTTGCCGAGTCATTTTCTTTTGTTTTCAGACCAGCCTTGATAGGTAGATAGATAAACCAGCCCGTCCAGTAAACACAACAAGCATGAATCCCGTCGAGTACGACGGACGTGAGGGGTGCTAATACCTTCCCCTTGCGTAACCGACTCCCGAACCCAGACAACGGTTGCGATGACCTTGTCTTATACCTTTTCGTAAGGTTTTTCCGATCGTTTCCTTTCCCGTTCCGAGGGATAAATAACGAAAGGTGGTGACTCTTCTGTTTTGCCGGCACCTTATTTTCGCGGAAGCGATAGCAGGTGCTGGAGATTCCCGTGAAGAATAACAAGTTTGGGCTAGGGTATCGACCGACGTCGTCAGCGTCATCTTCAGGAGCGCCCAGGTTCAAGGGACTAGTCACTATTACGCCAAGCGGGGTGTACTTTGAGACTATCAACGCTATTTCCGATGCTGAGGACGGAGATAGCGACTGCGATATGGACGCGTGGATCAAGCCAAGCGTGCCAGGACAAAGTCTCTGCAACTGGTCCATCCGGGAAACTGTCCCGGTGCCATTTAAACAGTAATGATTTGTTTTATCAATTGTTGAATAATCCCATGTCCTACCCGGGGCATAGTGATGTTACATTAGGGCTACTTAATTATGTGTATTGCATTGTTTTAATCACGAAATAAAGGCGTTTTTCATATTCAAATATTGTGATCCTTGTTTTTCTTGTTTTTACTTTAACAATAAATGGCAACGTGGTTATTTGTTTTGTTTGCGTGTTGAAGCGTTTAACCATTTCCTTTGCAGGACTAATATTTCAGATGACATCTCCTACGAACCGCCCATGACTCGTCTCGACTTCGAGCACCTGGTATTCCAAGCAGAGGAAGAGATTGTTGAGGATAGCGACCTTCCAGAGGAGCTGACTCGTTTGTTGAAACAGGAAGAGAGAATCATTCTGCCTCATCAGGAGGAAATTGAGATTATCAACCTGGGGTCGGAAGAAGTTGTGAGAAATATCCGTATAGGGGCTGCGCTGCAGAGCAATGTCAAGCAAAGGCTGATTGAAATACTGCGAGAGTATGGTGATATATTTGCTTGGTCGTACGAGGATATGCCTGGGTTAGATACGGACATGGTTGTGCACCGTCTGCCGTTGCGAGAGGAACGTCCGCCTGTTAAGCAGAAACTCAGAAGAACCAGACCAGACATGGCTGTGAAAATCAAGGAGGAAGTTCAAAAACAGTGGGACGCTGGTTTCCTAGCTGTTACAACTTATCCGTCATGGGTCGCTAATATAGTACCAGTGCCGAAGAAAGACGGTAAAGTGCGAATGTGTGTAGACTACCATGATTTGAATAGGGCGAGCCCGAAAGACGACTTCCCACTTCCTCACATTGATTTGTTGGTTGATAACACTGCTCAGTTCTCCATATTCTCCTTCATGGACGGCTTCTCGGGCTATAATCAGATCAAAATGGCGCCAGAAGACATGGAGAAGACTACCTTCATTACTCCCTGGGGAACATTTTGTTACAAAGTGATGCCCTTCAGACTGAAGAACGCTGGGGCAACATATCAACGTGCTATGACGACTCTCTTTCATGACATGATGCACAAAGAGATCGAAGTTTATGTTGATGATATGATTGCCAAATCCCAGACGGAGGAGGAGCATTTGGTTAATCTGTTGAAACTGTTCAAAAGACTTAGGAAGTTCAGGTTGAGACTGAACCCTAACAAGTGCACCTTCGGGGTGAGATCGGGTAAAGTGCTGGGGTTTATTGTGAGCGAAAAGGGGATAGAGGTTGATCCTGCGAAAATAAAAGCAATACAAGAAATGCCGACGCCTAAAACAGAAAAAGAAGTGCGTGGGTTTTTAGGGAGGTTGAAGTACATCGCTCGGTTCATATCTCACCTAACTGCGACGTGCGAGCCGTTATTCAAGTTGTTGAAAAAGGATCAGGTGTTGACCTAGAATGAAAATTGTCAAAAGGCGTTCGACAAGATAAAAGAATATTTGCAGGAACCTCCTGTTTTGATACCCCCAGTGGCCGGGAGACCTTTGATTATGTATTTGACGGTTCTTGAGGAAATTATGGGTTGTGTTCTCGGTCAACACGACGAGATTGGACGTAAAGAGCATGCAATTTACTATTTGAGTAAGAAGTTTACCGACTGTGAGTCCAGATACTCAATGCTCGAAAAAAAGTGTTGCGCGCTTGCCTGGGCCGCCAAACGTTTGAGGCAATACATGCTGAATCATACAACCATGCTAATTTCAAAGATGGATCCAATCAAATACGTGTTTAAGAAGCAAGCACTCTCCGGAAGAATTGCCTGATAGCAGATGGTGTTAACCGAATACGATATCCAATATGTCTCACAAAAGGCCATTAAAGGTAGCGTGCTGTCAAAATACCTTGCGGAGCAGCCTGTTGAGGACTACCAATCGATGAGGTTTGATTTTTCTGACGAGGATATCATGTACCTGAAAATGAAGGATTGTGAAGAACCGTTGCCGGACGAAGGACCAGAGTTGGGTTCCAAATGGCAGTTGATATTTGATGGAGCTGTAAATTCCTATGGTAGTGGAATAGGTGCAATTATCACTACTCCTCAGGGGTTGCACATCCCCTTTACTGCCTGATTAACTTTTCCCGTTACCAATAATGAGGCTGAATATGAGGCTTGCATCATGGGCTTGGAAGAAGCTATTGATTTACGAATCAAACATCTGGATGTATACGGAGACTCAGCTCTCGTGGTGAACCAGATTAAAGGAGAATGGGAGACGCGTCAGCCCAATTTGATACCATATATGAATTATGCAAGGAGATTGTTGCCTTTCTTTGACCAGGTGGAATTGCATCACGTACCGCGAGCAGAAAATCAAATGGCTGACGCCCTGGCAACATTGTCTTCAATGTATAAAGTTAACTTCTGGAACGAGACTCCCCGGATTGTTATCTCTCGGCTTGATAGGCATGCATTCATATTTGCCATTGAAGAGGCTCCCGATGGTAAACCCTGGTACTTTGACATCCAGAATTTTCTGAAGAAAAAGGAGTATCCGGCTGGGGCATCCAGTCGAGATCAGAAGACTATCAGGAAATTGGCTGGCAATTTCTATTTGAACCCGGACGGTGTCCTATACAAAAGAAACCACGACTTGGTGTTGCTACGTTGTGTAGATGAGAAAGAGGCGAAGTTGCTCATGGAAGAGATACATGAGGGTACATTTGGTTCACATGTTGGTGGGCATGCTATGACGAGAAAACTGCTGCGGGCAGGTTACTATTGGCTAACTATGGAAACAGACTGTTTCAAGTTTGCAAAGAGGTGTCATAAATGCCAGATTTATGCGGACAAAATCCATGTGCCTCCAAGTCCTCTGAATGTGATGCCATCACCGTGGCCTTTCTTGATGTGGGGAATTGATATGATTGGCAAGATTGAGCCTACGGCATCAAACGAACACCGGTTCATTTTGGTGGCAATCGATTATTTCACCAAATGGGTGGAGGCAATATCATATGCCAATGTCACCAAACAAGTGGTAACCAGATTTATCAAACGAGATATTATCTGCAGATATGGAATCCCTGAGCGGATTATCACCGACAACGGTTCAAATTTGAATAACAAAATGATGAAAGAGCTGTGTCAGAATTTTAAGATTGAACATCACAACTCTTCTCCTTACCGGCCCAAGATGAATGTCGTTGTTGAAGCGGCCAATAAGAACATAAAGAAGATTGTTCAGAAGATGGTTGTGACGTATAAGGACTGGCACGAGATGCTACCTTTCGCTTTGCACGGTTATCGTACAACGGTATGCACATCAACCGGGGCAACCCCTTCCTCATTGGTATACGGGATGGAGGCAGTGTTATCGTTAGAGGTTGAGATTCCTTCCCTGAGGGTTTTACGTGATGTCCAACTCGACAAGGCAGAATGGGTGAAAGATAGACTGAATCAGCTCAGTTTAATGGATGAGAAGAGGCTGGCTTCTTTAGCATACGATCGGTTATATCAGAGCCGGATGAAGAAAGCTTACGACAAGAAGGTATGCCCTCGAAGCTTTCATACGGGCGATCTTGTTTTGAAAAAGATTTTCCCACCACAAACAGATCACAGGGGCAAGTGGACTCCTAATTACGAAGGTCCCTACGTTGTCAGAAAAGTCTTCTCTGGAGGAGCCTTGTTACAATCCACCATGGATGGGGTAGACTTTACGTCTCCTGTGAATTCAGACGCAGTTAAAAAATACTTTGCTTGAAAGTGACCTGCTGGATAGTAAAAAGAGAGTCCATGCAAAAATGGGGCATCCCGGCGAACCATAAAAAATGAATAAAAGGTTCGGGCAAAAATTAGGGATAAAATTGAAAAAAATGTACACCCGCAAAGTCGAAAACCTGAAAAGGGCGATTTCGGCAAAAAAGGGTATCCCGGTGAATTGAAAACCCGCAAAGGGCGGTTCACGCAAAAGTTAGGGATTGAAAAAGCAAATGACTGCGGTCCGGATTTGATACAGCAATGCTTAGTGGTTTGGGAGTACCTGGGGGCCGTTTATCCAAAAACAATCTCTTCCGAAGATCGAGCACTGGGAAAGCGCAGAGTCGGGCGAGTCATAGGAGGATCAGCTCATGGTGTTTGTCTGTACCGCGTCGCCGACATGTATACAAATATTGTTTTGTATTTTTATTTATGTTTCTTGTGTATATATGTATGTGTGTTTGTGTGTAACTTCCTCTTTTCAGGAGTTGCATCCAATGTACAAAATTTTGCCTATTCTGAGGCCCGTTATCAATAAAACATGTTATTCAGTACTTGATGCTTGTTCTTTACTGTTTTGTTTGTGAAAGACGCCAATGTTTTTGATAAACCTACACTTGCATAATCTTGCTGGCCCTTGCCAATAATCGATAAAACTTCGAATTGACTGAAGTAATGTCACAGGTGCTAACCCGGATAGATTTCGTTGTATAGGCCTGTTTTGTCTCGTTTGTGTTTTGCAGGGTTCTTACCTTTGGAGCGAACAATCAAGGATTGTATTCCCCAGCCAAAATCTCTTGATGAAGAGCCTGATTTCAGTTGATGTCATTCCTCGGCTAGTCGCATCTTATCCCCAGAGAGTTGGAATGACGTTATCCCTTACCGAATGAGGGATTATTCTCCCCAGAAGAGTGTCCTCAGGGAAGTTGTCCACAGGATATCCCCAGCAAGTCGAAATCAGTTCCCTGCAGAGGTTGCGCTCCTTAGCGAATCGAAGGTGTGCACGTTCAATCTCCAGCATAGGAGATTCCCGCAATAGTTAACCAGGCTGTTGGTTCGAAAGGTTTATATCTGCGAAGGATGGGTTTCTCTTGCTCCCCCACAAGTCGTCATGCCATTGACAGGATGTTGATCCTCAGCAAAGTCTGAGGCTTCGAGTTTGTAAACTGTGCCCAGACAGTGTGCTTTTCCTAGAAGTGTCGCTTCTTCCCCAGCTAAGTTTGTTCACCAGCAGGGTGGCTTGTTCTTTCCTCCCAGTGGAATTTGATGTTTAATCGCTCCTCGACAGAGTTGGTTGTGTTCCTGGCGTTTATTTTGCCGGGATACTTTGTAATACTTGTTCACCTCCGGCGGAGTTGGCTTTATCCTCAGCATTCATGCTGTTGAGACAACACTACCAGAGTTTCCCAGCAGCTTAATCCTGCTTTCGCATTTGCATGTATCGTCACATTTGCATCTACTCCAACGCGTAGCATTTCCGTGCCGTACAGAGCATTGTGCCATTTTCAAACATACGCATTTTGAAACGTAAGTCAGGTTGGTTATCTCTTTGTTTTCAGGTGTTCTTCCCTGCAGGTAATTGGAATTCTTGTTCAGGATCGTTTTCAGATATTCAGATTTGTGGCATGAGATATGTGATGATAATGTTTGTCCCGCCATATGTTCCCTTATCAGAGGTTCTTGATTAACTTCTCTTCCTCCTCAGCGGAGTGTACGTTACACAGCTTCATAATTGGACTTTGGAGTTATTGTCGAAAATCCCCCGGCGGAGTGCTCCCTCGGGTTGCTGTCACGTCAGCATTTTCAGAAAAGATTTCAGGGATTAGACATCTGAGGTCATTACTCGTCATCAAGTTGAATGTCTGGCAGTGACGTCAGAATTCCCCCGGCAGGGTCTTCCCGGTTTGTTGTTATGGCTTCATAATTAGATTTTGAAGATGTTACCATCATGATATGGCTTCACAATTAGACTTTGAAGTTCGCTACATCAGCGCTATAAGGCTTCACGATTAGACTTCGAAGCTGTTGTAAAAGGAAGATTTCAGCACTTAGGCGTTTGAAGTCGGTACTTGTTGTTACAGATTCGTAATTCGACTTTGAATTTGTTGTTGGTATTTTTAAAGGGGGATTTCAGTGATTAGACGGCTGAAATCGTTACTTGGTGTCACTGCTTCATAATTAAACTTTGAAGTTATTAGCAGCAGTGGACGACTTCATAATTAGACCTTGGAGTTATTATCAGTTTATACGGCTTCATAATTCGACCTTGGAGTTATTGTCAGCATTCAACAACTTCATAACTAGGCTTTGGAGTTATTGTTAGGATTTCCCTAGCAGATTTTCCTCGCGTAGCTGTTATGTCAGCATTGTAGACTTCGTGATTTGGCTTTGGAGGTCGGCACAGTTTTCTTCGAGTGGCTGTTACGTCAGTGTTACACGGCTTCAGAATTAGACTTTGGAGTCGTCGTTAGCGATTCCCCAACAGAGTTTCTCTAGCAGCTGTTACGTCAGCATTGCATTGCTTCATAATTAGACCTTGGAGTTGTCGTCAACATCAAACGACTTCGTAATTAGACTTTGGAGTTGTTGCCAGTTTTTTCCCCACATAGTTGCTTGTTGAAGTTTCTCTTATCCGGCCATCGGAGTATTTTCTTCAAATTTGTTGTTCCGTCAGCGTCACAGGGTTTCATAATCAAAATTTCAGGAGTTGTCGCCTGTTGTCAAAATAGGTGCCTGGCAGTTAATTTCAGAGCATCCCCAGTGGGTTTGGCTACTGCAAAGATAAGGCGGAGTTAGTGTCCAGTATGATTGACAAAATTGAATTCCTATTGGGTGGAAGAGTTCTATCCCCAGGGAAGCCGCCATGATTTCTTCGTGTTGACAAAATATTATCCCCAGTAGAGTCCTCCTCAAAGTCGTTGTCACGTCAGCGCTAGAAGGTTTGTGGGTTGGGACCGATGGAGTTAGCTACTGCAGAGATAGGCAGAGAAACTGTATTCAGAGTATTTTCCCGTACGAATAGGCGGATGAAGTTTCCTGCATTTAGGCAGATGATTTGCCCGTATGAATAGGCGGATGAAGTTTCCTGTGTTTAGACAGATGATTTGCCCGTACGAATAGGCGGATGAAGTTTCCTGCGTTTAGGCAGATGATTTTCCCGTATGGATAGGAGAATGAAGTTTCCTGTCTTTAGGCAGATGATTTTCCCGTATGAATAGGCGGATGAAGTTTCCTGTGTTTAGGCAGATGATTTTCCCGTATGGATAGGCGGATGAAGTTTCATGTGTTTAGGAAGATGATTTTCCCGTATGAATGGGCGGATGAAGTTTCCTGTGTGTAGAAAGATGATTTTCCCGTATGGATAGGCGAATGAAGTTTCCTTTGTTTAGGCAGATGATTTTCCCGTATGGATAGGAGGATGAAGTTTCTTGTGTTTAGGCAGATGATTTTCCCGTATGAATGGGCGGATGAAGTTTCCTGTGTGTAGACAGATGATTTTCCCATATGGATAGGCGGATGAAGTTTCCTGCATTTAGGCAGATGATTTTCCCGTATGAATAGGCGGATGAAGTTTCCTGTGTTTAGACAGATGATTTGCCCGTACGAATAGGCGGATGAAGTTTCCTGCATTTAGGCAGATGATTTTCCAGTATGGATAGGCGGATGAAGTTTCCTGTGTTTAGGAAGATGATTTTCCCGTATGAATGGGTGGATGAAGTTTCCTGTGTTTAGGCAGATGATTTTCCCGTATGGATAGGCGGATGAAATTTCCTGTGTTTAGGCAGATGATTTTCCCGTAAGAATGGGCGGATGAAGTTTCCTGTGTGTAGACAGATGATTTTCCCGTATGGATAGGCAGATGAAGTTTCTTGCGTTTAGGCAGATGATTTTCCCGTATGGATAGGCGGATGAAGTTTCTTGTGGTTAGGCAGATGATTTTCCCGTATGGATAGGCGGATGAAGTTTCCTGTGTTTAGACAGATGATTTGCCCGTATGGATAGGCGGATGAAGTTTCCTGTGTTTAGACAGATGATTTGCCCGTATGGACAAACGGATGGAGTTTCCTGTGATTAGACAGAAATGTTTCCCCAGCGAAGTTGCCGGGATGTTTCTGTGTTGACGAAATGTGAGTCCTGACGTGGACAGATTGGTGTTTATTCGTGATTTGACGAAATTTGGGTCCAGATGTGGACAAGGTTATTCTTGTGACGACGGAATCTCTATTCGTGTTGACGAATTTGTTTCTCTTCTGGTGTTGACAAGGTTAGTCCAGTTGTAGACGGAGGTGTTTTTGCGAGAATTGTTCAGTACCTGGGGTGTTACATAGGTGGTTGAAGTTGAAATCAGAATTATTATCAGACGTTGGATCAGTTGTTTCCGTAAGAACCAGATTCAGTTGGTGGATGTCGTTCCCCAAGCAGTTGTGCAGTTTATTTCTGCGGTTGGCAAATTTCCGGGTTTCTTGGTATTCAACCGTCTCGTACCTCGATTATTTGAAGGTCGTTCGCTCTTCACCCAGTCGGGTCCAAGCCGTTTGAATAGGGGCATCTGTTGCACCCCAAAATTTGCTAAACCTTTTCTTGCCTGATTTATATTTCATTGCATTTCATTTGCATAGCATAACATAGCCCTAACATTGGCATAGCATGGCATCATTCATTATACAGGGGATCAAGGGTGAGATATGAAAGAAAGAGACTAGCTGGAGGTTCATACAAAATAGAAAAGTCATCAAGAGTATCATGTCAAAAGAGGGTGTCCTTGAGGAGTTTGATCATCTGTATGAGGCCTATCTTCAAGTGTGAGGAGGTACCTGAAGAGCCTCCAGGGTTTAAGGAGTATTAATCAAGGGTATGATGTGTGAATGAAGCTTAATGAGTCTCTAGAAAGTCAAGAAGGAGCTTAGACAAGTCATTGTATCAAGTTCAAGAGCCATGGTTGAGGTGTGTACAAGTATGGTTTCATCTAGGTAACCCTAGGTCAAGGAGAGCAAAGAAAAGGCATCAAGACCTAGCTCTAGGTCATGGAAGTCATGGATTGATATATTTATACATGTTTGTGGATGATCCAAGACCAAGTTCAAAAGCATCAAGAGTGGTTGGAGGTGTTTGAGACAGGGTTCCTAGGGTAAAATCCCCTGTATAGCACTGGACTTCCAAGCCACATAAGTCAAAATAAAAGTTTCAAAGGGATCTTTTGCCAACATGAAACTTGTATATCTCCTCAATACCTTTAATTTGAGTACTATAAGTCTTCAAGAAGATTTGTAGAACTCAAGTTATGATTCTTGCAAATTACAAGTCACTAGAGGACATTGAAATTTATCTGTGAAAGTCACTTAACTTCCAAGCAACTTTTGCCCCTCAAGGATTTTTCAAAGGGATTCTTGGCCAACATAAGAGTTGTAGGGCTTGATCGTAGCTTTAATTTGAGTACTAGAAGTCCTCAAGAAGATTTGTGGAACTCAAGTTAAGATCTTGGCAATCCAGGGGTATTTTGGGAAAGTTGAATTATAGGTCCTTTTTCAACATAGGTCAAAATCTCTATCTTCCACTCCTCCAATAGAAAAATGTTCAACATGAAATGTGTTTAGAATGATGTTTTTAGGTTAGATAAGAAGTCATGAGGGATTGGATTGGCTTGCTTCACAAAATTATCCAAAATGGCCTAAAAAGAGGGATTTTTCAAATGATTCAAAGGAGGGAAATTGGGATTTTTGAATTATAAGTCATAAACATGGCATATGGGTAGTCATTTTGAATGGAAATTAGATTTCAAACACATTGGAAATGTCACAATTTTTAGAGGAGCCCTAATTTCATGAGTTGCTTTGAAAAGTGATTACTTCATTTACAAGTTACAATGCCAAAACAAGAATCAAGGCATTTCAGGCTGAGCTAGCTGTCCAAACATATCCCAAATTCAATTTGCAGTTGAATAGAACATTCTGGAATGAGAAATGAGGGAGAAATCGTGACTGTCACCATTGAGTTTCAAGTGTATGACAGAATTTTGGATTGGTTAATTTGGGCCTGAATTGGATTGTAAAAGCCCACAAATAGTTTCTATTTAAGCTCTAGAATGATTCCAGATGAAGGTTGGGCCAGAATTCGTGGAGAGAGTGAAGATTGAAGTTGAGTTTTCAAGGTTTCTAACTGAAAACAGTTTTGGAGTTTGGATCAAGATCAAGCCAAATTGAAGTGCCTAGAAGCTTCATCTTGCTTCACTGATCGTGTTTGAAGAGTTGCGGAGCTTGAATCCATCATCTTCTACCTCTGTTGATTCAATTTTCCCAGGTATGTAACTCTTGGATTTCCTCTTGATCTAGGCTGAACTAGGTAAATTCTTGCATGTGGTTAGGGTTTAGATGGAACTTAGGTCGTTTTTGGATAGAAATTTGAGCAGTTAGAGACATTCCAAAATGACATGTGATTTTTGTTTGAGCACGAATTGAGTTGCTCTTAAGGCTATGAACTGATTTGGATAGATCATTAGGATGTACAAAACATGAGGATCATTTCTGTGGTTTCAATTTTGGAAATGGTGATGATTGAGATTTTGGTACCTTCTGAACTTTGATTCGAATTCTAAAATCCACTGAGAATTGGTTGAAATGGATTGGAGATTTGAGATCCTCGTGGTTTTCTGATCAAGTTTGGTATAGGAAGTTTTTAATTTGGTCACCTGCAACCGCCACTCCGCCGGAGAAGATCACCGGACCACCACGCCTGAACAGTTGGCCTCACCTGAGTTCAGAGGTAGGAGACGACCTCTTAGACGTTGGATCTTGCTTGGACCTTGACTCTTTCAACTCATCCAACGACCACGACTTGTTTTTGATTTGGCTGACTTTGGCTGCTAAACGCAGCGTTTCATTTATCCAGTCAGCTGGTGATTGGACCCTCACGTGGATGCGCTCTGGAGCGTTAGATGCGTTTACCAGTCAATCAATCCATTGACTCCTGTTTTATCCAACATTTTATTTTTTTCATTTTATTTCTTTAATTCATTTTTGTTCTATTTTTAATCCATTTGATTTCTAAAATTCATAATAAATCCAATATTGATCCAAAAAATATTTTAAAAATACCTCAATGATCTTGGATTTATGTGTGATTTTCTGAAATTAATAAATCTCATTTTCATCCATTTTTCAATTTAATTTGATTTTCTCCATTTTATTATTTTCTTTAATTTTGTATATTTGCTACATGTTCTTGCTGATTTTATTGTGACCAATTGGTGAGGAATTTTGGGTTGATTCTTATTGGGTTAGTTAGCTTAGAGAAGCATGTACCCTTAGAAATTTTATCATATTTTTATGATTAAATTTTAGGCCAATTTGAGTGGTGAACATAAGGAGTGTTAGAGTTAGGGTTTCAAAACAACTAGTTGTAGTTTAGAGCATAGTTTGGAGACTTAGCATTTGATTTAGGTCCTGGGATTTATATGGGGTATTGGGTATAGTCTTAGGTTCCCTTATAAATTTAATTAGGATTTTGTGATCTATTTTAGCATTTTATTTGTATTTTGCAATTGGTGTGATGTTTGCGGGTTTCTCCTTTGGATGCTTGGTTTATTCAATTTGTGTGGGGCTATTTTGGGTGTGCTTTTGGCTTGGACTTTGCTTGGATTAATTTAAGATCAAGTGAAGTTGCTTTGGATAGCTTTAAGAAGCTTGGAGTTGAAGATTTCTCATCTGTTGGAATGCTTGTCAGGAGCTTAGGAAGCTCAGGGTTTTAGGGAGAGCTTTTTAGACTTAGTTCATTTCTTTCCTCAAACATGGAATTCTTTGTTTGCTTCCATCCTATCCTATGATTCAAAGTCCTATTAAGGAAGCCCATCTCTACCTTGGAGGTATGATTGGCATGCCTTAAAGAGTAGAACTTTTGAGGATACCTTTTTTTGGCAGATGATGGTTTCTAGTGATTTCCTTTGGTTTTCACTGGTTCTCATTCATTATAACTTGATCCCAATAAATAATCTTTCTTGGTGGAGCTTGCTAGAGCCTGGAGATGAAGATCTAAGATGTTGAAGATGCCTTTCATGAGGTTTGCTTGAAGATGAAGTTTGTTACTGTCAACTTTGCTGTCAAGAGCTTGCTGGAGTATTGTAGTTAGGGTTTACTGTTGCTTTTGAGCTGGAGTTTTCTGTAGCTGTGGAGCTTAACTGTTTAGGTATTGAGGAGCCTTATTTGAAGTGTGTTTTCTCTTACCTAGAATTTGGAGATGAAAGTTTATTAAAGCTTGAAGATAGGAGCTAGTCATGAAGATGAAAGTTGTTGCTATCAACTTTCTGCTGTTTAACCAACTGTTGCTGTCAGAGTTGCTGTTTACTGTAGGAGTTTGGTGCTGCTGTTTGGGCTGCCTCCTCTGCTGTGGTTTTTGTTTCTCTATATTGTTTGTTGGCTTGTATAGCTTGCCCCTAGGTTTGAAGTGAATGTTGATTCACTTTGCCTGTTGTTTTCCCAGGTTCGAGGTTGAGCGGGACTCCCTTGCCTCGCTTGTATTGTTGCATTGCATGCATTTTACTGTATCTGCTTGCTTTCTTTTCTGTTTATCCCCTAGGATCTCTGGTTTCCTCTGTGTAGGAGGGAACTATGATATACATTAGGATTCTTATCCATGCATGACAACATTAGGTTAGTTTTTATTCCCTTTTCAACCCTAGGCTTTTTAGAGCTTCTTTCTCTTCTTGTCTCGAAACAACTCAAAAATACAGTAATAAGGTTAATCGATGTCGTACGTTACGAGCCTTAAGCTATTTGAGAAAGGGTTGTTGGAGAGCTTCTTTCCAGTAGTCTGGCTGCTTAGTGTGGCACCCTTTGGGTGACACGCGACGTAGTCACTCTCAAATCATAGTCTCTAGTGCGTCAGAGATTGCAAACAAACTAAAAAACACTTCTTTTGTAAAAGATTCAAAACAAACATCAAAGTGTCATTTTTGTCCGCTTGGACTCTTAATCAAGAAAACCCTTTTTGAAGGTAATAAAAAACCAGTCAGACAAGCTTGTGTCTTCCGTAGCCCGAACTACGTTTGCTCTGATCTTTCATGTTGTATGAAAGTACGTAGGCATAGGATGCCGTATCCTAGCGAGCAACCTTCCCCACCTTTCTCGTAGGTAGGCGAACTACGCTGACTCTGATTTCTCGTTCCAGAAGGGAATACGTAGGCATAAAGTGCGATATTTTTCTGAGTCATTTTCTTTTCTTTTTAACCCTTGACCTGTAGAGTAGGTAGAATGACAATCCGTACTAGAAAACAAGCATGGATCCTGTCGAGTACGACGGACGTGAGGGGTGCTAATACCTTCCCCTTGCGTAACCGACTCCCGAATCCATAATTTGGTTACGACGACCATTCCTTTCTCGTTTTGCGTTAGGTTTACTCTGAGCGTTTCCTTTCCCTCTGTTGGGATAAATAACGCACGGTGGCGACTCTTCTGTCATAGCCGACACCGATTTTTGCAGTAGCGACACAAATGGGCATAACTTCTTCCATTTTCAACATCTTGAGGTGGTTCTATTTCTAATGAACTCTTCTCATCATCTCCAACAAACTCTCTTTGTATGGAAAAGTCCAATTATGCTTGGAAAGTCATCAAAAGTATGGAGACATTATAGGTCATTTTGAGTTTTGAAGAGATTTTCTTGCCAACTTCCAAAGATCATAACTTGGTCAATTTTCATCATTTGAAGCCCATTATTTTTCTAAAATGAACTTGAAGATGTGCTCTACAACTTTTATTCTATATAAAAGTGCCAAAAACCTATGGAAGACCTTGGATTTCATCAAAACATTATATGTCATCTTTGGTCCTTAAAAAGACTTGAAATTTTTCTAAGTGTTTTGTGAATTTGGACCTTTTTTTGCAAGCTAATTTGAAGATTCATACCTCTCAGCTTAGATTACCAAATAATACTTTATTTTCACATTACAAAGATTACATTTCCCTGTATCCAATGCGGGAAGAATCAACTCATAAAGCCTCCTACATTGTGAGAACCATATGTGCAAAGTTTGAATTTGAAAGTTGACTTTCACTTGAAGTCAGAATTGAATTTGGTTAATGTTACCTCTAGTCACCAAATTAAGGCACGAAATCAATTTGAACATGATTAACAAACTTGCCTGAGCTAATTAGAGCATTGAAACACAGGTTTTGGATGAGTTTTGGCATCCTGCAAGTCACACTTTGCTCATGACACAGGTGTGCACGAATTCACCTCAAATTGGACCATTCACCCTCCCTCAGAATTCCAAACTTTACATCTATAAAAAAGGACTCGGTTTCATCCATTTCCACAAGCTTTGATAGCCAGAATCACCCTGCTGAGATCCCATTTGAACTCTTAAGCTTGAATTTTTTTTTCATTTCCACACCTTAATCACTCAAAATCTCCACTCAGTTAGCTTCATCATCATCCAGTGAAGCTAACTAGCTTAAGAACTTGAAGAATCATGGCCTGAATCAAGCTTGGTGCCTCCATTTTCAGAGCTTCAAAGTTGAGCTTCAACAGGTACAATTCTCAACCATTTTGATTCAAATTTGTTGCTAAGATGTAGTTCTTAATATATTGTCATTGTTAGGATTGTTAGATTTTAGTTATAGTTAAGTTTAGCTTGTTAATTTTCAAATTCGTGTTTTGAAATTCATCTGGTTTTTTCCAAATCGAGTGAGCTATGTGCAAAAAAAAATTGGCGCGATGATATGGTTGAGATCGTCTTGAAAAGACGCATCAAATGAAACCACTATGAGCTCCAATGGTTACGGTTTTAGGAAACCACGATTTTCTGCAAATCTCTGCAGATTTCAAGTGGCTCGAGGTTGAAGACGATGAGCTGGTATCATCTGACCGTCCAACATGCCACTTGTTTTAATCTTGCGCTTTTGACTTTTAATGGCTGGATGTGATGAGTTTGACTCATATCCATCATAGATGTGCGCTTCTAGGCCATCAGATTAGCCACTTCATTTAATGAAGGGAGATCCAACACGTTGTGTTTTTTCTATTTTATATTATTTTTCTAAAATTGTTTTTAATTTCATTTTATTTTCAGAAATTCATAGAAAATTCATTTTTCTTCAGAAAAATACCAAAATATTTTTTAAAATTTCCTTTTATTTTTCTCTTTCTGATTTGCATTTTGTGCATTTTTATTTTTCATTTTGCTATTTTTCTTGGATTGTTGTTTGTTTGGTTTAATTTTAATGGGTTTAAAATTATTTTTAGGCCTTTTAAAATTATGAGAAAAATATCATATGATCCTATGATGGTCTTTGACCTATGGTAATTTTCTTTGATTTTTATTTCTGGTTTTTCTATTTTTCATGTTTTTTGGTTTATTTGCTTGATTTTTATTAGTCTAAAATTGTTTTTGGGCTTTTTAAAATTGTGAGAAAATTAGTACATGATTCTATGATGGTCTCTGACCTATGGTGATTTTCTTGGGTTCGTATTTATGTTCTAACTATTTTCCATCCTTTTTATAGGTTTTATTCGTTTTTTTTATTTGATTTTTATTTTGTTTTGAATTGCAAAGTTATGTAACTTGTTTCTAATCTATTTTTGGGTGACATTCTAATTTTTCCTCAAGTTATGTGAGACTTATGTGTTTGCTTGATTGGTTCTTCCCTTTTGTGAATGATGATTTAGATGTATAATACTTTCTTGAGTTTTTTTTTTAATTTAACTTGTGTGATCTTCTTGTGTGTTCATGGGGGATGTTAACTTGATGATCATGTAGATATTATAGTTTCTTCTTATATTCATGTCATAATCATATGCCTACCCCTTTAGGGTTTTTGTGTGCATGCTTTGTTTGGTATGGTTGACTTTGTTTATGAATAAAGTGTAACTTGTTTTCTCTGTGCTCTCTCTTTGATCATTGACATGATTTGAGTATGATATGTTGTGCTACTGCCCTACCATGTTTCTTGTTTCATTGGACTTCATTTCACTTGGCTTTTTTTATTGATGATACTTCTTGCAAGTTGTTTAGGTCATTTGGATGTGTATGAGCACTTTGTCTTGTCATTATGTGTTGTTATTAAATCTTGTAATATGGTTTGTTATGTGATTTGTTTCCTTGTGTGTTTTGATGTGATGTTGGTGTTAAGCTTATATGATTGAAGTGTATGTTTTAATCTTCTTCATCCTTTTCTTTTCTTTCTACTTTTATCTTCTCTCTCTTTCAGACTTGTTTAAGT
Source organism: Lathyrus sativus (assembly GCA_963859935.3). Lineage (NCBI taxonomy): Eukaryota > Viridiplantae > Streptophyta > Magnoliopsida > Fabales > Fabaceae > Lathyrus > Lathyrus sativus. The sequence continues at coordinate 80,246,916 of OZ012740.1, read as the reverse complement.
TTCATCTTTGTTTTCATTTGTGATTTAATTGTATAGTGTTTACTTGTGTTTGCTCACATGATCCCTTAGGATTCCTAGTCCCACTTAATTTCTAATTAATGTGGGAGTAGGAGAGACATTGGGCTTTCAATCCTTTGCATGAAAACAATTAGGACAGTCCCTTTAAGATCTCCACCTTAAGACCATTTTATATGATAATATTAGGGTCTTCAGTTTCTCTTTAGTGTTCTTTTTGTGTCTTCTCTTCTCATCTCTAACAACTCTAAGACACTTAATAAAGAATGATGAAAGTTGTGCGCCATGAGCCTTAAGCATATGGGAAATGATGAGTGGGGGGTTTCTCCTCACTTGTCTAGAGTGTTTAGTGTATGCCCCTTGGGCGATATGCAACACATTTGTTCCTATATCATAGTCTTTAGTGCAACGTGAATCACAAAACAAACCAATTCACTTCACTAAAACTCTTAAATCAAATTCAAACCGTTTTATCCTTCGGGATTTGTTTCAAACTCATTTTTAGAAAAGAGTACGTTACTTTTCCGTTCTACTGCAAACATGCATCGACCCTAACTGCTGCAATGGGAACTTAACGTCACTCATAAAAAAACTTAGCTAATATGTGGTCTAGTTTACTCGAATTGCGTTTGCTCTTATTTCTCATACCAGATGAGGATACGTAGGCATAAGACGGTGATGTCTTGGTGAGCAACCTTCCCCCCATCACCCGTAGTTTTCCGAACTATGTTGACTCTGACTTTCCCATTGCACAAGGGAATACGTAGGCATAGGGCGGCGATGTCCTATCGAGTCTCCTTTTTATTTTTCCTTTCCCGTTTAGCAGTAGCTTTTAGATGATGCACACTTTAATTAGACAACAAGCGTGGATCCATATGAGTACAACGGACGTGAGGGGTGCTCATACCTTCCTCTTCCATAACTGACTCCCGAACCCAAGATTTGGTTGCGATGACCTTGTCTTCTCCTTTCTCTTAGGTTTTCTTCAATTATTTCTTTTCCCTCTCTTTTGGATACATAACATTCGGTGGCGACTCTTCTGTTTGTTTCCTCCGGTCTTTTCACAGTTGCGACATTTGTGTTGCGCTAAGAGATCATCGACGCGAGTAATACAGTCGTTGTCTCCCTCTGTGTTAGAGATAACCTCTATGTGAGAGATACGTGATAATGTTGACAAGTGATTTAGGTTACGTACAATTGGGTAGTAAGTTTAAGTATTTGATAGGGTAGATGAAATACAAACCCAAGAGTTCTCTACTCTCCAAAGAATGAATTCTTTTTCTGTTCATAAGTTTTATTTCCCGTATTTAATTTAAACCCATTTTAAACCCAAACTCAATAACATTTAAAATTTTGAACGGAAGTTCAATAACACTAATCTTTGTGGACACGATAATTTTCCGTATAAATACTTCCGAAAACTTTTGTTTCTTGCCGCCTTACCGCACCAACAAAATGGCGCAGTTGCCGGGGATTTTTGTTTTTATTAGATTGCATTGTGATAGTTTCTTTGTTTTTTAGTTTTGTAGATATCGTATATATTGTCTATTTTCACTTGTTTATATTGACGCTTGTATATGTTTACCATATTTGTGAACTTTACATGTTTTGCATACTTGTGAATATAGTGTATATATTTGTTTCTCTTCACGCTTTCCAAAAGTGTGGTTAGATGTGTAGCTCCGGTTAGAGCTCGAAGAGATGAGAGCAAAGGTGGGAGTGAAAGCATTTGGCTCTTCCGAAGCAACGTGCTGGTTTGTAAATAATAGACGTCGAGCTTACAATGTAAAACAAGCATGTTGTATTGTTTTGGTTTCTTTATTTTATTATTGTATTAGTATGTGTAGTGTGGTGAATTGATTAAACAAGGTTGAAATTGGACCAGTTCTTAAAATTCTCAAATCTTCACTTTTCAACTTGTTTAATTCAATTTCACCCGATCTTTTAGTATGTTTATAGCAGTTTGTTTTATTTTGTTATTTTTTCGTTTTTCCAAGAGCTTGTTTTGAGTATCTTGAGGAAGTTTGAGGTGATTTTCCAAGTTGACTATTTCAACTTGCAGATGTATGGTAATGATATTGTTTTGAAGTTGGTACATGCCAGGTACTCGTTTATCACTTTCTATAGCATAAGATGTTTAAGAAACTATTCATTCGTACAAATTCCATGCCATTCATTCTTTTATATTACTTGTTTTTTATTGAATCATTTTAGTTCCTTTTTTACCTCCAAATATGGGGAAACTTTCCATTGTTCATATATGGTTGAGGCAACAATTCTTCTTTTAACTGGATTTCATTATGTTTAATCTTTTGTTTGTGTTAATTGTATGAAAGCATGAAAATGATCAAGATATTTTATTTGGTTATTGAGCACAACTACCTAATCAAATAATCAATTTACCTTGTGAGTGTGTGAACTTTTGTTAACCCCTTTTGAGCCTTTTTGCCAATGTCCATGTTGTTTTTGAACTTGATGCTTCTCTATAAGTATTAGTTCACCTTTTTGAATGGATGATGATTATTTGTTTTCTTGAACCCTCAACCATGTGTTGTAGTTTGAATTTTTACCTTGCCTTAAAAAGTAGGGAGTATTCATAAATTGATGCTGGTTGAATTCAAGTTGGAGAGAGCAATGTTTGATCACTTATGTTGTTGGTTGCTATGCGGTTGTGAAAAAAGAAAAAAAGAAAGAAAAAAAGAGAAAAGCTTTGAAAAAGAAAAACAAAAAGAGTATCAAATCATTATGCTAATAAGTAAGGTGTGTTTGGTGTAACACTTGGGATAAAAGAAGAAGTTTGATTGAAATTTTGTGTTTGAACTTTTGTGAGTTGATCAGTCCCTTAGGTTTAGGCAAGTTTTTGTTTCGATTAGCTTTAGGAGTTAACCATTTTTGTTAGCCAATCCATATTATAACCTTGAAAAGCCCTTGTGATTCTTGCCTTTGTATGTTCAATGTGAATTTTTGGATGAATGCATAATTTAGTCTTTTGTTTGCATAATTGTTGGATGAGTGTCAAATCCTCACCTCTGTGTGTTTTTCATCCCTCGATGAATTTTTGCTAGGTGTGATTCATAATTTAGCTTATGTTATTTTTGATTGTTTGGCATGATTTTTGTACTTAGGATTTGTTTCATTTTCATGTTGTCATTGTAGGATGATGGTAGGTGTTTACTTTGCTTGTACGTTTTTTATTTGAACCATACATTTGTTTTCCGTTTTAAAAAACCTATTGATTCGTGATTCTTGGATTATCGCCTTTTGTTTCTTTAAGTTGTTTGACTTTGTTTGAGGAAAAACAATGTTTTAAGTTGGGGAGAGTTTGATAAGTTCCAAAATGTTGTGTTTTGAGTAGTAGTCTTACGGCACTTATTGATTCATTTGTATTGAATTCTTTGAATAAAACCCCATTTTATTTGTAAAAGTGTATATTTAGTGTATACTAGTATTTTCGTGAAAATATCATTGAGTTTAATTGTTTTTATATCATTTTTGTAGTTATTCAAGTATTGATATTTAGTCATTGTTATATAGAGCATTGAATAATCTTTCTTACGCTTCCGATCGGGGCTCAAACAGAGTTATGGTTCGAAATTTATGACGAAAACAAGATGTTGAATTTTTCTGTTACTGTCAGCTCTCGCCCCAAGCTAGCCGGGCGAGCCTAATGCGAGCCAAAAGTTTCAGAAGCAGTAAAAAATTCTGCCTTTGCTCACCAGGAGAATTAGTCTAGGCATAAACAAATTTTAAGGGTAAAAACACATTTTTTTATGTTATGTTTTAGGGTATTTGTTCCCAATTCATCAAACCTTCATTTTTGATAGTTTAGAGCTTAGAAAAGAATTTATGAAGGTTGCAACTCGACGATTGGGGGTGGATGATTCTTGGATCGTGATTGACACCGCAGGAGATTTTGATTCCTTTTCTCTCTTCCCTTTGTAGTTTTCATTTGTTGTGAGTTTGTATGTAAGTTTACCTTGATTATATGTATATTTATTACTCATGGTGATGTATAAAACTCATTTTACAAATTAATGTTGATGATTGCTTTCTTTATTTAAGTTTGAGTTGTTGCAGACATGGACAGGTTGAATCCAAATTTAAGATGAACATCTATCAGCTTCTAGATTCTAGAGATAGATTTAGGCTTAATATTCACTTGGGTATCAGAAATTGAGGCTTCTGTGTTGTTTGTGTTACGCTGAGAGATCATCGACGCGAGTAATACGTTCGTTGTCTCACTCTGTGTTAGAGATAACCTCTGTGTGAGAGATACGCGATAATGTTGACGAGTGATTTAGGTTGCGTACAACTGGGTAGTAAGTTTAAGTATTTGACAGGGTAAATAAAATGCAAACCTGAGAGTTCTCTATGAAGGTGAGAAAATACTTAGAAGGGGGGGTTGAATAAGGATTTTGAAAATATTATGGCAATAAAAACACAAAGATTTTTATCCTAGTTCGTTGAACTCAACTAATCCAATCCACCCTATCTAGAGTGATTTGCCTTTCTTCACAAGGACTTAATCCACTATAATCAAACTGATTACAATATCAACAGCTAAGAACAACTGTCTTAGTCTTCTCAAGAACTACTGGCCACAACTTAGTCTTCTTAAGGAACTTTTACAATCAAATGTAAACTAAAACAAGTGTTTAAATGCTTCTATGAAAGCTATATCACAACTGTGATTTACACTTTAGTTTAAGAACGAATGAAACTATTCAACACAGAAATATAATTTGTATGAGAGCTTTGAGAGAGTTTTCAATAGTTTATATCAATTTTCGTCAACTGTAGAAAGTTGTTGAAGACTTGCTTTTATAGGCACAGAAGTCCAAGACGTTGCAAGCTTGAAGACCGTGTAATGCAAAGTAGATGTAATCTTTTGTCTTCATATGACTTGACCTTTCCCAGAATTAGAATGTTCAGAGAAATCCTTTTTTCCTGAGTTCTTGTGTCTAGCATAAAAGAGGAAAGAGTCGTTTGGCATAACCAACAGATATAACTTTGAGTAATCTTCTTCAACAAGTTTCTATCTCAGAGCAATCAACATCAGAGCCTTGAGTGATCAGATTCTTTGATGTCATTAGAGTTTGCTGTATCAGAGTGTTGCAGCAAGAGTGTGCTTCAGCGTGAGTGATAGTCAGAGCAGAGTTTGGAGATCAGATCCTCAGTACTTGTAGCGAACAGTACTATCAGAGTCTTTTGAAAAACAGTGCTTAAAACTCTTCATACAAAGTGTTCAGTCTATGCTTCAGATGCTTCTGTAGCTTCTGCTTCAGAGTCTTCTGTAGGCAGCGCTCAGAGTCTTCTATAGAGACGCTTCTGACGCTCAGAGTCTTGCGTAGTTCAATGTTCAGAATCATTTTTGCTTTCAGAAGGATATTAAATTTAATATATGCAACAAAAATACTTGAACAAATTTAGAGTATATAATTTCTTAATACAAAATTTCATTAGTGTTATCATTAAAACATGGAGATATAACTAAGAACCAATCTGTGTTCTAACAATCTCCCCCTTTTTGATGATGACAAAAACAAAGGAAATTTTGTTCAATAAAGAGATAAATATAACTCCCCCCGAGATTATGAATCTCCCCCTGAATTGAATACTAAGAAAGAATAGAGACTTCCCTTTTTGCATGAGTATTCTTTTTAGAATCAGAGCCTGAATGTTCAAAGTTAGAGCTTGATTTGGATGAACGTTTCAGAATCAGAGCCTGATTGGTTAAAACTTGATCTGGGGATCTCAGAGTTACTTTAATGAATTTTGTCAGATTTATCATTATAGTTCTGAAAGACTAAAAATTCATGTTAGTTGTGATTTGATATGTCTGAATTCCATTCAAGTAAAGTTTATTTGAACAGTCAGAATTTCATTTTCTCCCCCTTTTTGTCATAATCAAAAAGAAACTATTTAAAGACAATTAAAAGGAAACAGAGAGAAAAGATACAATCATATAGAGAAAACATTCAGATTCATTCATTCAAATATTCAGATACGAAAACATCAGATGAGAAATTCAAAACAAGTGCTCAAACATCAGATAAAGAAAACATAAATCTAAGATTGTTTGGAGAGAAGCATCTTCAGAAGGTGGGTGATCTCAGATGAAGATTCTTCTTGCTTGGACATCCATTTCTCAATGTTCTCAGTCTTCTGATCTTGCTTTGCCATCCAAGACTTTATCTCAGATTGACCAGCTTCCAGCACAACAATCTTATCTTCTAAGTCTGGGTTCTCTTTCTTTATGTCAGAAGAAGTAGACGAAGCAGATTCTGATGCAGGAGTAGGAGCAGAGTCAATATCCATTGCAGTTGCAGAGTCTAGAGCCACAGATGCAGATGGTTTGTCCACAATCATCAGAACTAAAGGATTCTCTTCTAGAATGACTTCAAAAGCAGATCCTTCAATAGTCTCAGAAGTAGTAGACACTCCAGAAGTTGAAGGTGCATCTTCAAGAAGCAAAGTTGGAGATCTTTTCATATTCCATAGCATGGTTTTGGTAGTCTCAGAAAATATGATATTCGCATCATCAGAGTAGACGCTCTTCAGATTTGAAGCAACAATGTTGAATCTGGAGATGAAGCTATTCCAAATAGCATCAGATTCATCTAAATTCATGGTTGAAAGGCATCTCTTCTTCACAGAGTCTAAACTCAACCTTATTTCTTTCATAAAATTAGAAAATAAAATATCAACATTTAGCCTAGGTTTAGGTTTAAGAAAGGCTTCCAGAGTGGATGGCTTGGATTGAACTGGTGGGGGTGGTATGGTAAATGTTGGAATAATGAACAGAGGACGAGGATAAGAAGGAAAAGAGGGATGGTCAGATGATGAAGTAAAGGTTTTGAATCTGGATGAAGTGTGAAACAGAAATGGTTTAAAACTTGATGCAGAGGGAATGACATCAAATGGTGTGGAAGTGTAGGGAATAAAAATAGATTTATCAGAAAGAAGAGGTTCTGATGGAACGATATCTGGTAGTTGTTTTAGGTAGGTTTGAAGTACAAATGGTAGAATGGTTGAAGATATAGGTTTATATGGAATGGTAGGTGTAGAGGGTTCTCTTCTGATATAAAAGTTGTTAAGTTTTAGACCAGAGGGAAGGGGATTAGAGGGATGAGGTTTGAAAGAAGTGACAGGTACAAACTCAGAAGTTCTGGGTTTATAGCCACGAAGAGAGGGTGGTGAATAAACTTCTGGGTGAACATCAGATTCAGAAGAATCAGATGATTTAGTTGAATGACATGATGTGGAAGAAACGTCAAAGATAGTTTTGAGGGGTTGGATATCCAGAATTTCTGAATCAGGTATGAAAGGTTCAGAGGGTTGGATAGTTTTTGGTTCAGGAATTTCAGATTGAGGAATTTCTGGTTGAGCTTCTGGTTGTTATGGAGTTGGTTCTTCTGGTGGTGTTTGAACTTGAGGTTCAAATTGTTTTGGTTCAGAAGTTTTTTGTTGTTCAGGTTGTTCAGAAGTTAATGGTTCATATGATTGTAACGGTGTGGTATCAGATGCAATTTGTTTAGAAGATGGAGGTGATTGTTCAGATGATTGAGATGGTACAGGAATGGTTTGAGTTTGAGAAGAAGGGGGTTCAGGAACAGAGCTAATTGTTGATGATTCTATTGCAATTTCAGAAATAATAGGTAAGGATAATTTAGTACCTCTTTTCTTGATGCGTTTGAGAGGAGCAGAAGGAGCTTCTCCATAAGCTTTTCTTTTCTTCTTCTTCTAAGGTTCTTCAGAAGTTTTCTGCTTCTTCTGAGGTGAGCCTACAGCTTCTTCTTCTTCTAACTCTTGTTTTCTCTTCCTCTTATGTTCTGCATAGAGATCTGGCATTGGTTCACAGTTTAGAAATCCTTCTGGAAGTGGAATTCCTTGTTCCATACATGATCCAACAAACTTGATCAGAACTTCCTTTGGTTCTTCTGCATAAAACATTGGAAAGTCTTCTACCAGAATTCTTTGTTTGCTTACTTCTTCTGTATTGAGTTTGTCAGGAGCAGAAGTAAGTTCATCTATTACTTTTAGCCTCTGTAAACTTTAACATTCAGAACTTTTCCAAGAATGGATGTAAGTTTTTCTTTCAGTCCATCCACATGCAGATGTTCCGCCAAACCATTCTCTGTCAGAATGTCTGAAATCAACCTTCCACAAGGAATCCAATTTCTACCCTTTGCCTGTTTTGTCTTCATGTCTTCTCTGGATGCCTTAACATGATTCCAAAGATGAGAGAAGAGCAGATGAGGCAGATCTACCTTTATGCTCTGACTGAGGCAGAACATGAAGTAAAGTTGATCATTGTTCACATAGTCAGGAGAGTTGGTAGACTTTCTGTGATGGATGCAACCCATGAAGATTTTAGCCCAGATCTTGTAATTAGGCTTCAAGTCTTTGAACTTGTTTAAGGGTTCTCCATAAGCAATCACCTCTTCATAAACAGCTTTCATGTTGACATGCTCAGTCAGATGAGAAACTCCATCAGTTTCTTCATATCCAATTAGTTTCCTTATAAGATCCTCTTTAATCACAATATCTTTTCCCAGAACAGATGACATAATGAACTTGGGATAAGCATGAGCATGAATCCAGAACTCTTTTACTAAAACTGGATAAACTGGCCCAAACAGTCTATCAAAGTACTTGGTCCATCCTTGAGCATCAATGATGGAACGCAGATTAAATCCATTTTTGGCCAGAGAAGCAAAATCCACCAAAGATTCACACAACACTTCTAGTTTCTCAACAGGTGTGAGATTCGTTCTAACAGGTTCCTTGAAAGGGATAGCACCCAGATTGAAAGATGATACAACTGCCATTGTTGATTGGAACTGAGCTGAGATTGAAGATGAAGTAGCCATTGTTGAAGCTTTAGGGTTACGAACAGTTTTGGGTTTAGGGTTTAGATGAAAGCAATAGAACAAGCAAAAATGCATATAAGTGTTTGTGAGAGTGAAAAGTGTGAAATGTTGAGAGTTGTGGAATTTATAGAGAAAATTTAGCACACAAAAGGTCACACGTTCAACACGTACACATTTAGCATTTAATGGCATTTAATAAAAAGAAATTAATCATTTCAAACCATTAATGATTCTGACAATTGGGGGGAAAACGAGAAACCAAATATTCAAACAGTACCTCAAACGTCTTTTCAGTATTGTGCACTCCATCTTTTCAGATTCTGAGTTACACGTGTTTGCTTGCATGTGCTTTTGAAAACTCTTTGAGAAATGAAACTTTAGCCAACGTTCAGATTCTCTGAGATTTGTTAGTTCAGATACACACAAAAATAATAATTTAAGAAATTAAATAATTGACAGATGAAATACTTCAGAGTTTAAACATTTTGCATATGAGAAAGTTGCTTCTGATAAATATTATTCTGAACAAAATTCCATACCAATATTTTTTAAAATAAACTTAAACCTATCTTCAGCAAGGGGTTTTGTGAAAATATCATCCCATTGATGATATGTATCAACAAAGTTTAAGTTTATAATACCCTTCTGAACATAGTCTCTAATGAAGTGATGTTTAATTTCTATATGCTTAGCCTTAGAGTGTAAAATAGGGTTTTTAGATAAGCATATAGCAGAAGTATTATCATAAAATATAGAAATATTACTCTCAAAGATCTGATAGTCTTCTAGTTGACTTCTCATCCAGAGCATCTGTCTGCTACATCTAGCAGCAGCAATGTATTCTGCCTCTATAGTTGATAGAGTAATTGTAGGTTGTTTCTTGCTGTACCAGGAGATTAAATTTCTTCCTAGAAATTGGCAACTTCCAGAAGTACTTTTTCTTTTAACTCTATCTCCAGCGTAATCAGCATCACAAAATCCAACTAGTTTAAATTCATCAGATTTTCTGTAACACAAACCCACATTAGAAGTACCTTTCAGATACCTTAGAATCCTCTTAACAACAATTAAGTTTGATTCTTTGGGATCTGATTGGAATCTTGCACACAAACATACACTGAATAAAATGTCAGGTCTAGAAGCAGTTAAGTATAGAAGAGATCCAATCATACCTCTTTAGAGTTTATGATCTACTTTCTTACTTACCTCTTCCTTACCAAGAGTGCTTGTTGGATGCATAAGATTCTTTGCCATCTTACTATCAGTCATGTTGAACTTCTTCAGAAGCTCTTTTACATATTTAGTCTGATGAATGTAAGTGCAATCTGAAGTTTGGTTGACTTGAATTCCCAGAAAGAATCACAATTCTCCCATCATGCTCATCTCAAATTCAGCCTGCATACATTAGGCAAACTACTTTCCCAGCGTAACATTTGTAGATCCAAATATAATATCATCCACATATATTTGACAAATTAACATATCTTTCTTAAATGTTTTACAGAAGAGAGTTGTGTCCACTTTGCCTCTGATAAAAATTTTTCCAGAAGAAAATTACTTAGTCTTTCATACCAAGCTTTGGGAGCTTGTTTTAAACCATAAAGAGATTTCTTAAGTTTAAAAACATGTTCTGGAAATTTATCACTTTCAAAACAGGAGGTTGATGAACATAGACTTCTTCTTCTATAATCCCATTTCAGAAGGCACTCTTAACATCCATCTGATATAGAGTGATGTTATTTTGTGCAGCAAAAGAAATGAGTAAACGAATAGACTCTAACCTGGCCACAAGAGCATAAGTCTCTGTGCAGTCAATTCCTTCTTGCTGGCTATAACCTTAAGCAACAAGCCTTGCTTTGTTTCTTTCAACTTCTCCTTTTTCATTCAACTTGTTTCTGAAGACCCATTTAGTTCCAATGATGTTGAATCCTTTTGGTCTTGGAACCAAATCCCAAACGTCATTTCTTGTGAATTGATTGAGCTCTTCTTGCATGGCAATTATCCAGTCATTGTCTTGCAGAGCTTCATCCACAGAAGTTGGTTCAATAACTGACACTGATCGGGACTTTCTATGTCTAATACAACTTAACTGCAAGTGCACAGTCTATCGCGTAGTAATAATAGATATCGATCCCACAGGGACTCGTAATCAAACTAGTGTTCTCGGGAGTTACTATGTTTAGCTAGGTAGATAATGCTTAAGGGAATAAGATTGTCACTAAAGGGAACTAAAAATTTTATTTAAATTATAATTACGTGAATCGACATGTAGTAATTATGTTCTTCGGGGATTTGACAAGTTACCGGTATATGAAATATTTTTCAGAGTTTATTTAAGCAGAAAATAGTGATCTGAAGACTCTCGTCTCACGATGGTTATTGATGCTAATCATAATTCTAAGGGCCAAACGTACGCTTTCGTGTCCCATTCGGGGTTAAAACTATTTTTTGGAAATCTCTAAGTTCTAATTCATTTTAAAGTGCTTTCGCTGTTATTAAAATGAATGACTAGTGTTTACTATCTGGTCTTGCCGCAGCTTTTGCTTGTTGGTTCGTACCTTAATTAATTTCCCACTTTCGTGGAAAAACTACTTTTAAATAAGTTCTTGCTTTCGCGACGAATTTTATTCAGTAAATTAATTTAAACACTCAGACCATAAACAACTTTTGAAAAAGATAGTTTTCAACCGGTTATTATCAAATCCCTTCCGAATTATTATTACATATCGATTACTTTGATTTAGCTAGACATGGATTTGGGAAAGGTAAAACATAAATAAAAACAATACATAATAGCATGCATCATAATAGAAACTGGAATTACGATTAAAATGAGAAACCTGTAAATATTCCAATTGACCTTTGGGCAGATCCTCCACAAATGTTGGCAGGATTTTGGTCTTTGTGCCAATTGATCGTACAAGGGAAATAAGAATTACAAAAGGAATGAAAGGAAACAAAAAAAATAGAAAGAAAATAAAACTGAACTTTTGCTCTGGAAATGAAATTGGGCAGCACTTCGTTGTCTGAATGCGGCTCCCTTTCTCTGCTCCCCTTCTTCCCCATTTATAGAAATGGAATTCTAACGGTTATAACTTGAAGAAGGTGGACTTTGAGGTAGAATTATCAGGGAGTAGTGGTCCACTATTTGGGACTTGGAACTGCTTCTTTCACGTGCATTTGAAGTGGGGCGTTTTTGCCTGCATGACGGTCGTCACGGTGTGTGACGGTCGTCACCCGTGTGACGGTCGTCATGGAGCTGTGACGGTCGTCACAGCAGCAAAATCTGCATTCTGCGTTTTTCATGTTGTTTTCATCCGGTTTTCGTCCATATTTCATCTGAGATTGCTTATTTTCTTCATATTGCCTTGTTTAGACATGATCATGAAATACCTGCAAAGTATCAGACAAATAACACGGAAATAACCCGAAATCGGATCGAAAACAGTTAAACATCAGTTGAATTATGCATCAATATATATATACGATTTCGTGTTATCAAACTCCCCTAAGCTTGAATCTTTGCTTGTCCTCAAGTAAAACAGGAAAAAGTCGGCAAGCACGAGGCAGCTTCTTCGTTCGCAAAGTTGGGAAAAACCGGGATCCTTAGTAAGAACAAAACGAGTACGGTGACGACACTGGACTATAAGTCTTCGGAGGTCTCCTTCTTATGCAAATCGGTCCCAGTCATGCTACTGTAGCTTGGTGTCAAGGTTCTCGCGGCAAGCTCACCCTGTTTGTTCTAGCGCAATCACATTAAGCCCGTTGTCCATACACTTTCATGGCAAGTCGACCTGTTAGTGAATATGATCTCATTTCTGTTTTGATCTTCTTCATTGATCATGAGCTTATATCATTGATTTTTTCAATGAGTTTTCGTGCCGTTGGGCTAAATGCTCGGGTGAGGAGCACCTAACTTAGAAGGAAATGTGTCTTTATATTTTTGGCTATCTAGCTTCCTTTTCATGATTTTTCATATTTTTGGAGATCATACACTTATTTGCATTGGTCGCTCGCGTAGAAGTGTTTTAGGATGGTGCTGACTGCTAGTATAAACTACTTGGGGCTGAGTTTGCGTAGACACTTGAGACTTTGGTACACGTAGGTAGTGAAACCGACTCGCATAAACCGGAGATCTAAGGTGTCAGGACGGTACTGGTTTTGTTAGAATTGTCGTCTCCTCGGAGTTTCAAAACTTGGTTTGAAATCGGGTGCATTCTCGTGATGCTTTTGCTTTTTGAGGAACGAACGAAAAAATTGTTGTTTACGTCGAATAACGTGGGGATGTTTGCGTAACGGAAAAAGGATATATAAACGAGCTTTATTTGCTAAAAATAGAAAATGTTTGAATAGAAATTACGAAAATAAAAGTACACAGGAATGGAAAATAAACGCTCCGCTCCCACACTATCTCAATCAGTGTCCCCACTGATTTGAAAGAATGCGAGAGGAAGATACAACGGAAATGAAAGTACATAGAAACTGCAAATATAGTAAACAAATAAGGAAAATGATAACTAATCACGGCCTCTGCCTCGGTCACGTCCGCGCTCGCGTCCTCTGGCTCTGACTTGGGCGACTCGGTCCTCAAAACTCATAGCTCCGGTATGATAGACATAGTCACGGAGTCCTTCGAACTGCAAGGTCAGATTCGCCAAGTTCTTAGTAATGGTTTCTTGGCCGGTTTGTAGTTGTTGCATTTGGGTTCGATGCCAAGCTTTGAACTGCTCTGCTCGTTGATTCTGCTGCTGCATCATAGCGAGTATCTGGGCCTGCTGGTCGAGAGAGCGGCGAAGGTCCTCTTTTGAGTAGTCGGGCACTGGACGATGGCGGCGACGGTGGTAGGATGTACCTTCGGAAGGAAGTGGTTGCGATGCCTCCGGTTGCTCTGGTCTGTCCAACTCAGCTTGGATTTCGTCGTCAGAACCTTGGGTGTGGTCCTGAGTTGGAGCAGCGGTAGCAGGAGGGGCGGTGAGGTCAAATAACCAGTTGGTACGATCCTCTGGGTGTATCCGGGTGCGTGATGGAAGGATGATGCTTCAGACGGTTTTGCCACGCACTACCGGGTGGTACTTGCCATCGGCTCTGGAAAGGATGAGGTGAGAGGCTCTGCAGTGGTCGGTGTCAAGGAACACCGAGGGAATGGCATGGAGGTGCTGGAGGCGGTCACCGAGGTTCAGCCCAAGTGCAATGGCAGTGACAATCCCGCCAAAGTAAAATGGCTTGGAGCCACGGTTACAGTTGGCCTGAATGTGGGCCAGGAGGAACGGAGCGGCGTTGATAGGCTCGTTGTTGAAGGCACAGCGGAGGAAGAAGAGCTCTTTCGAGTTCACCTTATGGTTGCTGTCCCGGGCGAAGATGGTGTTGCTCAATGCTCGGTGGAAGTACCGGATGGTCGGGTTGTGAATATGCGTTGCGTTCAGAGAATCCCAACCATCGGCATTGATGTCGGTCAACTAGTACCAGAGCGCGAAGGCTTCGTGCTGGAACTGATCGGTGAGGAGGCGGTGAGCATTGTCGCCACGAGGGAGTTGTAGGATGGCGGCAATCTGGTTCTGGTTCACTTGATAGTTTGTGCCGAACATCCGGAAGCATGCGGCACCGGAGTGTTGGCTGAGGTCGCGGCTGGAAGTGACGTAGGTGAACGAACTTAGGAACTCGAGGGTGAGTTGTTCGTACGTCGGCAGTGGATTGGTGCAGAGGTTCCAGATGCCTGCTCTTTGAAGCATCCAAGTGACGCCGTCAAGGAGTCCGAGCTCTGTGAGCGATGGGATATGTGGATAATGAGTCGGTTGGAGCGACCGTTGATGGAATGCGCTGTAGTTGGCCCGCTGTCTCTCGCCGGAGTCACCGTCGCTGAACACAATGTTGCTGAGGTCTGGGGTTTCGTTGTTTCTCGCCATTGTTGGACGATTGAGTTGGTTCTGAGGATTGAGGTGGTTTTGCAGAGTGGGAAAAATGTGACAGAAGTGTAGTAGGAAGTTGAGATGGGCGTTGGGATATATGGTGCAAGGTGGGGAAAACGAAAATTGGGAGTGGGGTGTGAGTTTCTGATGATTGGAAGTTGAAAGGAGATGAGTGGGAGAGAAAATGCAACCCCTGTTATATCAGATAACAGTTTTGGGTTCGTGACGGTCGTCACGTATCTGTGACGGTCGTCACTCGCGTGACGGTCGTCAGGCTCCTATGACGGTCGTCACACCAGCAAAATCTGCAGAACGCAGAATTTTGCTTTGAGGGTGTTCTTGCAATGACTTTTAGGCTTATAATTGATCTGTCAATGTATTAAAGCGGCCAATAAACGAAGAATAACGTAAAAACAAAATAAATGAATAAAGATTATAATTGAAATAACAAGAAATTAGAATGATTGTAATGTAGTACATAAAGAAATTAACGATGCAAAAATCAAAACAATTGAAAACGGACGGAAAGTAGAAAAACTAAACTAAACTAAATCTAATGCTAAAACTAGTATTTAGTCTTTTCGTGCCTTCAACTCATCAAACTTCCGTGCGTAGTAGTCGAGCTGGTCACAGACTAAGTCCATGAAGACTACGAGTTCGCTGTGTATGCCTGCGATGTCGTCTTTTACAGTAGTCAGAGCTGCGTCAACGTTGTCCAATCGGAGTAGAACAGTATCCATTTTGTCGGTGGTCTCCTCAGGAATGGGCTCAGGATAGGTGTTGTAATGCGGAGGAGTCGTAGGGTCTTGTTGCGGTGAAATTTGGATGTCAAGCTATTGATTAACTTGAATCTTAATTCATTTACAACTGGTCTTTGATTTATCCGAAGGAAAGGTTAAAGAAAGGAAAAACCTAAAAGGGAGAGATCTAAGGTTCGGGGGTTGGTTAAATTTAGGAAAGGTATTAGCACCCTAAACTTCCGTAGTACTCTACGGGAACCTTTTGTTTATTTTTTTTTATTTATTTCATTAATTATTTTGCTTTAGGGTATATACAAAGGATTGAAAATTAAAAAAGACCTAGGGGTTAATTCTAAGTTTACTCGGCAAGACATCGCATCTTGTGCCTACATATCCTTACGGGAATGGAATCAGAGTAACTGTAGTTCCCCTCAAAAGGGAGGTTAGAAACTTCTTGACTGTGGCCAAGGTTTCAATGGGGAATAAACGTATCTTAGGGACACGCTTACGCGGAGTTTAGAAACTCCAATATCTACGTTGTAAATTGTTAAGTGAATTAGGGTTAGCTTAGGGATTCTGCGGCGGAAAACCTTAAAACAGAGTACGGCGACTCTTTTGGCCTAACACTAGGATAAAATCAATTTTGCCCACAGCGGGACACCTAGGCTAAACAGGGTTTGATCCATTAAAGGGGTAAGGCTATTGACTCGGCGGCCAAAAGGCTGGACCTAATCCTTCGGAAGGATAAAACTGTAAAAAAATGTGAAAATATGACAAATCATTATATGGAGGAATAATTAAGGTACAGAAATAAGAAAAGTAATAAAGGCAGAGGGTATAAAGAAATAAAGAAACATTTCTAAAAACATGAATATGAAAATATGTAATGACACTTAGAATGAAGTGAGGGAGGAAAATAGTGTGGGGCTGTGGCCACCACAAGCACATCTCAACCTCGAGCATGCACATGGAATGCTAAAAGAAAGAAAAGTAATAAAAGGGTACATAAAATGACACGACAAACATCAAACATCAGGAGTTCCTTACGAAAAGGTTTTAATTTTTTAATATTTTAATTATAAAAAAAAGGGTTTAATTTTTTAATAAAAAATATTTAAGTTAAAATTATAAAAAAAATTAAGTTTAAATTAAAAAAAAAAGTTTTTGGGGAAAAGTCTTTTCAGTTTTTTTTAGAACAAAAAAGGCTTTTCATCCAAAAAAAAAGGCTTTTCAGTTTTTTTGGGAAAAGACTTTTCAGTTTTTTTTTTTGGAAAAGGTTTTTTGGGAACAAAAAGGTTTTTTTTTCTTCGGAACAAAAAAACTTTTCAGTTTTTTAAAAAAGGTCTTACTAAAAAAAAGGTTTTAATAATAAATAAATAAAAAAGGTTTTGATTTTAAAAAAAGGTTTTGTTAAAAAAGGGTTTTGATTCTAAAATCTACCGACCTAAACACACATGGAGATTAACATGACAAAATATGCACATAAACATGAAAAAGCAAAAGGTTTAGTAATTTAACGGACCTAAACACATTAACATGGCAAAATATGCACATAAACATGAAAAGGCAAAAGGTTTAGTAATTTAACCTACGAAGCGGAGGTTTGCTTCGGTAAATGTGAAAAAGGTTTGAATAAGGGAACACTGGAGAGCTCCAATCCTTCTGACGAGTTGTGGGAACGACCGCCTTTCTTTTTTTCTGGGGATCTCCTTTGTTTTTCCCTTTCTCTCTCTCCTCTTTTCTGAAGAAAACCTTTTGAACCCTTTTCAACAAGGCAACACATGTATATATAGGGAACAAATTAGGGTTAACACCAAATTGTCAATAATGTCCCTAAAGCCCATTTTAAAGCCCAAACTAAATAATTAGTTAAGAAAAAATATAATTTAAATAATTTAAAATAATTAAAATAAACTTAAAATAAAAACTAATAATCCTATTGATTCCTAAAATCAAAAATATTATAAAAAGAACAAAATTTTTTCCAATATTTTTTTATTTTATGATTTTTTGGATATTTTTATGAATAATTTAGAAAAAAGTGAAAAAAATAATATTTTAAAAAATGATTTAATTAAAATACGAAAATAATAATTAAATAATAATAAAAAACTATTTTTGTTATTTTTTAATGAAAGATAGAAAAATTTAGAGTAAAAATAATAAAAAACAAAAAGTGACAAAGGTGAGATTCGAACTCTCAACCTCTCACACTCACAACTCCTTACACATGTCCTCTTGCCAATTATGCCATTTTTACTTTTTAGAAGAAAAAATGCATGCCATATGATATTTACCTGCAAAAAGTCAAACGACTACACAAATTTGTTAGTAATTGATTAAATGCAATAAAAATGCAATGAAATGCGACGACAAATCTTAGGGCAAAATTTGGGGTATTACAGTTGCCCCTATTTAAATAACTTCACCGGGTGATTTGAGCAACGGAGACTCGAGAAATCATGGTGGAGGGATTTAAATACAGATAACCGAAAATTTTTCCCTTAGACGCAGTGCTATGCAATGATATGGACAAAACAAAACGAACTATAATGCTAAATATGATATGAATCTGATATGATGCGTATGATGAAAATGACAAATGCACGGATACAGACGAAACAACGTCACAGGGGACGACCCATCGAGGAATTGCACTAGGGAAGAAGACATGTCATATCTGGAAGAACGTCGGATAGACACGACACAAAATTGTTGATAGGTGCCAAGTAAATTAGAAATTGTCCGCAAGGTAAGACGCGGGTAAAACACGAGCTCAGGAGAAAAACGCAAATGGGGATAAAACACCCATGATGCCAAGTAAATAAATTTTGCCCACAAGGTAAGACGCGAGTAAAACACGACCTCAGGGAAAAAAAAGTAAATGGGGGTAAAACACCATGATGTTAGGTAAACCCAGGAATATTTGGTAAACGGGGAATAAAACACCCGGGATAAAGGTACATGGGGGATAAAACACCCAAGGATAGAAGGTAAATGGGGAGTAAAGCACCCAAGATAGACATGTAAATGGGGAGTAAAGCACCCATGATAGAAATGTAAATGGGGAGTAAAGCACCCAAGATAAAAATGAAAATGGGGAGTAAAGCACCCAAGGTAAAAATGTAAATGGGGAGTAAAGCACCCAAGATAGAGAGGTAAATGGGGAATAAAGCACCCAAGATAGAAATGTAAATGGGGAGTAAAGCACCCAAGGTAAAAATGTAAATGGGGAATAAAGCACCCAAGATATGCACATGTATAGGAATTATGCTATGAGATATGATCAAATGCAAATGCAGACATCGACGACAAGGCTCGACTCTTTCGGTGAGATGACAAAACTGGAGGACTGATTCCTCAACACGGAGATCACTGTCATTCTGTTAAACTGTATCAAGTTGATAGTCACTGTAGGAATGATGAATAACTGCTTGGGGATTATGCAAGTAAACTGCCCCAGGTCAAATGAATTGATAATTGTTTCAGTTGTCTGATTCGTGGAATCGACTGTTTTGCGGTATCCTCGGAGGGCTTGCCCCAGTCTGAGTCTTGAACAATTCTCTGGATAAACCAAATCTGAGAAGATATTTCCTTGAACAAATCTTGAACTGATTCTTTGACAGGATGTAAAAGGAACTTGCCCCTGATAAGATCACTTGACCAAGTCTCTCATTGTTTGAAAATTCCTTAGAGGAAAGCCAGTTTGCAAACAAAAATATTCATACAAACATGGTAATGCAAAGTTCATGCGATTTTTGAAAAATTATTTTTGAAAGATGGAAAATACATGAGTCGTTAGTCAGACCACAACGGTTCAAGACGATCAAAGTTTAAAACAAAGGTGTACTGCCAAAATAAATGATTCACAAAGATCTTTAGGAGTCAGGTTACGCAACCTTGCTGTAGTATACTTTCAAAATAACCTTGCTTCAATTAAGTCTTTTGAGGGTTGTAATGTGGCCTGGTTCACGGTTTATGAAACAAAAGATAAAGGCTCAAAATTTATTTGTACCCACCCAATCTACGTGATGATCCTCAGTCCTATGCTCAGTTAACTCATACTATGCATTCAGGTTCCCATAAGTTAGGGATTTCATTGATCGTAGCAGTGATGATTCAGAAGTCAAAGGGACCTATGAAAAGGCAGCCACTACTCCCCTATAACATTTGATTGTTTTGACATTGAGGATTTTCAAGATAAGGATTTAAAAAACTCTTTGTATTATCCCTAAATTTTTCCTGAACTGTTTATTTTAGAGTTTACAGTCAGCGGGATGCCCCAGTTTTGCCTAAGTCTCCTTCATAGGTTTTGACTTAGCGGGCTTCTTTTGATTTTTTTTATATTATTTTTTTGTGTGAAGGAAAGTGACTGTTTGATTTTAATGATTACGGTGAACCATCATCGACCTTTTGATTAGAAAACATCTTCGACACTTATTTGACGTGTGCGAAGGAAAATTTGTTAATGAAAGGTGTATCGTATGAACACACAACCAAGTTAACTGAGAACTACCCATCCCAAGGTTAAAATTGTGGGTTTTTTGAAAGAAACTCCAACTTCTAGGCTCGAAGGGGGTAACGAGGGATTAACTTCCTTATTTCTCCAGTGTTTGGGAATTGAAACAATGCCTTACATCGTCAACAAGGTTTGATTGAAAGCATACTGACAGCAATTATGGGTATAACGTTTTCGTCATCCTCCCTCCGATCTTAGCATATCAAAATTTTGGACAAGAAGTAAACATTTGAAAAATAAAGCATAAAGATGCAAATAAATGGACGGAAATGAATTGAATCAAAAGTCGCAATACTTATTTCATTAATGAAAGTACAAACATAATTAAAAGCAAACAACTTAAACAAAATAAGGAAAGTGCAAACAACGAGAAACAAAAGGCCTAATGACAAAACTTCATTTCTGATGTACTGGCAAGGGATTTTTCTGAACATCCAGATGACTGTCTGTAAAATCAAGTATTCCAGTTCTAACCAATTCACATACTCTAGCCTTCAATGCAAAACAATGCTCCAAGTCATGGCCTGGGGCACCCTCATGGGAAGCACAATGGAGATCAGCCCTAAATCCAGCCGGAGGATTAAGAGGAGGTGGTAAAGCCTTTGTAGTAATCAGTCCTTGCCGGACTAAGTCAGGATATAGCTCTGTGTAAGTCATGAGAATAGGATCAAAGTGACTCCTGTTCCGTTTCTGGTCTGAAATCCGTGTCGAGGAATCAGCTTGATGACTCAAAGGTACACTAGAAGATGATAGGACCAAGAAGGAGAAACTGGGGGATAAATGCAATGCAAAAATGTGATGCTAATGCCATGCAATGGTCTCAAGAATTTCGACGGTCCATTGCAAATATTCCCTTTTAGGAAAGCGAGAAAAGCTGTTAGACTTTAAAATGTAGGACTTCTTGAATTTGCAAAGGACTTTTGAATTCCTTGAAACTAGAAATGATATGATGCTTTATGGATGCAAAGCACAAACTCACATAAGCAAACAAAGGTCCTAATTTTAGAGGAACAATGAATGGAGTCAAGGTCTACCCTTCCCAAAGTGGTATGTACTATAGGTTGATTGTACCTGCAGAACAAGAGTTCTAAATCAGTGCCCAAAGTCATCAGTCCATCTTTCGGATATTATCGACTTCCCGACTGACTCGAGGGTCAATAATATTCTCAAGAGAACCTCTTTTAAGTGTAGCATCGCGTAGCAACCATTGTAGGACTACTCCCATATAGTTCCCGCACTACGTCCTATATAAGGTCAAGATGGTGTAAAGGTACTACGGTTCCCAGTATCACAGACTCCAATCGATAACGGTAAAAGTTTTCACGACTACACTCGATCAACCGAACCATTTTCGAAAGTGTCTCAACTGAGCGGTGATTCTCGATTTAGCTTAGTCGGGACTCACTCCCTATAAGCCTCGCCGAATATATCAGCCATCCTATCATAAGGTCGCTCAAGTCCGGGTGTAGGACTTATCTCACAACACATTAACTCCAAGTAAGGTACCCCAATATATACATACAAGTGAGCAAAATATATAATAAAACAAATATATAAAGAAAAATAAACAAAATAGGGATAACCCTCAATAGTTAGGACTCCCCAGTGAAGTCGCCATTTTCTGTTGCGGTGAAATTTGGATGTCAAGCTATTGATTAACTTGAATCTTAATTCATTTACAACCGGTTTTTGATTTATCCGAAGGAAAGGTTAAAGAAAGGAAAAACCTAAAAGGGAGAGATCTAAGGTTCGGGGGTTGGTTAAATTTAGGGAAGGTATTAGCACCCTAAA
Source organism: Lathyrus sativus (assembly GCA_963859935.3). NCBI lineage: Eukaryota > Viridiplantae > Streptophyta > Magnoliopsida > Fabales > Fabaceae > Lathyrus > Lathyrus sativus. The sequence goes on along the minus strand of OZ012740.1, from coordinate 80,225,072 downwards.
CTTCCGTAGTACTCTACGGGAACCTTTTGTTTATTTTTTTTTTATTTATTTCATTAATTATTTTGCTTTAGGGTATATACAAAGGATTGAAAATTAAAAAAGACCTAGGGGTTAGGCTATTGACTCGGCGGCCAAAAGGCTGGACCTAATCCTTCGGAAGGATAAAACTGTAAAAAAAATGTGAAAATATGACAAATCATTATATGGAGGAATAATTAAGGTACAGAAATAAGAAAAGTAATAAAGGCAGAGGGTATAAAGAAACAAAGAAACATTTCTGAAAACATGAAGAATATGAAAATATGTAATGACACTTAGAATGAAGTGAGGGAGGAAAATAGTGTGGGGCTGTGGCCACCACAAGCACATCTCAACCTCGAGCATGCACATGAAATGCTAAAAGAAAGAAAAGTAATAAAAGGGTACATAAAATGACACGAAAAACATCAAACATCAGGAGTTCCTTACGAAAAGGTTTTAATTTTTTAATATTTTAATTATAAAAAAAAGGGTTTAATTTTTTAATAAAAAATATTTAAGTTAAAATTATAAAAAAAATTAAGTTTAAATTAAAAAAAAAAGTTTTTGGGGAAAAGTCTTTTCAGTTTTTTTAGAACAAAAAAGGCTTTTCATCCCAAAAAAAGGCTTTTCAGTTTTTTGGGGAAAAGGCTTTTCAGTTTTTTTTTTGGGAAAAGGTTTTTTTTTCCTTCGGAACAAAAAAGCTTTTCAGTTTTTTAAAAAAGGTCTTACTAAAAAAAAGGTTTTAATAATAAATAAAAAAAAGGGTTTTGATTTTAAAAAAAGGTTTTGTTAAAAAAGGGTTTTGATACTAAAATCTACAGACCTAAACACACATGGAGATTAACATGGCAAAATATGCACATAAACATGAAAAAGCAAAAGGTTTAGTAATTTAACGGACCTAAACACATTAACATGGCAAAATATGCACATAAACATGAAAAGGCAAAAGGTTTAGTAATTTAACCTACGAAGCGGAGGTTTGCTTCGGTAAATGTGAAAAAGGTTTGAATAAGGGAACACTGGAGAGCTCCAATCCTTCTGACGAGTTGTGGGAACGACCGCCTTTCTTTTTTTCTGGGGATCTCCTTTGTTTTTCCCTTTCTCTCTCTCCTCTTTTCGGAAGAAAACCTTCTGACCCCTTTTCAACAAGGCAACACATGTATATATAGGGAACAAATTAGGGTTAACACCAAATTGTCAATAATGTCCCTAAAGCCCATTTTAAAGCCCAAACTAAATAATTAGTTAAGAAAAAATATAATTTAAATAATTTAAAATAATTAAAATAAACTTAAAATAAAAACTAATAATCCTATTGATTCCTAAAATCAAAAATATTATAAAAAGAACAAAATTTTTTCCAATATTTTTTTATTTTATGATTTTTTGGATATTTTTATGAATAATTTAGAAAAAAGTGAAAAAAATAATATTTTAAAAAATGATTTAATTAAAATACGAAAATAATAATTAAATAATAATAAAAAACTATTTTTGTTATTTTTTAATGAAAGATAGAAAAATTTAGAGTAAAAATAATAAAAAACAAAAAGTGACAAAGGTGAGATTCGAACTCTCAACCTCTCACACTCACAACTCCTTACACATGTCCTCTTGCCAATTATGCCATTTTTACTTTTTAGAAAAAAAAATGCATGCCATATGATATTTACCTGCAAAAAGTCAAACGACTACACAAATTTGTTAGTAATTGATTAAATGCAATAAAAATGCAATGAAATGCGACGACAAATCTTAGGGCAAAATTTGGGGTATTACAGGTCTACTTCAGCTTCTGATACAACATCCTCATAGTACATATAATCGTGTGCTTCATAGATGTGATCACTGTCGTACATGTAGTTCTGTGGTGTTGATTGAGGTGAAGGAGGTCCCATAGGCTCATCCAATTCATAAAGCCAGTTGTCCTTGTTATGGATACTTGTCATCTGATGATCAGGCAGTGTGAATAGCTGGACAGGTTTTTCATTGATGAGGTACTCGTAAGGTCCAGGTCCCATAGTTCCTAAAATGCGTCTGTTAAAGCAGAACTGTATATTCATGGGTCGGATGGTGCCAAAACTAGTGCTTGCATTTAGGTGGAATCTAAGGCCAAGCTCGTGGGCAATCATTGTCACAAGGCCTCCTATTAGAATAGGTGAGTGTGGGTCCTGAGTGAGGCGTCTGAAAGATCTCATCATGAAAGGTACTGCATTCACTGTACGGCCCTGAGAAGCACAGAACATGATAAATAACTCTTCTTTAGATACTGTAGTAATATTTTTTGCTTTCCCGAAAAGGGTGTGAGCTAGTATCTTGTGAAAGTATCTGAAAGCTGGGTTATGAATCTCATCATTATACATTCTGTCTGGTTCAGGGTGATAGTCGCCTGTGATTCTACCCCAGAATTGGTTGAGTTCAAAATCAATATCGTCATCTTCTGCACTTATGAACACATGCGGTTCGCTAGGAAATCCTAGGAGGTTAGCTAATGACATTCGGCTATGGGTCTGGTCCATTCCAAACATCCTAAGGTGATCAGCTCTGTGTTGGATCCAAAACCATAGTTGGGTAGGTACCTGAAGGAACTAAGGAATTCGTAGGTGAGGTCCTTATAGGTAGCAAAACGGGTTTTCAAAGTAGTGTTCTCCGAACCCAGTTGATTGAACAGGTATTGGATGCTATCTGTGATCCCTAGTTTTTCCATGGTAGACTTATCATAGTACAGCGTTAAGGCTAGTTCTCTCTCAGTAAATGCTTCAAATCTTGCCTTTTGAGCTAGTCCTCGAAAATGAACCTTTGTGAACTCGTACGCGGCCATACTCGCAGGTAAGTCGGAGAAAAAACAGGAGGAAGGTTTGAAGACTTTTAAAATCCTGAAAAGTTTAAAACAGAAATTTGAAGTCAGGATTTTAAGAAAAGCGAAAGGCGGTAAAAACAAAAATAAAAAATAAAAAAAAATAAAATAGGAAAATAAAAGAGAGTAAAAATAGTAGTAATTTTAAGTTTAGAATTTTTGTTAAAGTTTCAAAGTAGAATAAAAATGAAATACAGTAACGAGGAAAAATGCGGGAAAATTGGGTTGCCTCCCAGTAAGCGCTGTTTTTAACGTCTAAAGCCTGACGATAGCTTGGTGACAAGCTATTCGGGTGTTTGAGCTGGAAGCTCAAGCAATGCTATACTGCAGACTTGAGGGCTGTTTTCGTTCTTATTATAATGTTTTAGACGTTGTCCGTTTACGATAAACGGTGCATTCGTCTTATCGGTAATTTCGACAGCTCCACTCTGAAGTACTTTAATCACTTCATAAGGTCCGGACCACCTAGATTTTAGTTTACCTGGGAAGAGTTTTAATCTTGAGTTAAATAGCAATACGATGTCTCCCACACTGAATTGTTTCTTGACTGAACGTTTATCATGCCACTTTTTAGTTCGTTCTTTGTAGATACGGGCATTTTTGTAAGCGTTTAATCGAAGTTCTTCCAGTTCGTGTAGGTTCAAGATTCGCTTTTCTCCTGCCTCGGTGTAGTTGAAATTGAGTGTTTTAATGGCCCAGAAGGCCTTATGCTCTAATTCTACAGGGAGGTGACAGGATTTACCGTAAACTAATCTGTAGGGTGTAGTACCTATTGGTGTCTTAAAAGCGGTCCTATAAGCCCATAAAGCTTCATGTAGCTTTGATGACCAATCTTTCCTTGAGGTAGCGACAGTCTTTTCCAATATCTATTTTATTTCCCTGTTCGAGACCTCTACTTGTCCGCTAGTTTGCGGATGATAGGGTGTAGCTACTCGGTGTCGGACTCCATATTTAGAAAGAAGTTTATCAAATATTCGCGATATGAAGTGAGATCCGCCGTCACTAATGACGAGTCTGGGTACACCGAATCTAGGAAAGATTGTGTTTTTAAAGAGTTTGATTACTACTCGTGCGTCGTTTGTTGGAGCAGCAATGGCTTCTATCCATTTAGACACATAGTCTACAGCGACGAGTATAGAGTTATTACCAAAAGAAGGTGGGAATGGTCCCATGAAATCTATTCCCCATACGTCAAAGATTTCTACCTCTAAGATTCCTTTCTGAGGCATTTCATCGCGTCGTGAGATGTTGCCAGTTCGTTGGCATCGATCACATTTTAGCACAACGATGTGAACGTCTTTCCAGAGGTTAGGCCAGAATAAGCCTGCTTGGAGGATCTTAGCGCACGTCTTGGATGTACTAGCATGACCACCATATGGTGTTGAATGGCATTGGGAAATGATATTTTCTATTTCTTCCTCTGGGACACAGCGACGGTATATGTTGTCGGCCCCTCTCTTGAAGAGTAGAGGTTCGTCCCAATAATAGTGTTTCAGATCGTGGAAGAATTTCTTCTTTTGCTGATAAGTGAGGTCCGGTGGAAGTACGCCTGCGGCGAGGTAATTAACGATGTTAGCATACCAAGGTAATGTGACTTGGGCATAGACGGCTTCTACAGCTTTTCCGAATTCTGGATCTTCCGAGATTGAGTTGGGCATGTCACTTTCTAATTTGGCTATCAGACGTTCGTACGGGAAATCGTCATTTATCGGTACTGGTTCATGTTTGATGCCTTCTATTCGGGATAAGTGATCTGCAACAACGTTCTCGGTTCCTTTCTTATCTTTGATTTCTAAGTCAAACTCTTGTAATAACAGGATCCATCTCAATAGTCTTGGTTTGGCATCCTTTTTGCTTATTAGGTATCTAATAGCAGCGTGGTCTATGTATATGATAATTTTTGCTCCTACTAAGTAAGAACGGAATTTGTCAAGCGCAAATATAACTGCTAGAAGTTCCTTTTCTGTTGTAGCTGTTAGAACACAGATTGGTTCTTAATAATAACTCTTTGTTTTGATGATAACTGTTAGGAAATTTTATATTTAAGAATTATATACTCTAAAATTTGTTTGAGAGTTTTACTACAGATTGAAATGAAATTAACTCTCTAGAAGCAAATCTGTATTGTATACAAGAAGTTATCCTGACTCTGAAGTGCCAGAAGCATCTTACAGAAGATTCTGATTGCTCTTTACAGAAGATCCTGAGCGTAGACTCCAGAAGGATCTGAAGCAAGAAGCTCTAGAACATTCTGAGTTAGAAGCATCTGAAGCTAGTCAGAAGCATCTGAAGCAAAGAAGAATATTATTTGAAGAGTTTCTCAAAACATAATTCTACAGAAGTTTCTGAAAGTACTAACGCTGCCAAGTACTGAAGTTCTGTGTCAAATATGCTCTGATGATCAACACGCTGAAAGCACACATGCTGCAGAAGACTCTGATACAGCAAAGTTCTGAATATCATTAGAAGACTCTGATCCATTCAGACTCTGAAGAACTTGCTGAAAACTGAAGAAGAAATATTCAAGAATATATCTGTTGGAGTAAATCAACGTCTCTTTCCTCTTTTGTGCTAGACACAATTACACAGACAAAAAGGATTTTTCTGTGTTATCTACTTCAAGGAAAGGTCACTTGATGTGAAGACAAAAAGGCTCAGACCTTTTTGGGACTCTCTTTTTAACGCTCAGCATCCTTAGATCGCTTATGTTATAGCCTAACGCGGTGGGGTACTTCTTTAGGACTTCTAATAGCTTTTCGGTTTCTGGTTGTCCTAAGTCAGCGTTGACTATCACTGGTCTTTTTAGTTCATCGTCTAGGAGTTCAAATCTAAGGTTTTTGGGTAGTGTTTTAAGTTCTAAAGATGGGTTCTTCGGACCTGGCATATGGTTTGGGGTCAGTGCTAAGCTTTCGCTTAGGCTGTCGTCTTTATACGGTTTACGCCAATCATCGTCTTCAGAAATATCGGGTATTTGAATCTTTATTATTTCTGAATACGTGATCTCTTCATTTTCAAGTTCTCTTATACATTCGTCAATTTCGTCTACTAAATAGCAGGTATCGTCTATGGCTGGTGCTTGTAAGATTTTGGTGAGAATGAACTCTATCTTTTCTTCTTCTACTTTGAATGTTAGCCTTCCTTTCTTCACGTCTATAATAGCTTCGGCTGTAGCTAGGAACGGTCTTCCTAGGATAATTGGGGTAACAGTGTCCTCCTTGATGTCCATGATTATGAAGTCGGTTGGGATGTAGAATTGTCCTATGCGTACTGGAATGTTTTCCAGTATTCCGACGGGGTATTTTACTGATCGGTCAGCTAATTGTACGGACATTTTGGTTGGTCTGATGTCTCCCATATTAACAATGGCTGATAATTCAACATCCAATATTAACAATAAATATGAAGAAAGGGATAGGATCAACACCAAACCCCCAATGTTTGATGGGGAGAAATTTGACTACTGGAAAGACAGAATTGAGAGTTTTTTCCTAGGATATGATGTTGATCTATGGGATCTAGTCATAGATGGATATGTCCATCCCGCAGATGGGAATGGCAAGAAGATTGACAGAAAATCTATGACAGATGCTCAAAAGAAAGATTTCAGAAATCACCACAAAGCCAGGACTATATTATTGAATGCAATTTCACATACAGAGTATGAGAAAATTACAAACAGGGAAACTGCTTTTGATATGTTTGAATCCCTAAAAATGACTCATGAGGGAAATTCTCAAGTTAAGGAGACAAAAGCTCTGGCTCTGGTCCAGAAGTATGAGGCCTTCAAAATAGAAGACTCTGAATCTGTTGAAGCCATGTTCTCCAGATTTCAGATACTCACTGCTGGGCTGAAAGTTCTGGACAAGGGATACTCTACATCAGATCACGTAAAGAAAATCATCAGAAGTCTGCCTACCAGATGCAGACCAATGGTGACTGCCTTGAAGATGGCTAAAGATCTGAACAAGATCTCTCTAGAAGAACTCATCAGCTCACTGAGGAGCCATGAGATTGAGCTTGAGGAAGATGAACCTCAGAAGAAAGAAAAAGGTAAATCTGTTGCATTAAAATCTAACAAAACTGCTAAAGCTTTGCAGGTCATTCAAGAAAGCTCTGAAGAATCTTCTTCTGAAGAAGAAGATGATTTATCCATGCTGTCCAGAAGGATCAACAGACTCTGGAAGCACAAGGGAAAGAAGTTCAACAACTTCAGAAGATCTGATAATAGAAAGGAATCTTATGGACACAGAAGATCTGCCAAGAAAGAAGTTGTGTGCTATGAGTGCAAAGAACCTGGGCACTACAAGAATGATTGCCCCAAACTTCAGAAAGAAAAACCCAAGAAGAAGTTTAACAAAAAGAAGAAGGTTCTGATGGCAACATGGGATGACTCAGATGAATCTGAATCATCTTATGAATCAGAAGAAGAATGTGCCAATGTTGCACTGATGGCCAGCACAGAGGATCAAGAGGAAGGTACCTCAGGATATGAATCAGATTCTAAATCTGATGATGACGCAGAAGAGGTAATGGCTAAACTTACCAAAGAAGAACTCATAAAAGTTTTAACAGAAGTTCTTAAAAGTTATAACAATATCAAACTCAAATACAAGAAGCTGAAAAGCAATCTTGAATCTGAGATTGATCTTCTGAAGACAGAACTTGTTGAGCAAAAAGAAATTAATCTGAAAATCAAAAATGACTTTGAAATAACTCAACAAGAATCTGAATCTGAGACTAAGTCATGTGAAAACATTTTAGAAAAATATGACTCTAACTTTCAGAGATTTCTTACTAAGAGCATAGACAGAAGCAAGATGGCTTCCATGATCTATGGTGTTAGTGGAAACAACAGAAGAGGTATTGGATATGAATCTTCATCTGGAAGCAATCCAAAACCTGTTGATAAACTTTTCATCAAGAAGACACCTGTGTATTCTCAATTTAAATTTGGTCACTTAAATGACATTAAACACACAAGCTCTGAGAAGAATACTTATGTGTTTAAACCCAAGGCAAGTCAGAATAAACATTATGTTGAAAAACAGAAGTTTAGACAAACCTACAAACCAACTAACCCCAAAGGACCCAAGAAGATCTGGGTACCTAAAAACAAAATAATTCATGTTGCAGATGTTCTTAGCAGCAAGGTCAGGACACCAATCATGGTACCTGGACTCTGGATGCTCACGACACATGACAGGAGAAAAGTCTATGTTCCAAAGCCTGGAACTTAGATCTGGAGGTGACGTGAAGTTTGGAGGGAACCAGAAGGGCAAGATCATTGGATCTGGCACTATTGGAAATGGTAAACTTCCCTCTATTACTAATGTTTTACTTGTTGAAGGGTTAAAGCATAACTTATTGTCCATAAGTCAATTAAGTGACAATGGTTATGATATTACCTTTAATCAAAAATGTTGTAAAGCTATTAGTCAAAAGGATGGCTATATCCTATTTAGTGGTAAGAGGAAAAACAACATTTATAAAATAAATCTTTCAGAACTTAAAGTTCAAAATGTTAAATGCCTCTTGTCTGTTAATGAAGAGCAATGGGTCTGGCACAGAAGATTGGGCCATATTAATATGAGACGTATATCTCAGATTAATAAACTTAATCTTGTCAGAGGACTCCCTAATCTGAAGTTCACTTCAGATGCTCTTTGTGAAGCATGCCAGAAAGGGAAGTTTTCAAAAACATCTTTCAAATCAAAAAATGTTGTTTCTACTTCTAAACCACTAGAACTACTTCATATTGATCTGTTTGGACCAGTGAAAACTGCATCCATCAGAGGCAAGAAGTATGGATTAGTCATTGTTGATGACTTTAGTAGATGGACATGGGTAAAGTTCTTAAAACACAAGGATGAGTCACATTCTGTGTTCTTTGACTTCTGCAAGCAGTCCAGAATGAAAAGAATTTCAAAATTATAAAAGTCAGAAGTGATCATGGTGGTGAATTTGAAAATAAATTTTTTGAAAAATATTTTTCTGAAAATGGCATTGCTCATGATTTTTCCTGTCCTAGAACTCCACAACAGAATGGGGTTGTAGAGAGGAAAAACAGAACTTTGCAAGAAATGGCCAGAACCATGATCAATGAGACAAATCTGGCAAAACATTTTTGGGCAGAAGCAATCAATACAGCATGTTACATTCAGAACAGAGTGTCTGTTAGACCTCTTCTGAAGAAGACTCCTTATGAACTGTGGAAGAACAAAAAGCCCAACATTTCATATTTTCATCCTTTTGGATGTATTTGCTATATGTTAAACACTAAGGAAAATCTGAGCAAGTTTGATTCCAAAGCACAGAAGTGTTTCATGCTTGGATATTCTGAACGCTCTAAAGGCTACAGAGTATACAACACTGAGACACAGATTGTGGAAGAATCCATTCATGTTAGATTTGATGATAAGCTTGGCTCTGAAAAGCCAAAGCAGGTTGATAACTCTGCAGATACGGAAGTAGTCTTTATTGACTCTGAAGTTCCAGAAGCAGACAAAATTCAAGTGAAGGAACCAGAAGCAACTCCAGATGCTACTCCCTTAACTTCTCAGATGAATAATCTAAACATTTCTGAAGAGTCAACTATTAGAGGATCATCATCCAGAATTAAAGCTTCTCATCCAGAGGATGTCATTATTGGAAAGAAGGATGATCCCATCAGAACAAGATCCTTTCTAAGATCATCTGAAGCTTCACTATTTGGACTAGTGTCAGAAATTGAACCATCTTCTATAGAAGAAGCTCTGCAAGACAATGATTGGATTATTGCCATGCAAGAAGAGCTAAATTAATTCAGCAGAAATGATGTATGGGATCTAGTTCAGAGACCTCAAGGGTTCAATATAATTGGTACAAAATGGGTCTTCAGAAATAAACTAAATGAGAAAGGAGAAGTTGAGAGGAATAAGGCAAGGCTGGTTGCTCAAGGGTACAGTCAGCAAGAAGGTATTGATTACACTGAGACATATGCTCCAATGGCATGGTTAGAATCTATACGCCTTCTTATTTCCTTTGCTGCACAAAATAACATCACTCTGTATCAGATGGATGTTAAAAGTGCCTTTCTTAATGGTATTATAGAAGAAGAAGTTTATGTCCACCAACCTCCTGGTTTTGAAAATGAAAAATTTCCAGATCATGTTTTCAAATTAAAGAAATCTCTATATGGATTAAAACTAGCTCCCAGAGCTTGGTATGAGAGATTGAGCAATTTTCTTCTGGAGAAGAATTTCATCAGAGGAAAAGTGGATACAACACTATTCTATAAAACAATTAAGAAAGATCTTCTAATTTGCCAAATTTATGTAGATGATATTATTTTTGGATCAACAAATATTATGCTTGGAAAGGAGTTTGCTACATGTATGCAGGCAGAATTTGAAATGAGCATGATGGGAGAACTCAGATTCTTTCTAGGAATCCAAGTTAATCAAACTCCAGAATGCACCTACATACATCAGACAAAGTATGTTAAAGAACTTCTGAAGAAATTCAACATGTATGACAGCAAGCTGGCAAAGACTCCAATGCATCCTACTAGCTCACTTGGCAAAGAAGAGGTAAGTAAGAAAGTAGACCAGAAGCTCTACAGAGGTATGATTGGCTCTCTTCTTTATCTTACTGCTTCTAGACCTGACATATTGTTCAGTGTTTGTCTGTGTGCTAGATTCCAATCAGATCCTAGAGAATCACACTTGACAGCTGTCAAGAGGATTCTAAGGTATCTGAAATGTACTTCTAATGTGGGTTTGTGTTACAGAAAATCTGATGATTTCAAACTAGTTGGATTCTGTGATGTTGACTACACTGGAGACAGAGTGGAAAGAAAAAGTACTTTTGGAAGTTGTCAATTTCTAGGAAGAAATCTAATCTCCTGGTACAACAAGAAGCAACCCACAATTGCACTTTCAACCACAGAGGCTGAATACATTGCTGCTGCTGGATGTAGCACACAGATGCTCTAGATGAAGAGTCAACTAGAAGATTATCAAAATTTTGAAAGTAACATTTCTATCTTTTGTGATAATACTTCTGCTATATGTTTGTCCAAGAATCCCATTTTACATTCTAAGGCAAAACATATAGAAATTAAGCATCATTTCATCAGAGACTATGTTCAGAAGGGAATCATAAACTTAGCCTTTGTTGATACAGATCATCAATGGGCAGATATTTTTACAAAACCCCTTGTTGAAGACAGATTCAATTTTATTCTGAAAAATATTGGTATGGATTTTTGTCCAGAATAATATTTATCAGAAGCAAATTGTTACATATTCAAAAATGCTTAATGCTCTGAAGTATTTTTTTCTGTTTGTTCATTCTATTCTGATCAATATTTCTTTTGTGAAACTCTGAACTAACAATCTTTAGAAGATCTGAATGTTGGCTAACGTTTCATTTCTTAAGAGAATTCAAAACAGCATGCAAGTAAACACGTGTCACACAAAATCTGAAGAGGTGGCGTGTACATAACTGAAGAGACGTTTGAGGTGAAGTTTGAATAGTAAGAATCTTGGTTTTCCCCCCAAATTGTCAGAAGCATTTAATGTTTTGAAATGAGTTTTATTCTCTTCTTTTAATGCTTGTTCAAACGTGCATTTTTCTGACTGTTGATGTGCCTAAGTGTCTTAGTATAAATACTTGTCTTGTATTCACTTTCACACTTTTCACTCTCTCAGAAATTACATGCGTTTTCATCTCCTATTTTCTCTGCATAAAAACCCAAAACCTAAGTGTTTGACAAAGCATTCTTCAATGGCAACTTCATCATCAACAACTGCTCAATTCCAATCTACTATGGCTGCTGTGACTTCAGAAAACTTGGGTGTTGCTCCATATTCTCCTCCCAAAAGAACACTTCTAACGCCTGTTGATAAACTGGAAGTTCTATATGAATCTATGGTTGAGTTTGATTCTCTGGCAGATAATGGGTTTGAGTTTCGTTCCATAATTAGAGCTCAAGGATGGGTTAAGTACTTTGATAGGCTTTTTGGACCAGTTTACCCTCTCCTTGTGAAAGAATTCTGGATTCATGCATCAGTTTACCCCAAGTTCATCTTATCTTCTGTGCTGGGAAAAGAGATTATTATCACAGAAGATCTGATAAGAAGATTGATAGGATATGAAGAAACAGATGGTGTTTCCCACTTGCCAGCTGGGTGTGTGGACATGGATGAGGTTTATGAAGAAGTAATGACTGATGGTCAAGCTTCTAACAAATTCAAAGATCTGAAACCTGATTACAAGATCTGGGCCAAGATCTTCATGGGATGCATCCACCACAGGAAGTCAACCAATTCTCCAGACTATGTCAATAATAAACAACTCTATTTCATGTATTGCCTTAGTCAGAGCACCAAGGTAGATCTTCCATACATTCTGTTTATGCATATGTGGAACCATATCAATGCATCTAGAGAATATGTGAAAGAGAAAGGACAGAAGATCAGACCTTGGATCCCCTTTGGAAGGTTGCTCTCAGATCTTCTTACTGAAAATGGCTTGGTAACTGCTTTGTACGCTGCTGGAGTTACAGAGGAATTAGAGTTTATAATGGGAAAACCTCTGAATGCTAAAAGTCTTCTGAGACTCAAAATTGTTGATGAACTCACTACAGTTCCCAAGAAGCTGAATATGTTTGAATTGAATAAGAGGGTTCCTATAGATGACTTTCCTTTATTCTTTGCTGAAGAACCCAGACATATAGTGCTTATATATATTGAGGAATGCAAGAAGGAAGGAATACCTGTTCCTGCTAATGTGTTTCAGCTAGTTAAACAACCACTACCAGATGCAGGAGAAGAAGAAGCACCACTTCAGAGGAAAAGGACTCAGCCTGTAGAAGAATCTGAACCTGTCCAGAAGAAGGTCAAGATTGCTGAGAAGCCCAAGAAGCTCTTGAAGAGAAAAGATTCTGAAGAAGCTGCCTCTGTACCTGCCAAGAGGATTAAAGTAAAAGGTACTAAATCATCTGTAACTTCTACAAATCTTGTTATTAATGATTCAAATGTTAAATCTGTTCCAAAACCACCTGCTACACAAACCACTTCTGTTACTGCTCCCAGTTCTGTTTCACCTAAAAAACAAACACCTGTTCCAACTCAAACAACAACAACACCAACACCAACAGTTTCTGTATCAAAACCATCTCAACCCAAAATACATATCAAACACTTTGTTCCACGTCAACAACCATCAGATCCACAACCAACAGATCATCAACCATCAAATCAACAACCATCAGAACAACAACCATCTGAAAAACAAACATCTATTCAACAACAAACCTCAGAACATCCAGACTTTGAAGACAAGATTGCTGCTCTGGAGGCTGGACAGTCAGAGATAAAATCCTGGATGGCTAAGCAGGATAAGAAGTCTGAGGATATGATAGAATGAATGTCAAAGCAAGATGAGAAAAATGAAACTATGACTAAGTGGATGTCCAAGCAAGAGCAATCCTCCTTTGAGATTACAGATCTATTGAAGATGCTTTTGTCCAAACAGTCTTAGATTTTTTTTCATTCTAATGTTTTTGCATTTGTTGTTTGCATCTTAACTTTATTGCTATATCTTCTGATGATTATCTATGTACTCTTGCTCTTATATTTTCAATGAATCAAAGTTTTCTCCATTGAATTATCTTATTTATTGTTCCTTTTATTTGTCTTTTTAAAAGTTTTTACTTTTTGCTTATGACAAAAAAGGGGGAGAAAATATAGATCTAAACTGTTTAATATAACTTCACCAGAATGAATCTTCAGACATATCTATCTAACATTTAACTTGACTATTTCAGAACATTTGATAAGTACACTCTATAAAAGAAACTTTGAGTCTCTCAGATCATTTGTCTATTATCAAACTCTGAATCTTATATCTGCAAGACATTCTGACCCTAAAATGTTATAAGAACAAACAAGATCTAACTCTGAAGATTACTCAAGACAAAAGGGAAGTTTCTATTCCTTTTTCATATTTAACTCAGGGGGAGATTCATCATCTCAGGGGGAGTTATAATTCTATATGTTCAGTTAAATAAAATTTCTGATACTTTTTGTCATCATCAAAAAGGGGGAGATTGTTAGAACACAGATTGGTTCTTAATAATAACTCTTTGTTTTGATGATAACTATTAGGAAATTTTATATTTAAGAATTATATACTCTAAAATTTGTTTGAGAGTTTTACTGCAGATTGAAATGAAATTAACTCTCTAGAAGCAAATCTGTATTATATACAAGAAGTTATCCTGACTCTGAAGCGCCAGAAGCATCTTACAGAAGATTCTGATTGCTCTTTACAGAAGATCCTGAGCGTAGTCTCCAGAAGGATCTGAAGCAAGAAGCTCCAGAACATTCTGAGTCAGAAGCATCTGAAGCTAGTCAGAAGCATCTGAAGCAAAGAAGAATATTGTTTGAAGAGTTTCTCAAAGCATAATTCTACAGAAGTTTCTGAAAGTACTAACGCTGCCAAGTACTGAAGTTCTGTGTCAAATATGCTCTGATGATCAACATGCTGAAAGCACACATGCTGTAGAAGACTCTGATACAGCAAAGTTCTGAATATCATTAGAAGACTCTGATCCATTCAGACTCTGATGAACTTGCTGAAAACTGAAGAAGAAATATTCAAGAATATATCCGTTGGAGTAAATCAACGTCTCTTTCCTCTTTTGTGCTAGACACAATTACATAGACAAAAAGGATTTTTCTGTGTTATCTACTTCAAAGAAAGGTCACTTGATGTGAAGACAAAAAGGCTCAGACCTTTTTGGGACTCTCTTTTTAACGCTCAGCATCCTTGGATCAGCTGCCTATAAAAGGAGAACTCCACCACATTCTTCAGTTACACAATTTGCTGAAAAGAAATCATATTATTCTAAGCTCTCATTCTTTCATATTCTTCTTAGAATTTCTTGTACTTAAACTTAAGAGAAAAATCACTGTTGTGATAAAAGCTTTATAGAAGCATTAATACTCTTGTATTTAATTTACATTGATTGTAAAGGTTTTTTTCTTAAGAGGATTCAGTTGGAATCAGTAGCTCTTGAGAAGACTAAGAACTGTTGTTCTTAGGTGTTACTATTGTAATCAGTTTGATTTAATAGTGGATTAAGTCCTTGTTGAGAAAGACAAATCACTCTAGGAAGGGTGGACTGGAGTAGTTGTTTAAACGAACCAGGATAAAAATAATTGTGTGATTATTTTTTAAGTCTTAATCTTTCATACTTATTCAACCCCCCTTCTAAGTATTATCTCACCTTCAGTAGCGTAGTTCATTTGGGCAGGATCTAAGGTTCTACTGGCATAGTAGATGGCATGGAGTTTCTTGTCCTTCCTTTGTCCTAGAACTGTGCCTACGGCATAATCACTCGCATCACACATGATTTCGAACGGTAGTCGCTAATCGGGTGGTTGCATAATCGGTGTGGTGATAAGGGTTGATTTTAATGTTTCGAATGCTTTTAGACAGTCGTCGTCGAAGACGAACTCAGCATCTTTCATCAACAGGCCGGTCAAAGGTTTTGTGATTTTTGAAAAATCTTTTATAAATCTTCGGTAGAAACCGGCATGTCCTAGAAAACTCCGTATTTCTCGTACGGATTTTGGAGGTTGGAGATCTTTTATAATCTCTATTTTAGCTTTGTCGACCTCAATTCCTTTATTTGATATGACATGTCCTAGAACTATTCCTTGTCGGACCATAAAATGACATTTTTCCCAATTTAGGACGAGGTTCACTTTTACACAACGTTCTAATACCATTTCTAAGTTTTGTAGGCATCCTTCGAAACTTTGTCCACATACCGAGAAATCATCCATAAATACTTCCATGATGTCGTCTATGAAATTTGCGAAGATTGCCATCATGCATCTTTGGAAGGTTGCTGGAGCATTACAGAGTCCGAACGGCATTCGGCGGTAAGCAAAAGTACCATAAGGACAGGTGAATGTAGTCTTTTCTTGGTCATCAGGATGAATGGGAATTTGGAAACATCCTGAATAGCCATCTAGATAGCCGAAATATGAATGTTTGGCTAATCTTTCCAACATTTGGTCTATGAAGGGTAACAGAAAGTGATCTTTTCATGTAGCCTTGTTAAGCTTCCTATAATCAATACACATTCTGCTTCCAGTCACGACTCTTTTTGTTATTGATTCGCCTTTTTCGTTTTTAACTACTGTGACTCCTCCTTTCTTTGGTACGACATGGACTGGGCTGACCCATTCACTATCGGAGATTGGATAGATAATTCCTGCATCTAGCAATTTCTTTACTTCATCTCTGACTACAGTGCTTAGGATGGGGTTCAGTCTTCTCTGATGCTCTCTAGAGGTTTTAGAGTCTTCCTCTATTGTAATTCGATGCATACAGATTGAAGGGCTTATACCTTTTAGATCGCTTATGTTATAGCCTAACACGGTGGGGTACTTCTTTAGGACTTCTAATATTTTTTCGGTTTCTGGTTGTCCTAAGTCGGCGTTGACTATCACTGGTCTTTTTAGTTCATCGTCTAGGAATTCATATCTAAGGTTTTTGGGTAGTGTTTTAAGATCTAAAGATGGGTTCTTCGGACCTGGCATATGGTTTGGGGTCAGTGCTAAGCTTTCGCTTAGGCTGTCGTCTTTATACGGTTTACGCCAATCATCGTCTTCAGAAATATCGGGTATTTGAATCTTTATTATTTTTGAATACGTGGTCTCTTCATTTTCAATTTCTCTTATACATTCGTCAATTTCGTCTACTAAATAGCAGGTATCGTCTATGGCTGGTGCTTGTAAGAACTTGGTGAGAATGAACTCTATCTTTTCTTCTCCTACTTCGAATGTTAGCCTTCCTTTCTTCACGTCTATAATAGCTCCGGCTGTAGCTAGGAACGGTCTTCCTAGGATAATTGGGGTAACAGTGTCCTCCTTGATGTCCATGATTATGAAGTCGGTTGGGATGTAGAATTGTCCTATGCGTACTGGAATGTTTTCCAGTATTCCGACGGGGTATTTTACTGATCGGTCAGCTAATTGTACGAACATTTTGGTTGGTCTGAGGTCTCCCATATTCAACTTTTTGCATATAGATAAAGGAATAACACTGATATTGGCTCCTAAATCGCATAGAGCTTTGTCTATCACGAATTTTCCTATGACGCAGGGTATGGAGAAACTACCTGGGTCTTTTAATTTAGGAGGCATGCGGTTTTGAATAATAGCGCTACAATCTGCAGTAAGTGTAATTGTCTCGTTATCCTCGATCTTTCTCTTATTTGACAGGATTTCTTTGAGAAATTTAGCGTATGACGGCGTTTTAGTTATCGCTTCTGTAAAAGGAATAGTGATATTCAACTGTTTAAGGAGCTCTACAAATTTCTTAAACTGTCCTGAAGTTTTAGAGTTTATTAATCTTTGAGGATAAGGGATAGGTGGTTTATATGGCGCTGGAGGTGCTTGAGTTTTTTCACTTGTGGTAACCTCCTTCTCGTTGTCTTCCTTCTTCTCTAACTCGGATTCCTTTTCTGCTTGTTCAGTTGGTTTTTGTTGCATGGCTGAGTTTTCGGTCCTCGGATCGATCGGTTCGTCCAATTCTTTTCCACTTCTTAATATTACAACATTTGCTTGACCTTTTGGATTCTGTTCGGGTTGTCCAGGAAATGTGCCAGCGGGTGCGGCAGCAGAGGCTTGTTGTTGAGCCACTTGTGATATCTGTGTTTCTAACATTTTGTTGTGGGTGGCTAGAGCGTCTACTTTTCCGGTCATCTGTTTAATTTGCTCGCTAGTGTGTATGTTTTGATTCAGGAATTCTTTGTTTGTTTGAGCTTGAGTAGCTATGAATTTTTCCATCATCAACTCGAGGTTTGATTTCCTAGGTGCAGTCTGATCAGCAGCTGGTTTCTGATATCCTGGTGGAGCAGTAGGCATTTGCAATGCATTTTCGCTTTTGTAAGAAAAGTTTGGATGATTTCGCCAACCTGGGTTATAGGTATTTGCGTAAGGATTTCCTTGAGCATAATTTACTTGGTCTGGTGGGATTCTGGCTAGCAATGGGCATTCGGGTGCATTATGAGTGGTGCTTCCGCATAACTCGCAGTTTGGAGTTACGGCATCGACGGTTGCAGTGGGGTTAACGGTCAGACTGTCAATCTTCTGTGCTAGAGCATCTACTTTAGCGTTGAACTTTTCAAGGCTGCTGATCTCGTACATCCCACCTTTCGCTGTGGTTTTCTCCGTCGGAGTGCGTTCACCTCCCCATTGGCAGTGGTTCTGAGACATGTTTTCGATTAGTTGATAGGCTTCGTCGTATGGCTTATCCATAAGTGCACCGCCCGCAGCAGCGTCTATTGTCAATCTGGTATTGTATAAAAGCCCATTATAGAAAGTATGGATTGTCACCCAGTCTTCTAGACCGTGGTGAGGACATGTTCTCATCATATCTTTGAATCGTTCCCATGCTTCGTAAAGAGATTCAGTATCTTTTTGATCACGACTTTCTATGTCTAATACAACTTAACTGCAAGTGCACAGTCTATCGCGTAGTAATAATAGATATCGATCCCACAGGGACTCGTAATCAAACTAGTGTTCTCGGGAGTTACTATGTTTAGCTAGGTAGATAATGCTTAAGGGAATAAGATTGTCACTAAAGGGAACTAAAAATGTTATTTAAATTATAATTACGTGAATCGATATGTAGTAATTATGTTCTTCGGGGATTTGACAAGTTACCGGTATATGAAATATTTTTCAGAGTTTATTTAAGCAGAAAATAGTGATCTGAAGACTCTCGTCTCACGATGGTTATTGACGCTAATCATGATTCTAAGGGCCAAACGTACGCTTTCGTGTCCCATTCGGGGTTAAAACTATTTTTTGGAAATCTCTAAGTTCTAATTCATTTTAAAGTGCTTTCGCTGTTATTAAAATGAATGACTAGTGTTTACTATCTGGTCTTGCCGCAGCTTTCGCTTGTTGGTTCGTACCTTAATTAATTTCCCACTTTCGTGGCAAAACTACTTTTAAATAAGTTCTCGCTTTCGCGACGAAGTGTATTCAGTAAATTAATTTAAACACTCAGACCATAAACAACTTTTGAAAAAGATAGTTTTCAACTGGTTATTATCAAATCCCTTCCGAATTATTATTACATATCGATTACTTTGATTTAGCTAGACATGGATTTGGGAAAGGTAAAACATAAATAAAAACAATAAATAATAGCATGCATCATAATAGAAACTGGAATTACGATTAAAATGAGAAACCTGTAAATATGTCAATTGACCTTTGGGCAGATCCTTCACAAATGTTGGCAGGATTCTGGTCTTTGTGCCAATTGATCGTACAAGGGAAATAAGAATTACAGAAGGAATGAAAGGCAACAAAAAAAATAGAAAGAAAATAAAACTGAACTTTTGCTCTGGAAATGAAATTGGGCAGCACTTCGTTGTCTGAATGCGGCTCCCTTTCTCTGCTCCCCTTCTTCCCCTTTTATAGAAATGGAATTCTAACGGTTATAACTTGAAGAAGGTGGACTTTGAGGCAGAATTATCAGGGAGTAGTGGTCCACTATTTGGGACTTGGAACTGCTTCTTTCACGTGCATTTGAAGTGGGGCGTTTTTGCCTGCATGATGGTCGTCACGGTGTGTGACGGTCGTCATGGAGCTGTGACGGTCGTCACAGCAGCAAAATCTGCATTCTGCGTTTTTCATGTTGTTTTCATCCGGTTTTCGTCCATATTTCATCTGAGATTGCTTATTTTCTTCATATTGCCTTGTTTAGACATGATCATCAAATACCTGCAAAGTATCAGACAAATAACACGGAAATAACCCGAAATCGGATCGAAAACAGTTAAACATCAGTTGAATTATGCATCTATATATATATATATATATATATATATATATATATATATATATATATATATATATATATATATATATATATATATATATATATATATATATATATATATATATATATATATATATATATATATATATATATATATATATATATATATATATATATATATATATATATACATACGATTTTGTGTTATCAGACACCAACCCAAATAATGACGCTTTAGACGATCTGAGGTAGGATCTTGTTCTTATAGGGTCATCCTTCTTTCCAATGATCACATCCTCTGGGTGAGAGGCCTTGATTATGGAAGATGGTCCTCTAACATTTGATTCTTCAGAAATATTCAAGTTTTTCATTTGAGAAGCTAAAGGAGTTGCATCTGGCGTTGCTTCTGGCTCTTTCACTTGAACCTTTTCTACCTCTGAGCCTTCAGAGTCTGTGAGAATTACTTCTCTATCTGCAGAACTTTCAAACTGCTTTGGCTTTTGAATGTAAAGCTTATCATCAAATCTAACATGTATAGATTCCTCCACAATTTGTGTTTCTGTATTGTATACTCTGTAGCCTTTAGAGCGTTCAGAATACCCAAGCATGAAACATTTTTGTGCTTTAGAATCAAACTTGTTTAGATTCTCTTTAATGTTCAACATATAACATATACATCCAAAAGGATGGAAATAGGAAATGTTGGGCTTTCTGTTCCTCCACAATTCATAGGGAGTCTTTTCCAGAAGAGGTCTTATAGACACTTTGTTCTGAATATAACAAGTTGTGTTTATTGCTTCTGTCTAAAAATGCTTTGCTAGATTAGTCTCGTTGATCATGGTTCTGGCTATTTCTTGCAAAGTTCTATTTTTTCTCTCTACAACTCCATTATGTTGTGGAGTTCTAGAGCATGAGAAATCATGAGCAATGCCATTTTCATTAAAATATTTTTCAAAATATTTGTTTTCAAATTCGCCACCATGATCACTTCTGACTTTAACAATTTTAAAATCTTTTTCATTTTGGACTTGTTTGCAGAAGTCAAAGAACACAGAATGTGACTCATCCTTGTGTTTTAGGAATTTCACCCAAGTCCATCTGCTATAGTCATCCACAATGACTAATCCATACTTCTTGCCTCTGATGGATGCAGTTTTCACTGGTCCAAACAGATCAATGTGAAGTAACTCTAATGGTCTTGAAGTTAAAACAACATTCTTAGTTTTAAAAGAAGATTTTGAAAATTTTCCTTTTTGACATGCTTCACAAAGAGCATCTGAGTTGAACTTCAACTTAGGAAGTCCTCTGACCAGATTGAGTTTATTAATCTGAGATATACGTCTCATATTAATATGCCTCAATCTTCTGTGCCAGACCCATTGCTCATCATTAACAGACATAAGGCATTTTTTATTAAAGATTATGTCATAACCATTGTCACTTAATTGACTTATGGACAATAGATTATGCTTTAATCCTTCTACAAGTAAAACATTAGATATAGAGGGAATGTTACCATTGCCAATAGTACCAGTGCCAATTATCTTGCCCTTCTAATTCCCTCCAAACTTGACGTCTCCTCCTGATTTAAGCTCCAGGCTTTGGAACATAAACCTTTCTCCCGTAATATGATGTGAGCAGCCAGAGTCCAGGTACCATGATTTGCGTCTTGACTTTACTGCTAAATACATCTGCAACAGGTATTATCTTATCCTTAGGTACCCAGATCTTTTTGGGTCCTTTTAGGTTAGTTTCCTTAAAAGTTTCTCTGAACTTCTGTCTTTTTACAACAGGTTTGTTTTGACTAACTTTCGATTTAAACACAGGAACGTTATGATCAGAACGTGTGTGTTTAATATCATTCAGATGACCAAACTTAAAATGAGAATATAAGGGAGTCTTCTTAATGATAAGTTTATCAACAGGTATTGTATTTAAATCATTTCCAGAGGAAGATTCATATCCAATTCCTTTCCTGTTGTTTCTGCTAACTCCATAGATCATTGAAGCCATCTTGCTTCTATCTATGCTTTTAGCCAGAAACTTCTGAAAACTGTAGTCATATTCTTCTAAAATATTTTTGCATTTTGACTTAGTTTCAGATTCAGAGTCTTGTTGAGCTTTTTCAAAATTATTTTTCATTTTCAAATTGTTTTCTTTGAGCTCAAAAACTTCTGACTTTAACAGACTATTCTCAGATTCAAGATTGCATTTAAGCTTCTTGCATTTGAGCTTAATCTGGTTATAGTTTTTTAGGACTTCTGATAAAACCTTAATAAGTTCTTCCCTAGAGAGATCAAAAAGTACCTCTTCTGAGTCAGATTCAGAATCAGATTCAGATCCAGATGATCCTTCATCCTGATCTTCTACTCCAGCCATCAGTGCCATGTTGGCACATTCTTCTTCTGAATCTGATGAAGATTCAAATGCATCTGAATCATCCCATGTAGCCATCAGAACTTTCTTTTTATTCTCAGGCTTCCTTCTTGGCTTCTCCTTCTGAAGCTTTGGGCATTCATTCTTGTAGTGCCCAGGTTCCTTGCATTCATAGCAAACAACCTCCTTCTTTCCAGATATTTTGTGTCCAGAGGACTCTTTGCGTTGATCTGGCTTATTGAAGTTCTTGAACTTCCTCTGTTTATGCTTCCAGAGTTTGTTGATCCTTCTGGACAGCAGGGACAGTTCATCTTCTTCTTCAGAAGAAGACTCTTCAGAACTTTCTTATAACACCTGCAACGCTTTAACAGATTTGTTAGATTTTAAAGCAATTGACTTACCTTTCTTTTGAGGTTCGTCTTCTTCAAGTTCAATCTCATGGCTCCTCAGAGAGCTGATCAGTTCTTCCAATGTGATCTTGTTCAGATCCTTTGCTAGCTTCATAGCAGTGACCATAGGTCTCCATCTGATTGGCAAGCTTCTGATGATCTTCTTTACATGATCAGCAGTGGAGTAGCCTTTGTCCAGCACTTTTAATCCAGCTATGAGGATCTGGAATCTAGAGAACATAGCTTCTATAGATTCAGATTCTTCCATTTTAAAGGCTTCATACTTCTGGATCAACGCCAGAGCCTTGGTCTCTTTAACTTGTGAGTTCCCTTCATGGGTCATCTTCAAAGGCTCAAACAAATCAAATGCAGTTTCTCTGTTGGTAATCTTCTCATACTCAGTATGAGATATATCATTTAATAAGATTTTTCTTGCTTTGTGATGATTTCTGAACTCCTTCTTCTGGGCTTCAGTCATAGATTTCCTATCAATTTTCTTGCCATCCCCATCCGTGGGGTGAACATAACCATCAATGACTAAGTCCTATAGATCAGCATCATAACCAAGGAAGAAACTCTCTATTCTGTCCTTCCAAAAGTCAAACTTCTCCCCATCAAACATAGGGGGTTTTGTGCTGATTCTATCCCTTTTCTTCATATCTGTTGTTGTTGTTGGATGTTAAAGCTTCAGCCATAATATCAACCAATAATATATATCAAGAGTTTTCTCAACTGGATCTTTTCTGTTCACGGTGAAGTGATAGCACACACACAACCGGAGCTCTGGTGCCATCTGAAGGTGAGAAAATACTTAGAAGGGGGGGGGGGGGTTGAATAAGGATTTTGAAAATATTATGGCAATAAAAACACAAAGATTTTTATCCTGGTTCGTTGAACTCAACTAATCCAGTCCACCCTATCTAGAATGATTTGCCTTTCTCCACAAGGACTTACTCCACTATAATCAAACTGATTACAATATCAACCACTAAGAACAACTGTCTTAGTCTTCTCAAGAACTATTGACCACAACTTGGTCTTCTTAAGGAACTTTTACAATCAAATGTAAACTAAAACAATTGTTTAAATGCTTCTATGAAAGCTATATCACAACTGTGATTTACACATAAGTTTAAGAACGAATGAAACTATTCAACACAGAAATATAATTTGTATGAGAGCTTTGAGAGAGTTTTCAATAGTTTATATCAATTTTCGTCAACTGTAGAAAGTTGTTAAAGACTTGCTTTTATAGGCACAGAAGTTCAAGACATTGCAAGCTTGAAGACTGTGTACTGCAAAGTAGTTGTAACCTTTTGTCTTCATATGACTTGACCTTTCCCAGAATTAGAACGTTCAGAGAAATCCTTTTTGCCTGAGTTCTTGTGTCTATCATAAAAGAGGAAAGAGTCGTTTGGCATAACCAACGGATATAACTTTGAGTAATCTTCATTAACAAGTTTCTATCTCACAACAATCAACATCAGAGCCTTGAGTGATCAGAGTCTTTGATGTCATCAGAGTTTGTTGTATCAGAGTGTTGCAGCAAGAGTGTGCTTCAGCGTGAGTGATAGTCAGAGCAGAGTTTGGAGATCAGATCCTCAGTACTTGCAGCAAACAGTACTATCAGAGTCTTCTGAAAAACAGTGCATGAAACTCTTCATACAAAGTCTTCAGTCTACGCTTCAGATGCTTCTGTAGCTTCTGCTTCAGAGTCTTCTGTAGGCAGCGCTCAGAGTCTTCCATAGAGATACTTCTGACGCTCAGAGTCTTGCGTAGTTCAATGTTCGAAATCATTTTTGCTTTCAGAAGGATATTAAATTTAATATCTGCAACAAAAATACTTGAACAAATTTAGAGTATATAATTTCTTAATACAAAATTTCATTAGTGTTATCATCAAAACATGGAGATATAACTAAGAACCAATATGTGTTCTAACACTCTACTCTCCAAAGAATGAATTCTTTTTCTGTTCATAACTTTTATTTCCTGCATTTAAATTAAACCCATTTTAAACCCAAACTCAATAACATTTAAATTGTCGAACGATAGTTCAATAACACTAATCTCTATGGACACGACAATTTCCTGGATAAATACTTCCAAAAGCTTTTGTTGCTTGTCGCTTTACCGCACCAACAAAATGGTTTCGTTACCGGGGATTGGTGTTTTTATTGGATCGTATTGCGATAGTTTCTTTGTTTTTGTGTTTTGTAGATATCGTATATATTGTCTATTTTCATTTGTTTATATTGATACTTGTATATGTTTACCATATTTGTGAATTTTACATGTTTTGCATATTTGCGAATATAGTGTAAATATTTGTTTCTCTTCACGTTTTCCAAAAGTGTGGTTAGATGTGTATTTCTGGTTAGAGCTCAAAGAGATGAGATCAAAGACGGAAATGTAAGCATTTGACCCTTTTGAAGCAACGTGCTGGTTTGTAAATAATAGGCGACAAGCTTACAAAGTAAAACAATCATGTTGTATTCTTTTTAGTTTCTTTATTGTTTTTATTGTATAGTATAGATAGTGTGGTGAATTGGTCAAACAAAGTTGAAATTGGATTAGTTCTTAAAATTCTCAAATCTTCACTTTTCAACTTGTTTAATTCAATTTCGTCTGATCTTTTAGTATGTTTATAGTAGTTTGTTTTAATTTGTTATTTTTGTGTTTCTTCAAGATCTTGTTTTGAGTATCTTAAGGAAGTTTGAGGTGATTTTTCAAGTTGACCATTTCAGCTTGCAGATGTATGGTAATGATATTGTTTTGAAGTTGGTACACGCCAGGTATTTGTCTATCGCTTTCTATAGCATAAGATGTTTAAGAAGCTTTTCATACATACAAATTCCATGCCACTATCTTTTACATTACTTATTTTTTTAATTAATTTACTTTAGTTTCCTTTTTAGCCCCAAATGTGAGGAAGTTTTCCATTGTTCATATATGTTGGAGGCCACAGTTCTTGTTTTAACTGGACTTCATTATGTTTAATCTTTTGTTTGTGTTGATTGTATGAAAGCATGAAAATGATCCGGAAATTTTGTTTGCTTATTAAGCACAACTACCTAATCAAATAGTCAATTCACCTTTTGAGTGTGTGAATTTTTTTAACCCCTTTTGAGTCTTTTTGTCAATGTCCTTGTTGTTTTTGAACTTGATGCTTGTCTATGAGTATTAGTTCACCTTTTTGAATGGATATTGATTATTTATTTTCTTTAACCCTCAACCATATATTGTTCTTTAACCCTCAACCATATAACTTGCCTTAAAAGTAGGGAGTATTCACAAATTGATGCTGGTTGAATTCAAGTTGGGGAGAGCAATATTTGCTTACTTATGTTGTTGGTTTCTATTTGGTTGTGAAAAAAAGAGAAAAAGAAAGAAAAGAAAAAAAGATAAAAGTTTTGAAAAAGAAAAACAAAAATAGTATCAAATAATTGTGCTAATAAGTAAGGTGTGTTTGGTGTAACACTTGGAATGAAAGAAGAAGTTTGATTGAAATTTTGTGTTTGAACTTTTGTGAGTTGATAACTCCCTTAGGTTTAGGCAAGTTTTTGTTTTTATTAGCTTTAGGAATTACCCCTTGTTTGTTAGTCAAGCCACATTACAATCTTGAAAATTCCTTGTGATTCTTGCCTTTGTATGTTCAATGTGAATTTTTGGATGAATGCATAATTTAGTCTTTTGTTTGCAAGATTGTTGGATGAGTGTCAAATCCTCACCTTTGTGTGTTTTTCATCCCTCGATGATTTTTTACTAGGCGTGTTCATGATTTATCTTGTGTTGTTTTAGATTGTTTGACATGATTTTTGTACATAGGATTTGTTTCGTTTTCAAGTTGTCATTGTAGGATGGTGGTAGGTGTTTACTTTGCTTCTACGCTTTTTTATTTGAACCATACATTTGTTTTTCGTATTTAAAAATATGTTGATTCGTGATTCTTGGATTATCATCTTTTGTTTCTTTAAGTTGTTTGACTTTGTTTTAGGATAATCAATGTTTTAAGTTGGGGAGAGTTTGATAAGTGCCAAAATGTTGTGTTTCGAGTAGTAGTTTTGCGGCACTTATCGATTCATTTGTATTGAATTCTTTCAATAAAACTCCACTTTATTTGTAAAAGTGTATATTTAGTGTATACTAGTATTTTAAATATCATTGATTTTAATTTTTTTATCTCATTTTTTTAGGTATTTAAGCATTACTATTTAGTCATTATTAGATAGAACACTGAATAAGCTTTATGACGCTTCCGACCATGCCTCAAGCGGAGTTACGGTTCAAAAGTTAGGAAGAAACAAGATGCTGAATTTTTTTGTTACTGTAAGCTCTCACCCCGAGCTCGCTGGGTGAGCCTGATGTGAGTCAGAAGTTCTAGAAGCAGTAGAAAATGCCGCCTTTGCTCGCCGAGAAAATCGTTACTTTGTCGAGCGAATTATTCTAGGCAGAAACACATTTAAAGGGGTAAAAATACATTTTTGTAGGTTATGTTTTGGGGTATTTGTTACCAATTCATCAAACCTCCATTTTTGATAGTTTAGAGCTTAGAAAAACATCAATGGAGGTTGCAACTCGATGATTGGGGGTGGATGATTCTTTGATTGTGATTAACACCGCGAGGGGTTTTGATTCCTCTTCTCTCTTCCCTCTGTAGTTTCCATTTGTTGTGAGTTTCTATGTAAGTTTACCTTGACTATATGTATATTTATTATTCATGGTGTTGTATAAAACTAATTTTAAAAATTAATGTTAATGATTTCTTTATTTGGGTTTGAGTTGTTACATACATAGACAGGTTGAATCCGGATTTAGGATGAACATCTATTAGTGTTGTGAATAGGATGCCTTGAAACAGAATCTAAATAGTTTCTTTATAAACAAGAAACATACAAGGGTTATGGTTAACAAAGAAAATAATGGAAAACAACAAGAAGAAACAACAGGGATTGGTTACAAACTGTTATTATTTCCTTTCTCTTTGAACAAGATTACAAGTATACAAGAATAACAAATAACCTCTCTCACTTGAATTAGTATTTTATCTTCTTATGTTTCCTTATTCAAGATAAGAGACTAGCATGTTATTTACAAGAAAAATAACATACTAACCTAATGGGCTTTTTAACAATTATCCATTACAAGTTAACTTAGGCTACAAGCTAACTTATACAATTGAGCTTACAAGCAAGGCCCATTCAACATTCTAACAACCTAGAAATATTGACTAATGCATGTTAGAACAAACTTCGACTACAACACGCATTACTCGCGAACAGACTCCGACCATACTAGAGTTCGACCTAATATCTCACAAATCTCCACCTTGGATCTAACTCTATAACATCAATAAATTAGCTTTCTTCATGCAACTTTATCAACTGCATACAAGGGAAAAACTTGCAACTGAGCAACGTCTTAGTGATTATATCAGCAACATTATAATCTGTCGAAACCTTCTGCACTTGGACTTCTCCACACTCGATTACGCCTCTGATGAAATGCATCCTCACATTAATGTGTTTGGTTTGCTCATGATAGGCTGAATTCTTCGACAAGTGTATTGCACTTTGACTATCACATTTAACAGTGATAACTCGACCTTGAAGTTTCAGCTCTTTTGCAAAACCTTCAAGCCACAACGCTTCCTTCCTAGATTTAGTTAGGGTAATATATTATGCTTCAGTGGTAGATAAGGCAACAACCTTCTGAAGTGTTGTTTTCCAACAGATTGTTGTCCCAAACATAGTAAACTCATATCCAGGAATAGATTTTCTAGAATCCATACAACCTGCATAATCAAAGTCGACATATCCTTCAATTGCTACTTTACTATCTTCACCCAAGGCTCCACCATAAATAGGAATCTATTCAGAGACCAATTTATGTACCTTAGAATCCACTTCAATGCTTGCCAGTGAGCCTTTCCAGGATTCGCCATGTACCTGCTTACAAGACTTACTGCATATGTTATGTCGGGTCTAGTACATACCATAACATACATCAAAGAACCCATTATATTAGCATTTGGAATGCTATCCATATAAGTTCATTCGGCATCAGTACTGGGACACTGATATATACTTAGCTTGAATTGAGGGTTTTCTGGAGTCACAACAAGCTTTGAATTCGACATACCAAACTTTTCGAGAATCTTCCGTAGGTATGCCTCTTGAGATAAGCATAATTTCGACTGCTTTCTATCTCTTAGGATGTCAATCCCAAGAATCCTGGACGCAACTTCCAGATCCTTCATGTCAAACTCCTTATTAAGTTCAGCCTTCACCCTCATTACATCTTCAACATTGTTGCTTGGTATTAGAATATCATCCACATAGAGCAACAAAATAACAAATGAATTACCCGGTCGAAATCTAAAGTAAACACAGTGGTCGAACTGACTTCTGATGAAACTTATGTGTGCCATGAACTTGTTGAATCTCCTATTCCACTGTCGAGGAGATTGTTTCCGTCCATATAAAGATCTCTTCAGCTTGCACACATAATTTTCCCTCCCTTTTTCAACATACCCTTCAAGTTTTCTCATAAGGATTGTTTCATCTAGATCACCATACAAGAATGCAGTTTTCACATCCATTTGTTCAAGTTCAAGGTCGAACTTGGCCACCATGGTAAGCAACATTCAAATGGATCTATGCTTCATAACAGAAGAGAACACATCATTGAAGTCGACACCTTCTTTCTGAGTGAACCCCCTAGTGACCAATATTACCTTGTATCTCTTCAACACCACTCCTTCGATCCCTTCCTTAACTTTGAAAACCCATTTACAGCTGACTAACATGGCTCCAGCAGGTTTCTTGATCAGTTCCCAGGTGTTGTTATCATGAAGAGATTTTATCTCATCATCCATGACCTTCAGCCATTCAGTCTTCTTTCGACTCCTTATAACTTCCTTATAGTCTCTAGGTTCATCGTCTAAAATCTCAGTTGCAGAGATTAAGGCATAAGCTATAAGATCTGCATACCCAAGTCTCTGAGGTGGCCTGATGACTCTCCTCGACCTGTCTCTTGCTAGCAGGTAGTCATTATCAGTCTCCTCATCTTCGACAACATCTTTTGCATCTTCTTCGACTTCATCTGGGATACACAATTCAACATCAACATGCTCCACCTCAACAGAAATCTCTCCCTATTCCAGCTCTTCGTCAGCATCATCAGTTTTGTTGAAAGCCATCTCTACTTCATTCAAAACTACATCTTGATCGGTGATACAACCCCTATGACCTGGCTCTAGGAACCATAGCCTATAAGTTTTGACTCCTTCAGGGTATTCCATGAACATGCATTTCAGAGCTCTAGGTTCGACCTTGTCTTTCCTAATATGAGCATAGGCCATGCAGCCAAATACTCTCAGTCTATCGAGACTAGGTGGATGTCCCGACCAAACTTCTTCAGGTGTCTTCATTCCCAAGGCAATCACGGGACATCTATTTATCAGATAAGCTGCTGTCGAAACAGCCTCCGCCCAAAATACCTTCTTCAACCCAACACTAACCAACATACATCTAACCCTTTTAAGGATTGTTCAATTGAATCTCTTAGCTAAGCCATTTTGTTGAGGAGTACCTGCTATAGTCTTATGCCTTGCAATCCCAGACTCAACACAGTAACTGTCAAACGCTTCGTTCCAGAACTCAAGGCCATTGTCGATTCTCAACCTCTTAACCTTTCTGCCAGTTTGAGTTTCGGCCAGAACTTTCCAACTTTTGAAATTCTCAAAAGTTTCATCCTTCATCTTCTAAATGAATACCCATATCTTTCTAGAATAGTCATCAACAATGGATAGAAAATACCTTGCACCTGAGTGTGAAGGACTCCTTGCAGGCCCCCAAAGATCTGCATGAATGTAATCCAGGGATCCATGTGTTCTTTGCTTGCCTTTATTAAACTTCACCCTACAGGATTTACCAAATACACAAGATTCATAAAACTCCAAATTTTCGACTTTGTCATCTCCTAGCAAGTTCTACTTCCCAATTAGACCAGGCCTCTTTCGTTGACATGGCCTAATCTCATGTGCCATAATTTTCTCTTTGACACAGGTTTCATGAATGCAACATTTGAGAACCACTTACAACCTCAGCCTCAAGGGTATACAAGCCTTGTTTCTTCACGCCTATTAAGACTTTCTTCGACCCCTTCATGAATCTTAGGATACTTTTCTCTCCTTGAAAAACATATGCCTTCCTGTCGAATTCACCAAGAGAAATCAAATTTCTCTTCAAATTAGGTACATACCTGACTTCAGTCAATAACCTTATTGACTCATCATAGAGCTTGAATCTCATAGATCTAATACCTGTAATTTTTCAAGATTTATTGTTTCCCAGCAGCACTGATCCACCATCTTGATCACATAGCTCCTCGAACAATTCTCTGTTTGGAGTCATGTGCCAAGAGTAACCTGAATCCATAATCCACTATTTTCTTGAGTCGCCACTTAAAACCATAAGAACATCAGATGAGTCGAAGTCATCTTAATGAATGGTTGCATTGTCATTATCCTTACCTCTATGATCTTTCAAGCATTCAGGGCACACCTTTCTTGTGTGACCCTCCTTCTTATAGTGATAACATTGAATATCAGATGTTTCACCACTATAAGACTTCTGATGACTTTTACCTTTCTTCTTGTCGAACTTACCATCCTTTCGCAAGAATTTTTCCCTTAATAGCCAAACCTTCGCCCACTGCCGAAGGTTTATGCTCCTTTCGTTTGTTCAAGTCCTTAGAATATAAGGTTGGTTGAAGTTTTTCATAGCTCAGGGACTCCCTTCCATACAAGACAGTTTCTTTGAAGTGAGCATGTGTTATGGGCAAAGCACACAACAACAACAGTGCTTGATCTTCATCATTGATCTTTACATCAATATTTTCAAGATCAAGAATCAGCTTGTTGAACATATCCAACTGCTCAGCCAACACTTTGTCTTCACTCATCTTAAATGAATACAAAGCTTGCTTCAGGTAGAGTCGATTCACTAGAGATTTGGTCATGTACAAACTTGAAAGTTTCACCCATAACCCCGATTATGTAGTCACTTTTGATACCTGTCGAAGAACCTTATCACCAAGGATCAACAATTTTGCATTGTGGGCTTTCTCAATCATGGTCGTATTTTCTTTTGCCATTAATGTAGTGCCCATGGCTGCCTCTCCCTTCAATGCTTCCAAACAAACTTGTTGAACCAGTAGGGCTTTCATCTTCAAGCGCCACAGACCGAA
This sequence comes from Lathyrus sativus, assembly GCA_963859935.3. Taxonomy (NCBI): domain Eukaryota; kingdom Viridiplantae; phylum Streptophyta; class Magnoliopsida; order Fabales; family Fabaceae; genus Lathyrus; species Lathyrus sativus. Next base: position 80,193,314 of record OZ012740.1, on the reverse strand, counting down.
GTCGTTCACTCCGATGAACTTTTCAATCTCATACTTTGTTGAAGGCATCTTCTCCATGCTTAGCGCACCAATTTGTTGTGAATAGGATACCTTGAAACAAAATATAAATGGTTTCTTTATAAACAAGAAACATACAAGGGTTAGGGTTTAAAAAGAAAACAGTGGAAAACAACAAGAAGAAACAACAGGGATTGGTTACAAACTGTTATTATTTCCTTTCTCTTAGAACAAGATTACAAGTATACAAGAATAACAAATAACCTCTATCACTTGAATTAGGATTTTATATTCCTATGTTTCCTTATTCAGGATGAGAGACTAGCATGCTATTTATAAGAAAAATAACATACTAACCTAACAGGCTTTTTAACAATCACCCATTACAAGCTAACTTAGGGTACAAACTAACTTATACAATTGGGCTTACAAGCAAGGCCAAATTCAACATGCTAAGAACCTAGCAATATTAACTAATGTATGTTAGAACAAGCTTCGACTACAACACGTATTCCACGCGAACAAACTTCGACCATACTAGAGTTCGATCCAATATCTTACAATTAGGTTATAGATTCTAGAGATAGATTTAGGCTTAATATTCACTTGGGTATCAGAACTTAATTCTTATGTGTTGTTTATGTTGTGCTAAGAGATCATCAACGCGAGTAATACAGTCGTGTCTCACTCTGTGTTAGAGATAATCTCTGTATGAGAGATACATGATAATGTTGACGAGTGATTTAGGTTGCGTACGACTGGATAGTAAGTTTAAGTATTTGATAGGTTAGATGAAATGCAAACCTGAGAGTTCTCTACTCTCCAAAGAATGAATTATTTTTCTGTTCATAAGTTTTATTTCCCGCATTTAATTTAAACCAATTTTAAACTCAAACTCAATAATATTTAAATTTTCGAACTGCAGTTCAATAACACTAATGCCTGTGAACAGGATAATTTCCCAGATAAATACTTACAAAAACTATTGTTGGTTGCCGCTTTACTGCACCAACAACAGTAAACCTGCCATCCAACCCAGCCACTTGGTACCAAATCTCATTGTTCTCAACAAAAACCTCAAGAAATCCCATGTTACACAATCATAGGATTTTTCAAAATCTACTTTCACCAACATACATCCATTACAGTGACTCTTTGCAAAATACACTATCTTATTAACAACCAACACCATATCCACCAATTGTCTATTCGGAAGGAAAATCATTTGCACTTTAGAAATAAACTTTGACATAACCTTCTTAAGTCTCAAAGCTAATAACTTCACCAAAATTCTATACATGCTCATAATTATACAAATAGGTCTGTAATCATCAAGAGGATGGCGATTGCTAGATTTGGGAATTAGAGAAATAAAGGAAGTGGTGACCGCTTTAGGAATCACTATATCCTAATAAAGGAAATGGTAGAATTCATTAATAAACTTCTCCAAATTAACCTTCATTATGTCCTAAAAAGATTTGAAGAAACCAAGATTAAAAACTGTTTGAACTCGAACTCTTCTCCCTATCACAAAACCAAATAACTTCCTTAATTTCATACAACAATAAAGGAACTTCCAAAGAGGCACTTTCTTCATCCGAAATTTGGTTAAAATCAATTCCCAAAAGAACCAGACTATTACAATAAGCCTCTTGAAATTTAGCTTCAAAATCTCCACTTTCACCTCATCAACTTTTTCCACCAAACCTTGCATAGTCATAATCCCCAAAAAATTATTCCTCCGAAGTATCGTCTTCATAACCTTATTAACAAATTTAGAGTTTGCATCCCCTTCTACAATCCATTTATGCCTCGCCTTTTGTCTAAGAATTCTTTCCCTAAATTGTAAAAATTACCACACCTTATTCGAAGCCTCCACCTTATTTGGAATCAACTCCTTCTATTCTAATTTGAGTCACTCGTGGAAATAAAATCCAATGCATTTAACTCCTTGAAAACCAAGTCAACCTTCAATCTAAAATACCAAAAACATTTTTATTCCAGCTTCTGAAATCACCCTTAAGAAGTTTAAGCTTTTTTTTAATCACAAAAGAAGCTTTCCCCAACAAAATATAGGATATCCACTTGGTATCAATGAACCTCAGAAAATTAGGATGTTGGGTCCAATAGTTAAATTTTTTAAAAGGTTTCGGCCCCTAATTCGATACATTCCCTTTGATGAAAATAAGACGATGATCAGAGAATTCTTACTGCCCACCATTTGACCACCAATCTTCCACTTTGAGATTAACCCCTCTATCAACAAAAATCTATCCAACCTACACTACTACGGAAAACCCATATAAAAACGGTTGGAAAAGGGATACCATCATGCAGGTCCAACCGTTATGATGTAAGGTGTGATTATATGTATGATGATTTCAACCACGGGTGGGCGACCGTGATTGTATCCAAGTAGCGCGCTACCTATCATAACGGTTACTTTAAACAACCTTTGTGGTATATTAAAATGCCAAATATTTAACATCGGTGTTCTAGACAATTGTTGTTGTATATAGCCCTGAGTTTATTATCAATTATGTGGAATGCTTATTTCACCAATGCTCACTAAACATATAACCTATCAATCTACACTAGAACATTATAATATGAAAAATTAAGTTATATTAGAAGAATAAATTCATGTTCAATGATTGACAAGAGTTTTTCAAGTCCTTATCCATATTTTGTTCTTTGACAGTAAGAACTTGGTTTAATGATCCTAGTTCTTCAACAACCCCTGCCTTCAACTCTAACTCTTTTTGCAAAATATTATTTACTTTGCAAACAAAATTAGAGGTGGAGATAGGAGTGGTTGAAGATCTAAGATAACTAAATCAAGTCCTAACGGACAAGGAACAAAATGCAGTTAACAGTGTGAATAATTCTTGTCAAGAATTGAACGTGTACTTATTTTCTAATACAAATTTATCTATCATATCATAATTTTATAATGTAGTTTGGGAAGTTACATATTTGGCAAAGGATTGAAAAAACACTCAAACCATATAATATATAATAAACTCATATTTTAAACAGACATTAACAACAACATTCATCAAAATCATTCATCAACAACAAACAATAACAAACAAACACGATACAAGAAATATATCAAACTATCTACGGCTGTCTAATGCTAAACGGAAGGAACTGAAAAGAACTGGAAGAAATGACTCGATAAAGCATCACTGCTCCATGCCTACGTATTCCCTCGTGCAATGGAAAAGTCAGAGTCAACGTAGTTCGGGAAACTACGGGGGGGGGGGGGGGGAGGGGTTGCTCGCCAAGACATCACGTCTTGTGCCTACGTATTCTCATCTGGCATGAGAAATCAGAGCAAAACGTAGTTCAGGCTAACTACGGGAAAACAGTGTGTTCTCAATCGCATGGGGCAAGAGAAAAGGTTGACGATACTAGAGAACACATTCTAGCAGTTAGATGTATTGCTGCTCGACCATTGGAGACTTAGGCGTTACCTGTTTGCGGTAGAACGATCGTAGTATGTCATTGGTTTAAAGGTACAGGTTACCTAAAGGGGGAAAAAGGAAAAGTGCTCGCTAGGATTATCGCAATCCTATGCCTACGTACTCTCAACAGATATGAGAGATCAGAGCAGTCGTAGTTCGGCCAACTACGGAAAGCGGTCTCGATCATACTGAGGCAAGAGAAAAGGGGGTCTCGATTGCACGGGGGCAAGAGAGGGAATCTCAATCGCCAAGAGGCGAGAGAAAAGAGTCTTGATCGTACGAGGGCGAGAGAAAAGAGTTTCAATTGCACGGGGGCGAGAGAAAAGAGGAATTAGGCCAAGACACGCCTAAACGGGAAGGAACTTGGGACACACATGCTAGAACCTAAGGCGTAGGAGCGAATGTGTCACATATTGCCCAAAGGCTATACACTAAACACTCTAGACGAATGAGAGAGGCCCCACACTCATCATTTCCCACGTATCTATTGCCTAGAACTCACAACGCTCGGCGGTTGATTAAAAGACTTGAATTAGAAAGATGTTACCGAACATAGTGGTTCTGTTGACCCTTGACATTGTGTGCAAGCTCCATTCCAATCTTCTCCTCTTTTGGTCCTTGATGATGCTTTGAATCGGGACCAATGTTACGCTAAACCGTCGTAACTCGACTTATAAGGGAAGTAAAGTTATATGAGGTTGCGTATTAAAATACATGCTGAGGACAGGATAGAGAAACAATATTGAGGATCGTTCTCCAATTGAATCGTGTCGCACGGACCAAAAAAGAATGGGATCTCTTCTTACAGATACAAGACTTCATCGATCCAAGAAATTCAAAATAAAATCGGAAAGATGAAAAGAAATGAGGAGAGAGAAAAAGGTGGTCTCGGATCCAACATTATCCATCAACAATTTGATTAATAACGAATTACGGAGGTCTCGTCATCGACCCAAAAGAGATGAAAATGAAATAAAGTCGAAAATGAGAAAGAGGATAGAAAGTCGGTCTCGAATCTTTCATTTCTCATCAATAATTTGACGGAGAATCGAAAGAAACTTCTTCATCGACCAAAACGGATGAAAATGGGGAAAAATGCCCAATAACCAATGAGAAATAGAATTCAACTTCTAAAAAGATATAAACTCTAATAAAAATATAACATAGAAATTCTAAAAGAAAATATATAAAAGCTAAATATAATATATTCTAAAAAACTCTAAAAAGAAGTTAATATATATAATATATACAAACTGTTTTTAAAAACTGAAACAAAATATAATATATAAACATAATTAGTATAATACATAATTAATTAATAACAATATATAATAATTAATAATAATAATATGTACAAATAATATAAAAAAAGGGATATGAAATCAGAAAGGGGTGGCAAATCCAGATTGAGACGGTGGTTGATAATGTGAGACCAAATGGGCCTAAGCCCAAAAGCCAAAACAATCAGAAAATGAATTAAAAAAAGAAGAAATGAGGGTTTGCAGTCTGGGAGGGGGTGTGCCATCCAAACGGACGAAAACTGGCTTAGAAGCCCAAATCTACAAACCAAAAAAATAAAATAATTAAAACCAGTAAAAAAAAAACATAAAAGTTCCTCTTCTTCAACGTGTTCTGAATCAAACCCTGCGTTATCAATCTCTCTCTCTCAATCGCTTATGTTCCAACTTTTCTCTTCATGTCTAATCTCTCTCTATTGACACTTGCATTAAGAAGAAATGGGTTTCAATTTTGGGTATTGCTTGGGATGAGGTTGAAGTTTGGAGAAATGGTGGTTATAAGGGAAAGGGTTACAGAATGGAAGAAGATGATGGGTGTTTGGTTTTTGAGAGTTTTGACGTTAATGGTAGTTTGAAGCTTTGGATGGAGTTTCGGTCGTGAGGAGGATGATGGAAACGGGAATGGGTTTCCGGGTTTAAGGTTGGTGTCGTGGGTTGGTGGCGAGTCTAATGGGTCTCGCGGCGAAGGTTATCGGAGAATGGGGTTATGGAAATGGCGGGTTTCAGAGATTTTTTGGATTCTGCGTTGTGGGTATTTTCGATCTGAAGGTTGGGTTTCATGGAGATTGTTTGAAGATGTTGAGGGTTGTAGATCTGGAACTGCGCGATGACGATGAGTTGTATTGTGGTTTTCGTTGTAGATCTAGATCGTATACGGTGAAGGAGTTGATGTTGCTGTGTTTTTTGGAAGATATTCATGGCAGGTGATGAAGATCTAGGTGTTTGGATCTGCAATCTGAGTAAGTGGTTGAATGCTTGTGAGGTGAAGATTTTGTTGATGAAGCTTCAGATCTGGATTTGGTTGACGTGATGAAGATTTGTTGAACATGATGAAGTTGGATGAATGTGTATGAAGAATTCTGGGAAATCTGTATGAACATGACGAATATTCATGATGAAATCTGGAAAAGTATGTTGGAGCTATGAAGGTTTGAATATTCTGGAAAAAAGATATATGAACGTGGATGAGTTTATGAATGTTTCTGGAAAATCATGATGAAGTTTGATGAACGCGAATGAAATCTGGAAACAAGATGTATGAAGTTATGAAGGTTGATGAAGAATCTGGAAAAAATTGAATGGAGATTGATGAACACGAATGAATTTCGGATGAGTTTTCCGGTGATAGGTTGAGTTTTCCGAAGAGGTGGAGGGTGGCGTTACTGTAGCTAGGTCTAGGGTTGGGCGGCTAGATTTCCCTCTAAATTAGGGTTGATGATGAATAGTGGAGATGGGGCACTGTAGCGGCTAGGGTTAGGGTTGTCCTTCTGAAGGGGACAATGAATAGTGACTTTTATAGTGAAAACATGAAACGAGGCAGGCTTAATTGATGATGAATTGCTGATGGCTTGATTACATGATGATAATGACACGGTTATCTTAATAAAAACTGTTAAGTCAAATGAAAAAAGCTGCCTCTATTAATATTCTAACTAAAACTAACCATTTATTTAATTAATCTAAATGAAAATTCTAACTATTAATAATAAAAATAAATTAATCCTAATTTAAAAACTAAAAATAAAATCTTGATAATATTGGAAAAGAATAAACCTAATAAACCTATTTCTATCTATACTAGAAAAATAATTAATAAAACATTCTATAAACTAATAATTAAAAATAAACCTATTTTAAACTCTATTTTCTATTTTCTATTAAAAATGAAACTGATTAAAATTCTAAATAAAAATCAATTAATAACCTATTTTAAAAAACATTTTCTAAAAAACTTAATCCTAGAAATTATTTAAAAAACCTAATAAAAATCAAATTACAAACTATAGTCTTAAATAAATAAAAATCTAACAAATAAAAATCTATATTAAAAATAAACATCTATTCCTACTAAAACATATTAAAATCTAATTAAAATATCTAAACTATTTTCTAAATAAATAAATAATGAAGCAAAAATAGCAAATAAATGCGAAATGCCATGGAAAAAAACGGGTGAGCACCGAAATGCACCGATATTATCGACATGGATTGGATTATCAAGAGGAGAGCGAATTCTGCTCGATTTCGACACTGAACTTATCGTTTGAATTATTTGAATCGCCTGAAACGCGAGCAAAGCGGCTAAAATCATGATAAATTCAATCTGGTCGATAACATGGGCAAAATGCAACCTAAATGATATGCAGATGAAAACGAAGCAAAAGCCAGTCAAAGTTAGAAAAAGGGTGGGCAAATTTTAGGGCGCAACAGTGTGTCAACAATTAAATAAGGATGAAAATAAATTTAGACCGACAAACTTGTGTATATTTTGAATGGATGTCATTTTAGATCTTTGACACAAGTTTGATAGGTTAAATTTAACTTTGTCCTCTTTATTGCAATAATCTTTATCTAGTGAAAGTTCAAACTTGTGTCAAAGACCTACAAGAGGACAAAAAGAAGAAAGTTCAAACATCATGAACAGGATATTGAAATAGATTTTGAAAAAAAAAACTATAGAGAAAATGAACCTGTAAATACCCATTGGCTAACACTTTTTGTTATGGTTTCGTTTTATGGTATCCATATGAGAGAGACGAGTGACAGATTTATTAGGGTTTCGCTTTGAGAGACGAGTGAAAGAGTTGTTAGAGTTTTGTTTTGAAAGAGACAGTTGCATGTACTGAAGCGTTAGATAATTTTGCTTATATATAAATAAATTTCACATTTCATCACTCTTGGAAATAAAAATCATGGTGATATACATTTCACTATAGTTGCTACTTCTGACCGTTGTGACATGTCATCTAGTAAATAAAAAAATATGCGACCATGATAAATATATTACCACAGGTAACACTATGTCCGCCGTAATATTGGTGTTATGAAAGACTTGTTTTGTAGTAGTGTTACTCATTGCTTTACCCTACAAATTAACCAATTAAAATTACTCCCCTTTCACCATAACATTAACAAGCTCCATATTCTTGATAAATTCATCAAAATCAACCATATCCCCCTATTCAAACTAGAACTTGACCCCTTCCTCTCCCCTTCTTTCTTAACAACATTAAAGTCTCTCGTGATACACCAATCACCTACCAGAAACTTACTTTTAAACTCACTAATTTGATTCCAACATTTATTCTTCTTTTGAAGTATACATGAGGAATAAACATTCACTAGATAAAGATTATTGCAATAAAGAATGCTTATTGCAATAAAGAGGACAAAGTTAAATTTAACCTATCAAACTTGTTTCAAAGGTCTAGAATGAAGATTTTGAAGTATACATGAGGAATAAATATCCACTAGATAAAGCTTATTGAAATAAAGAATGCTTATTGCAATAAAGAGGACTTACTTTTAAACTCACTAATTTGATTCCAACATTTATTCTTCTTTTTAAGTATACATGAGGAATAAACATTCACTAGATAAAGATTAATATCTTTCCAACTAACATTTAAACCCAAAAAACCTCCCCCCACAAAACTGAAATTAAGCTTGAACATACCTTTTATCCAAAGGATGAGCAAACCTCATGATCTCCATGTTGGTGTAAGCCTTAGAGGTCATTAATTTTGGTACTTATATCAAATTATTTATTAATAATAAAATGCATTTCCTTATTAAGTTTGTTTTTCCAGAATAATAAAGTCCCTAGAATAGCTAGTTCGTTTAATAAAACATTAAGTGTGACTTAATCATGAGATCCCATTAAACCTAAGGACACTATTCTTAAAGTATCTGTAGTCGAGCTTTAGTGTGAAGTGGGATAACCTTAAAATATTACGACTATTATGTGGATAAACTGGTGATCACATCTAATGGATCATGGATAAGGAGTTATCAAGTCTTAAAATAGGTATGAATATTAGGAGTAATATTTATACTGGATTGACCCACTATGAGAGTACTACATATAATATATACAAAGTGTCATAAGTTACTCTCATGGTGACAGTGGTGTATACCACCCTTCGACCTAAAACCACCATGGACCCTAGATATAGAGTCGAGTACTTTATTACTGATCTAACATTGTCCATAGCTAGATGACCATAAAGATAGTTGATGGGTGCTCCACAAAGCATGCTGAGGGACATGAGTGACCTAGATGGAATTTTTCCATCCTGCATAACAAGATAAATGTCTAAGGGCCCAATATTGAACTGGACATGGATGACACAGTATCTGCCTTGTGTTCAATATAGACATAAAGACAAAGGGTAATTGTACATACAAGTACTATCACAAAAAGGTTTTGTTAGATCACATGACATTTCTGTGACTTGGGTAGAAGTGATATGTTGCTAGATACCCTTACTGTTTATTATATTAAATATATAATTTAATATAATTGTCAATGTCAGGAGAACATACATGGTCACACACATAAGGACAATTTGATGAGAGATATAATAAATAGGAAACACTGTAAGATACAGTGTACTTGAGGGAATTATGAAACACCGTAAAGTATGGTGTACTTAAGTGAAATATGGAACATCGTATAATATAATAATAAGAGTTAGTATTATTATAATAATATTATTATTATAGTTATTATAATATAATAATAAAAATAAAATATGTTTATTATAATAATGAATATTATAATATAATAATTATTATTATATGGTGCACTTAAATTGAGCTTTTTAGCTTGCAGCCCACACAAGTGGTTCTATAAATACAACCCTTGTGTAGAAGTTTTAGAACTTGATGAACTTCAGTTGGTGAAACCCTGGCCGTATTTCTCTCTTTCTCTCTCTCAATCAAAATCTTCATTCGTAGTAGCTAGCACCGAGATTGAAGGCACTCAGTTCGTTGGACTGAGTAGAGGCGTTGTTCTTCATTTAACGCTCGTGATCATTCATCCGGGTCTGCATCAAAATTACTAATCACCACAAGAGATAATCGTTTCTATCACTGATCATGCTCATTCGTAAGGATCACTAAAGGGAAAGTTTTAATTTCCATTGCATTTTGGATCACGATTTCCCTTCAATGGTATCAGAGCCACTTACAAAACTATGAATTTGGTATATGTTTATTTTTAGTACTTTATATTTTAATTCGATTAAAATACAAAATAAATTAAATAATAAAAAAAATTAATTTTGGCATCTTGTTGTGTATGATTTGGATGATTCGATGTTGACTATGCTTCGGAATCTGACATTTGTATGGTGAAGTAACGATACATCGATCATTCATAAGTTACACAAAAGTGATTGATCAATTTCATATTAGATATGAAAAATTCCAATGCAACGACGCTATATTTGGTATGTCTTTTATTTCATCAATTTGATTCCTGTGATGATTTTATTTCATGTGATTAGTCAATGTTCTTTTGCTTCGAAATCAGATGTTTGTATGGTGAAGCAATGGCATTTTGATCAATCGATTTGAATAATCGATCGTTACAATTTTGATAGTATGAATGAGTTGCATTAGAGTTTTTGACAGCACAAGAGTTGTGGTGTCAAGATTTATTTTAAGGTGTAAAATTTTATATTATAATAATAACAATTGTTATTATTATTATAAGTATTTTATTTTATTTTATAATTTAATAACAAATGTTGTTATTGTTATTATAAAATACATATGCATGTTGCAGTAATAGTAACGAGATGTTACCTATATTATACAATAATCATAATAAAAGTTATTATAATAAATATTTGTATGTAATATGTATTATATATTACTGTTGTCGTACCTTGAAAAAAGCACGATCCTTTGCGAATGGTCGCGAAAAACAGGGTCGCCACCGAACTTTATTTATCCCAAAGAGGGAAAGGAAAATATAAATAAAACCTCTAGGGAAAGAACATGGTCATCACAACCAAGTTCTAGGTTCAAGAGTCAGTTACGTGAGAGGAATGTATTAGCACCCCTCACATCCGTTGTACTCAACGGGAACCTTTTGATTCAATTCGGGAGAAATGTTAGGTCAGATTGTTTATTTCCTTCTAAGGGAATAATGCGAAAAGGGTAAGGTAAGAGGTTTTAGACTGCTAAGGACAAATCAGTGGTTTTTTATTAGGGCGCTCGCCAAGGATTAGGGTCTTTGTGCCTACGTATCTTCACTTGGCAGAAGTGAAAAATCAGAGCATCTATAGTTTGTGGAACTATGGGAGAAAAAGAGAGGAGGTTGCTCGCTAGGATCTCGCAATCCTATGTCTACGTATTCTCATTGACAAATGAGAAACCAGAGTGTCTTGTTTTATCAAAAGATACTTAGTCGCATTCGACAGAAAATATTGCTTTACCCAAACGGGTGAGGAGAGGACGCTTGCATCACTTTGAATGGATTTCCATATATCAACATTCATGGAAAACACACCATTTATCTCGACTCAAATAGTATATGGATGAAGCAATATTTTGCGTCGTTCTCAAGACACCATATCTCATGTTTATGAAAAGGTTTGACAGTTTGCATGGCGACGAGAAGTTAAATTAATGTGTTGATGTTTTGTTTGGATGATGATTACTTGAATGCTTAAGAAAGGCTCCTTGGGCCCAAGTAATCGGAAGAGTGAATTGAAGACTCGACTCTCTCTATTTTTCAACCTTAATTATGAAAGAGTTTTGACATAGTTAGAATAAATTAAATGGATGACGATTACTCGAAGCTTAAAAAAGGCTCCTCAGGCCCAAGTAATCGAGGAAGTGAGTCAAAGACTTGGCTCTCTCTCTCTCTTTTTCATCTTGAAAAGAGGTTGTTTTTTAGAAATGTTTTAAATGATAAGTGGTTGGAAGATAGGTTAAATGTTATCGAGTTGGAAGTGTTTTAGAGGCGTCAACTTCTCACACACGAGTAAGAGAACTTGCATCCAAATAACTGAAAAGAGATCAAAGGCTTAATCCCTCTCTTTTTCACCTTGAAAAGAGTTTCGATAATTGTTAATTGTTTTGATAGTTTGATTGAGAAAATCTGCTTGACGTTGGATCAAGGTTTTGATTGCATTTATGTGCAAAGAGTTTGGTTGAAAGAGGTTGATAAGACTTTGGTATAGCTAGAGTAATTTATGAATGACGATTACTCGAAGCTTAAGAAAGGCTTCTCGGGCCCATGTAATCGGAAGAATGAGTCAAAGGCTTGACCCTCTCTCTCTCTCTTTTTCATCTTAGTATTGAGAAAATAATTTGATGTGAATCGAATTATAAATTTTTAGATAAGATAATTGTTCGAGCGTAAGAAAGGTTTCTCTGGCCAAAACAATTGAGGAGAGAAATCGAAGACTCCATTCCAACTCCCTTTTCATCTTTTATTGAAATATGGTCTAAGTATAAGTTCATTAAGTTGATTTTGATAAAACGCTCGATGTTGGTCGATGGCAAAGAAGTCCTAATAAATTAGGTAAGGTCGATGGCAAGGAAAAAGCCCTCGACTTATAAGTTGGGTATGGTTTGTACCTTATTGAATTTTAATCGTGTGCACTAGCAAAGTGGGCTAGTCTTCTAAACGACCAACTAGAAGTAATTGATCGAATATGTCTCACTGTAAGAAAGCCCAGGAGTAAGCTTTGAATGTTGTGTATGGTGATCAAGAGGTTGATGGCGATGCTTAGAAAGCAATCGACTTACAAGGTAGAAATGACTCGACGTTTGATCGAGAATTATTTTGAAAAATGGTTTAAAGCATCAGAGCACAATCAAAGAAGAGCACGAGCAAAGAGCATACATCCAAAAGGGAGTGATGTACTTGTAAAGTACACGGGATTGCAAGAAATAAAGGTTTCATTGTCAGGTAGCCTAAGAGGAAGTCATACGTATGCAAGTGTCATAAGCTAAAGAGATAGAGAAAAGAGATACCTAATAACTATAGCTCCTTTGCTAAGGTTTCTATATAGTGTCTCAACTTCATGATGCCTAAAGCCAATAATCACAGTCCACTACTTGAAATCTTTTGGGGATTCAATGATTTTAACAATCTTTTTATGTTTTTGAATAAAATGAAAATGATAAGATGAACATGAATAATGATAGTATGATGGCAATGTTATATGGACAGAAAGATAAAACAATAATGAACAGGAATAAGGGTGTGTATATGGATCCTCATGGGCTCAAATCCTACCATCCTTGCTACATGGTTTTTATTTTTAAAAAAACTAGTGATAATGAAACCCTAAACGGGATATAAGCCCAAAAGCAACATCCTTCACACAAAAAAAAAAGAAAAAAAAAACAAAGTCTGTAAAAGGCACGGTTCACACGCATGGTGAACATCATCATCAGTTTCTTAGATGCAATAAATAAAGTTAGAGAGGAACACAACATCATAGAATAACACAAAAAAACGAAATTAAAGTTTCGACACACGACTCATTTCAACCTTCTTCGCGATTATTTCTTGTCTCACTATCGATTCCTTGTGCGTGTCTCCCTCGATCTCACTATTTTGTGTAAAATTTTGAATCTCTTTTAACTCACACTCTCCGCCTTGGCTTCATATTGATCTCTTGTATTCCTTCTTATTCTAGCTTGAAGGATTTTTATTGTGGGTTGTTCTTATTGATTTGGTTTTGTGATGAAGGTGTTGTTTGAAATGGTTATTGGGAGAGGTTTGTTTGGTTGTTGTTGACTTATAGTTTATTGGTTGTTGAAGATTTTAAGAAGTTATGGGTTCGAGTGAGGGAATAAAAGGTGATTTGCGATTCATTTCGGTTTAATATGTGGTGGTTGTGAAGTGAGGGAGTGTTCTAGGGGAGAAGAGGGGGTCTGAAGGAGGTGATATGGAGTATGTTGTAGGTATGCTGCAAGTTTGCTCGTACCAAGTTAAAGGGAGGTCCAAATGGAGGAACAATGAAAAGGTTGTATGATTAGGGAAGAGTTTGAAGTTTAGCAAGGTATGTTAGTCTTTTTGAGTGAATGGTTGAGATAGTAGATGAATCTTTTGGTGAGTGATGTTGCAGAAAAAAATTGAAAAGGGAAGGTGGTCGTGGTGAAAAATGGATTTCGTTCACATGGTGGTTATGGAATGGTGGGCTAGAAACCGGCGGAAGATGGAGTATGTAGGTTGTTTACTTTCTCAAGCGGTTGGAGTTATTTATGAGGAAAAAAATCAGGGAGAAGAGTTGAAGGGTAATGGGGAAGAAGAAACGTCTTTGCGATTTTTTTTAGTTGTTTTTTTATTTAGCTGAAGTTCCTTCTCCTTCAATTGTGTTTCCAATCCACTATTTTATGTTGTCTTTTTGTTGCAGGTTTGGTGTGTTGGTTCTAGTGGTCGTACGAAGGTTTTTTGAGTGGGCTGCATGAGGTAGGTCTTGGTAATGGTATGTCGCGGTTTTGTGGTTGTATCGCGCAGGTGTACATTTAAAGTGTAGTGGCTTAGGAATTGTTTGTACACATTTTGACAGGTTTGTGACTTGGTGAAGTTTTCAAGTTGTTTCGAACATTTTGGTAGAAGGTTGTATGTCTACCGCAACATTTTCACTTTTTCGTGTGGTGGCAAGGGTGGGTTATACGAGTTGGAACGCAGGCTTGCCAATGTTGTTGTACGAAGAAACATTTGAACGGCTCGCAGGATTTGTTGTTCTTTTAAAAAGGCTCAAAAGGTGCTATCATCACATGGTCTCTTCTGTAACACCCCCTTTCTATACCCCTAAATAAACAAATAAATCATTTAACACGTATTAAAATTTCCTCAGAGTATAAATAAAACATGGTATAAAAGGAGCATGTCACACAATACGTGAAATAAAACATACAACACCTGCTCAATAGAGATATGCAACAGTGGGGTAGCTTCAACAGAGGAACTTAGTCCTTACACCCACATCTCAAAATTTAGAATAACAGCGGAAACATCTAAACATTGAATCATTTTAAACATGTAATCATATAATACATATCATCTAGTTTGATTCACCACATCATTCATGTTTACATAAACATTTGTCAGCAGATACATATACAAATGTATCACAAAAGAATGCTATACAATCCTAACTACCCGGTGCTACATATCAGAGCTTAACCGACCAAAAGAATAAAGCTATACATCACAAAAGACTTCCATCAAAGCTAATCTGCAATTCCTCATAGAGCATTATAAAACAGCAGAAGGGTGAGAAATATTATCATAATAATCAATGCATATAATTATAAATATATACAAGTATATAATACACATATTCCGCATTTCTCACCACAATTCATTATCATCATCATATACATCACAATATGTGTATAAAAAATATTGATAATCACCAAACATGTTTCATCATGCACACATCCATAATCCTCAATTCAACAATTCATCACACAAGCATACTTTCCTATAACAAAGATATCTATTCCATGTGACTCAATACAACTCAATGCAACTCATGCCATGTGGTACCAACACTTGTTATCATTTTTCGGTTTTTACATTTAAACCGGGTCCATCCTCTAGACCGATAACAACAAAAGTCGGTCCTCTAAGCTTTCAAACCCACTCTTCTAGGTTTGGGACAAGCCACTAGTCTCCATTAAACTAGTAAGCATTGCATCTTGACTGAATGATGCGTATGCAATCAACAACCATATGCACTTAAGACCGTTCTCACATCTTAATCTCATGCATACTCAAATAATTCATCACATAAGAATTGTAACATGATTGCACACTCACACATCATATCAAAGTATTCATACTTTCTACATCATCACATTTATCAAGCAATGCACACATATTCACAATATGTTCTCATGCATTATTCACAATATTGTATACAATCAATATACATTCACAATCCAATACCATCACCATATTTTCAACCAATGCGCACATATTCACAATATGTTCTCATGCATTGTTCACAATATAGTGCAAAACGACAACAAACCTCATCATAAATCATCATGCATTTTTAATCAATTTAAACAATGCATTATACATGCCAAAAGGCCGCATATCACAATATTGCACAATCTAGGATTCACACCCTACGGCTATCCACAGCATATATCACAGCACATAATTACTCATTTCAGATCAAGATTGAACACAATCGAACCAAACAATCAACATTGGATGGAATCACAAAGAAATGGAAATGTTGTCATGCTCGATGACTTACTCGCCTAGCGAGTCCCTAGCGAACACTCGCTACCTGTTCGCCTAGCGAACAAGCTCGCGAAGGAAAACAGAAGCTACTGACTTCGTTAGCTACCTACTCGCTGCAGCGAGGTCCTAGCGAATCCTTCGCTACCTCACTCTCTCCCAGCGAACAAGATCAAATACATTATGTCCAAGTCTGGGACCACTCGCTAGCTTGCTCGCTTAGCGAGTTGCTAGCGAACACTCGCGACCTGTTCGCCTAGCAAAGGTGCTAGCAAACGTCTGCGATGTTCAAAACCCTCACTGTCCAAAACTCTCCAAAACTCCCAAAATCACTCGATTCAATTCCAACGAGTTCCAATACTCTTAGTCTAACAATCCTCGACTAATCTACACCACTTATTCTGGATTCCAACCATTAAAACCTTGATTCTACCGATTAAACTCATCTATTCCCTAGAATAGAAAATGGAGAAAAACATCCAAACAATCCAAACCAATCATACATAATCATATACATTGACAATATAATGATATTTCACACCCTTACCTTGATTAAATCGAAAGCTAGGAGTTGTTCTTGATGATTCCAAGATTTTTCCCTTTCTTCCTTCTCTATTCTCCTCTTCTCCTTTCTTTCTCTTCTCTTTCTCTTATGTCTCTATTCTTCTCTTTTCTTTCCACTTTTCCTTATATATTTTTCTCTTCTATTTCTTCCATCATATTTGCTCTCAAATATCTACCAATAATTCCAATAATTAAAATAATCCCAATAAATCAATTAATTAATATAAACAATTAATTAATAGAAATTTGGGCTGTTACATCTTCAACAAGTGGACCTTGACCCAATGCTAGATAGTAATTTTTCTGATGCTTGTGATTCATGACTTTGTCGCGGTGAAATTTGGATACCAAACTATTGATTAGTTTGAATCTTATTCATTTGCAACCGAACTTTGATTTGTCCAAAGGAAGGGATAAAGATCGAAATTCCCACAATGCAATGCAAATGCAAGCTAGAGAGTTTTAGGTTCGGGGGTTAGTTAAACTTAGGGAAGGTGCTAGCATCCTAAGTTTCTGTAGTACTCTACAGGAACCTCTTGTTTTATGTTTGTTTATCTGCTTAAAGGTATAGAAGACCTAGGGGGTTTATTTCTAAGTATACTCGATAAGATGTCGCATCTCATGCCTACATATCCTTACGGGAGTGGAATCAGAGTATTTGTAGTTCCCCTAAAGGGTTAGAGGAGTTCTTTGACTGTGGTCAAAGTTCCTACGGGTTTAGGGTAGTTGATTGATTGATTTTAGGAGAAGGAGATGAGTTGTCATTTTAAGGGAGATTTAACCGCCACAAGTTGTAGGAATGTAGTCTTTGCATCGTCTTAAGAGAAGGGCTCAAGTACTCGGATAGGGATCGACGAGGTACGCCTCTACCTCTCTTAAGGAAAAGTTCCTACGATATTGATTGTATTGATGTGGGGTGGAGATTCTATCTCGCTTAAGATGATTTGGCATCTTTCTCTAATGTGTTTGAATATTTGTTGTTTTGAGTTGAATTATTTTGTTTGTTCTAAGTTGTAAAAATATAAAAGACAACGGTCCTTCCTATAGGGTAGGATCTATCCTAAAGATCAACTTGAATGGGATCAAGGATCATGTGGGAAAATGATGCAAATGATGTATACGCACGATTGTTGAGATCATGCGCAGATTCTTCCTTTGGACGGACAATGCAATAATAATAAATGACGATAATGTAAATTGCTTGTAAATAAATTGCAGAAATAAAATCATACACGTACGCATGAAAGCGCTGAAGTGTGTGAGAGTGAATGTGTCGTGAATGTGAATGTGCATGATTGGGTTATATTTTACGGTGTTGATTGATTTTAATCAAATTGATTTTAAGGGGAATATCGAGTTGATTTTATTAGCCGGGAGATTGATTTTAAAAGGGAAAGTCGCATTTATTTTAGGGGATATTAATTTTAGTACAAGTTAATTTAGTTATACTAGTTTTAAATAAGAGGTTTCTAATAGGTGATTATATTTTATCTAAAACTTAAATATGAAATGATTTATATTTAATAAAAGTTATTTGTTATTATTATATGAATTGTAAAAGGTTGTTATTATTATTAAAGGTCTAAGTTATTTAAAATTATCAAAGAAAGGTTTTTTATTAAAATAGTTTTTATATTAAATAGGTACAAATTATTAGATTATGAAAAAAGATTTATTAAGAAACAAGTTATGTTTATTTTAAAAGGGTTATTAAGTTATATAAAAAAGTGAAATAGATTAATTAAAAATTAGTTAAAAAGATTAATTAAAAGAGTTATTTTATAAAAAGTTCATTTTCAATTATTAAATTAATTAATTAAAAGGCTAATAAAAAGTTGATATTAAATTAATTAATAAATTACATGAAGAGATTAAATTTAAAATGTCATCATTTTAATTTTGAATAAAAAAAATACAGTTAATTTAACCAATTATAAAAAGATGTGTTAATTTAATTAAAAAAAATGATTGAAAAGGTTAATTGATAATTGGGTTAAATATTAAATATTAGGTTAATTAGGGGTTGATGAGTGGTTTAGTGGTTTAATTAGCAGGTTAACGAAGTTAATTAGGGGGCTGATGGTTATCGTGTGGGTGTGAGGGTGCATGATAAGTGGTGTAAGTGGGCATACATCATATTACAACAAAATTAAACAGAAAAAAAAAACCCTATATTGGAGACTTCAATCTTCTCCTCTCCGCGATTGCTTCCATCCTCGCGTCTTCTTGCTCCTTCCTCTTTGCTAATCCTTCTTCTTCTTTCATAAACCTTCTCCTTTTTTCATAAACCTTCTTCTTTTCCCCTAATCTGAAACAGAAAACACGAGTCAAAAGGTCAATGTATTTAACGGATTACATCTCATCGGAGTGTACTCGGAGGAGTTCGTTGGCGACGGCTAAGGGTGGAGTTTGAGGGTTTGGTTGGCTTCTGGCGATGATTTAGGTTGCGATTTCACGGTGGAGGTTTGAGATAAGTTTCCCTTTGTGCGAATTTTATGTTTTTAGGGTTTGGGATTTCGTGAGGATGTTCGTATATCTGTTTATGGCTATGTTAGGGTTTTTCGATTGGAGATTTTTTTGTCGAGTTTCTGGACTACTGAATTTTGTTTTTTGATATGATTGTGGTTTTGCGAATCGATCCCCCTAATCCTTCAACTCTTCTTCTTTTATAGGCTTCTTCCAACCAATAAGGCTTTGAATGAGTTTCTGGATTTGGTTAGACATGTTTATCTGAATTTGGGAAAAGGTTTATGACTTTGCCAACACTGTTTTGGAAAGTTTCGAATGCTATCTGGCCGTGTAATTGCTGAAGAACCTTCCTTGTTTAAACCAGAGGTAAATGATTGAATTGACAGTTGCCCTTTCCTTCTAATTATTTTAGGCGCTTTAATGAATTGATGGGCTTTCCTTCTTAAGTTCAATAATGGAATAACTGATTATAACTTCCTGTCTCCCTGGTATCAATTCAGGTGGTTCTTGACAAAGCAACTGCGGTAGGTACCAAGGTTTCGTTCATTGCGATGAGGGTTGAACATACGTTTCGTATGTGCTGCTGGTTTTCGGTTCTCCTGCCTTAATAATTCAACATGTTCTCTTTGGACAGGTGATGGCGGCAGGTGGTGATGTCCATGTGACTTTCTTTTCCGACCCCTAGTTGGCCTGCTATCTCCAAATTTAGACTCCGGGACAGAACCCACAACTCCAGCCCCTGAAATAGTATTCTGAGTTATCTGGGGCCCATGAGAGCCATAAACAACTCCTTCAACACATTCATCCTTAGGAACCTGATTGGTTGAGGACACCATTTGTTGTGAACTTCCTTGTTGAGCCATTTTTTTTGCAACATGTTTTGGAATATATCTCTCCATTTCAGCCCTCTTATTTCTTAAATTATGCACCTGCTGATCACTCTTTGCAGGAACAATTGCCTTAGTTTTACTTTTCTCACTTGATTCATCCAAGATGCCCTTGTTCGAAGGTTTAACAGGTGCCCACATCAAAGCGTCACTCCCATGGGATTTCTCTGTTAGTCTATTATTAGCCTGCATGTTTCTTGGCATCCTTCGAGAATGTTGTTTCTTTGAAGGAGTAAATGGACTGCTAGAATTTTATTTTTGATCTGCATTTGTGGGAGAAATGGCTTAGAAGGCTGGTACTACCGGTGCCGGTGACCAAACTTCTAATCAATGTTAGTTGAAGTTGAGCAAATGAGAGTTAAATCCCAGCTCCGAAACCTCATCACATGAGCTTCTTAGATGAGTGGTTTTCAATTGTAAATTGTTGACTTGCTATTGTATTCTTGCAGAAAAACTTGAAGAACAAAATAGGATTGGGATCATCCCGGTAATCAGTTGAAGAAAGATGCAGGACTGAGCTTCGCTATTGTAGCCAATGTCTAGAGCTAGTGTGATAATTGGATCTCTTTTCATCCTCTTTGAGTTATTCTAACATAAAACTATGAATTTTCTTTCATGTCTTTGATTCAATTTAATGTTGCTATGCTTTGTAAAAGATTGTGATAGTTGACAGCTATCTTCCTTTGATCTATCATGTAGGGAGCGCAAGTACTTCATGTGTGAAGGAACACATTGTGAAAAGCACATCGGATGCGTCTCAATCTAGCCAAGCTGCGACTCTTAGGGATAACAAGGATTTTGGCCGGTCTTTAAGACCAAACACTTTCCTACATCATGATTTCTCTACAAGCTTGATTCTAATCGTGGACAATGGTCGTAAAGATACAATTACACATTTGAAGATGTTTTGGGTAATAAATCTTCAGTGCCAGGTGATGGACGAGAAACTGATACATCTTCTGAGGTGGTTGAATGCGGTTGTATCTGGGGCTGAGAAGAATACCGAATTGGACCATTAGGTGGCATTTGTGGATGAATTTGAGGATGAGGTTATTGATACTTGTTGTTCGTTGTTGCAGGTTTGATGTGATATTATGCACGACGGGGCCAGGAATGTGGAGTTGTTGGCGAGTGTCTGCGAGATGGCGGCATCGGTCGAGATTTGGTGGGGCATACAACATGATACACAACTAGAGTGAAAATTGAGATGGAACCAATGAGTTCAAGCTCCGGACTTCTTTCCAGGAGACGCGTCTGCCGTTGTTTCATAATTCTTGGAGCGGGAGAAAGGAATTCCTTTCTTTTCACAATGCGGTAACTTTTCTTCTCATCTCAGAATATCAGCAAGCAAATTACTAATGCTATTTAAGTGATGCCGCATAACGTCCTTTGTATCGAATTATTGTAGGTGCTCTTTGGGATGTTCATCCTGGGTGGAAAAAAAACTGACTCTGAAAAATGCTGTCATGACAGGTTCTAATGTTGCTGCTCTGTACCAGACTTAGAAGAAATTGCAAGTGTAGGCGGGATGTTATCAAAACGGAAGCCCTAAAGCTTGCGGTTGCAAATGGGTAGCAGTAGTTTATGGTTCAAATTGTAACATTAATACTTGTTGTACTTTGCTTGAGTTTTTTTTTTGAATATTCTGGAGAAATCCTTGGAGTTGGTTTGAGAATAACTTAATACCTTTTTACATTTGTATAGGCACCGAACTTCAGGTTCCTTGAACCAAATTGGGTTTGAATCTTTGAAGCATGAACTCAAGCTTTCAAATTGAAATCTCTTAATTTGTATCCTCAATTAAATTTCTAAAAAACGTTGAAACTTTGGGTTAATGGTCTTAAATTCTTTTGCGAATCACCTTGTGTTTTGTAATGTCGAGCAACGGCCTTGTTTCCAACTCTTCCGTCTTTGAGCTATAGTTGATATAATTTGAGGCTCTTGGATTATGTAAAAAATAAAAATCCTTATTGGGCTTGCAAAAGAATTCTCCATTGAAAACCTTGACGAATGCAGAGGCCATACTGGTCCTTGTAGACGATCATATGTTGGTTGCACTTGTAATTTTTTAAACTTTCTTCCATGTGCTCAATAAGAAACGGGGTGGTAACCTGTATGCTCCCTCGCACTAACGATGATGTTGCCATATTATTGTTCAACTGCTTAGCTTACATTTAAGAACCTTTGCCTGACCACTTTATAACCGAATCCTTAGCGGGGATTCAAATCAAAGAAAGGATGCTGAGAAAAGATTTAATCAATTTTTAATAATGACTTTGCCTTCCACCGATGCAAAGTCAACCTGGATTCTTGTTGACTATGCTCTGAAACCTTGAGGAACATTGTCCTTGTATTGAATAGAATGTTATGAGAACAAGGGTGCATCCTTCCTTCACAACTCATGGGGAACAAGAAGTCTACAAAAATCCTTCATGACTCTCTAAGCTTTTAGCAGCGAATCTAACTTCACAAAACAAACGAACAAACTGGTTAAAAATGGTTAGTTATGCATGCAATAAAAAACAAGGAGGTGGAATCTTGGGGTCAAAAATTAGGGTGTGACAGATGCCCCTATTTAAGTTACTTCTATCCGGAGATATGAAGATTGAAATCTTCGTCTCGACGAGATAGGAGGGACTTAAATACAAACGTTGCACGAATTTTTGGCCTTAAGAAGCCACCGAATGCATATGATATGTGATGATATGAAAATGCAAGACAAACGAGCCTGTGAGGAAACGATGTCACAGGAGAAAGCTAGACACCACACACGGGAAGAAACAGGCTCAACAAAGAGAGACTCCTCGGGGAAAGATTGACAATCACAAAGTGTCTAAAAATATATGGTGAAGAACTTGTGGGAAAAATCCTTTGGAAGAGCCGACCGTATAGGTCAAATGTAATAATTTTTTAATATATCAGCTGGAGAAGTTTATTGCTGAGACTTGTAAATGTAATTGAGAATACTTTTTCCAAACTATACTGTTAAAATTTGTAGGGAATCTACTGCCAAGACTCTACGTTGAAGTTTGCTGGAGATATACTTCTGACGAAGTCCACAGGAACTCTACTGCCGAGGTCTTCTGGTAATCTACTGTCGATATTAGCCAGGAAATAAAATTGGAATACCTACTACCGAGGTCTACTGGTAATCTACTGCCGAGATTAGCCAGGAAATAAAATATGTTTGAATAAACCTCCTCGAGCGTCATGGTCTGGATGCCATGAGCTAGTCTCAGTTTCTTGAAATAACTTCCCCACGCTTCATGGTTTATTCGCCACGAACGTGTCTCAGTCTTCTGATGTAAAACCTCCCCGAGCGTCATGGTGTGTTTGCCATGAGCTGGTCTCAGTTTCTTCCTGAAATGATGAAAACTCGTGAGAGCATCTTCATAGGGGATTGAAAATTTTGGTAGATTGTAGGATCATTGTAGTTTGTAGATGTTGATGTAGATGTTGTAGAACTTCTTGGCTGTGAGCCATGATGTATTGTAAATTGTAGAATTTTGTAGATTGTAATTTGTAATGTATTGGAGATTATAAAACTTCACCGGGGATCTTCAGGAGAGATGCGAGCCGGTTGTGTTATAAAGTATGTATCCTCGCATAAAGGGGAGATTAATGCGATAGACTTCCTCGACTTTTCTGGGGAGATGTCGCTTGATGGAAATAAACTTGTGTGATGAATTCGCTGGGGAATACATTCCTGAGGAGCATCCTTGTTGTGTGAACTCTCAAATAAAGAGAAATATCTGTAAGGTTTTCCATTTACCAAGTCGATAATCACTTGGGATGGACAAACTGTCTTGAGGAGACTGTCATTTATCGTTGCTCAAATAAAGAGGATGCTTGCCCTCCAAATATAAATTGTTGAGAAGATGTTGCGATAGTACTGAAGAAGTAACTTGTCTTCAATGGTGGTCTTCATAGAGATTCCTTCTTGGGGAGAAAAGTGTAAAATAAATGCACATCAAATCCAGATTTGAAAAGTTGTGGATGTCCATAATGTGATTGTCAAGGACTGAATTTCAATTCAGGACGTAATTGAAGAGAAACTATCAAGCAAGACTCGGCCATTGAGGTATGAATTCGAATGGGATGTACTGAAATAACCGTCTTCCACGAGGATCTAACTTTGTGGGGAAATAGAAATAATGCGCTTTTCTGCCTAGGGCTGACAACTCTATTTGAAGGAGAAGACACGCCCAACCACTCGGGGATAGACACGGCCAAAGAGACAGAACAAACAAAACAAAGATGCAAGGGTGCACATGCCATGCTATCTATCTGTATGCTATGCGTATGCCAATGCTGACAAAACAAAAGGACAAAGGCAAACAGAGATGAAATAAACATCTCGAGGCAAACATCCAACCAATCTTCAAAGATAGAAGTACCACTGGAGATAGGCGGAGAACTAGATACGGGATCACACCCCTGCTTCAGGGTCTTAAAACTCATATGGGGAATAGAGAACATTCTACTTGAGGATATAACGTCTTGATCAATCTGGATTATCCTGTTGAGGATGAGAGTGAAGATCTACCAGGGGTGGATCAAACTCATAGCTGTAGAGACTTCCTAGATAAAATAAATATTCGCCTTAGTGGAGGGATTCAAATTGGAGTTGCAGATGCAGATACCCGAATCGAGATTTCACAGGGGATAAAACAAATATCCACTTCGATGGGGAAACCTTTGTCATCATAGTTGTTGAAAATGTCGTAGAAACTTCACGGGGATGAAATAAACATCCGCCTTGTTGGGGAAGATTAACATTTGTACACGATCCACAGTAACACCCACTTCACTGAGAAGGTAAAGTTGAGAAGATTTGCTGAGGATTAAAATGTTACCCACTTCATTGGGGAAGTGAAGTTTAAATAAATCACCGGGTGTTCTTGCATTGGAAAGCTTCATCGGAGAATTGTCATGGCCACCAGAAGTAAAAATACCCGGGACATGAAGAAGAATGATGTGAAATTGCCGAAAATTTATATCGAAGACTGCGTGGTAGTCGCCATTTGAAGAATAGTTGTTATGAATGGATAAGATAATCTTCATTTCTCAGATGCCCCAAGTCATATGGTAATGAGAAGAAGTCGTTATGAGAGGATTTTACAGAAAACATGGCGTCCCATGGTTTTCAAACTCTCTGGAGAGATTCACCAAATCTCGACGTAACTGGCCCTGATCGACGGTATTATGACTGAGTCTTCAAATTTCATCATCAATGTCAGCTATGTAATCTTCCTAAGATATCAAGTGAATTTAGCAAGTCAGAGATGTTAATTTCGAAACTGTTAATGCAACATATTGTTTATCTTGAAGTTTTGAAAAGAGATATCCCAATGAATGGTGACCGAAATCACTAGTTCGGATATAAATTAATTTTTATAAAGCCAACGAAAATCGAGCATAATTCAATAGGAGTCAGGAAACGTTATCTCGCCGAGTATGCTTTCGAAGTAAGCCTTACTTCAATTAGGACTTTAGAAGGGATGTATCTAGGCTTAGTTTACGATTGTTAAAATAAAGGAAATAAGGGTTAAAGCTTATGTACCCGCCCATTTTTGAAGAATGTTCACTTTTTGAAAGGTTTTAAGTGTTCAATCAAGCTGACTGAAAAATTTCTTGCCCCAGGTTTAAAAATGAGGTTGGAAAGGGTTAAAAAGGATTTAACTTCCTTATGTCTTTGGTATTTAGGAGGTTTGAAACAATGCCTTACATCATCAGTAGGGTTTTTGTTCGAAGCATACAACAAGAGATCATGCGTTTTACTTCATCATCCTCCTTCCAATTCTCCACCAAAGTGAAAAAAAAGATTGGGTAAAAGTTGGTATTATAAAATTATGAAAAATATTTTACGAGTGAAACGAATGGATTTCTTTAAGACAAATGCTTATTGCACTACTTATTCAAAATAACATGTTCTTACATGCCAATTATGCTTTTAATTAAAGAAATAAAATAAGAACACATAAGCAAACACAATAAACAGCTGATGAACCCTTCTCATCTTTTTATGGAGTTTTCACTTATATCAGTGTAACGGTATTCCATTCGAAACTGGTCTTTCTCCCTTGAAAGTCAGCACTTCATCATCAATCATTTCCTGTACTTTCTCTTGAAAAAATTTGCACTCTTCAATCGAATGCCCCAACACTCCATCATGAAATTCACAGCTGGTGTTCAGGTTGAACCATGGTGGGTGAGACTTCATGATTCTAGTCTTTCTGGGTGTCATCACCGAGTTTCTAGCAAAATAGGACCAAAGCTGATTGTAATTCATTGGGATAAGATCAAACCAACGAGTTTCTTATTTCGGAACACTCAAAGGTGTCTTCTGATTCTGAAACCTTCTTCGAACTTGTCGATTCTGATGCTGATCTTAAGATATCATTCTTCGCTTATGAGGTAGTTGTCGTCTGCACTGAGCAGGCGCCACATACTGATGTTGAGAATAAGGTACTGGAACTGGATCTGGCAGGATTTGAGAGGAATCCCAAGGTGCGTTAACATCAATGCTTCTTTCCCCTAGGGAATCACCAACTGAAATATCTTTACTAGCTCGATCATTCAAGTTATCCTGAATTCTTCCATTTTTAAGCGCATTCTTAATGTTTACTCCAACTTCCACAATTTTGGAGAAATCTAATGGCACAACGCCTACCATCCTAACATAATAAGAGTCTGGCAGTGTTCTTAGAAACATCTTGGTTAAATCTTTCTCTGGAAGTGGTGGACGAACTTGGGCTGCCAACTCTTTCCATCGTTGAGCATATTCACTAAAAGATTCATCATCATTCTTACTCATTCCTTCTAGTTGATCACTGTCTGGAGCCACATCCAAATTATAATTGTATTGCTTCACAAAAGCATCGGCTAAGTTTCTCCAAGATTGAATACAGTTCCTTTGTAGCTTCATATACCATATCAAGGATGCCTTAGATAAGCTTTCTTGAAAGCAGTGCATCATCAATTCGTCATCGTCAACATAAGCAGCCATCTTTCGACAAAACATCGTCAAATGGTATCTTGGACAACTAACACCCTTGTACACATCAAAGACAAGCATCTTGAACTTCGGAGGAATGATTACACCTGGAACCAGACATGGTCACGAGCATCAAGATCATATGCATTAGCTTCTTTCACTATTTTCAATTGTTCTTTAAAATCACGAAATTCTTTTTCCATTGCTATAAATCTAGGATCGTCCATCTTCATCTTAGCATGAATATTCAGAGGATTCAGTACAGGCTGTGGAAACTGGGAATTTCTTTTATCAACTTGAACAACTAGATTGTCTTGCACAGGCTGAGGTTGTGTAGAAACATCCACTTGTTGAACATGGTCAGAGGGGAGATCAAATAACGGATTAGTCATTACTCTGAAGCCGGTCAAAGGATTCATATCTCGTTTTCTTTACTATCCTTTAGTAGGTACTTCAAGCTTGGTCAGATGGTCGGGATGTCAGCTGGTAGACAAAGACAGAAGACTGGATGAGGACACAGCGGAGAAGAGACACATGCATATGCGAATGCTGAATGCTAATGTAAGAATGCAGAAATGAAAGGTTTCGTGGAACTCAAGCTCTTATAAATGTTACAGAATACCAAAAATTCATTTGATAATTTTTTTTTACTATTTTATTGGATTACAAGGAAACAACCTTATAAGGGTCCTTACTTAATAGTTAAATAAAAGCTAATAAAGCCCTAAGGAAGTCCTTCATCGTGCTTGTTGATCTACTTGGATCTTCTTGAGTATGAGTCGTCAACTTCTAAAGATTAGTTTGATAGAGGAAAATAAATCCTCCATCTCCTCTTTTGTTCTTGTTAGAAAGTGAGATGAATCCCTTGTTTACTTGGTTCTTCAATGTTGATTTGAGCTTCTATTGATCTTCAATAATAAAGGAGGCTTTAGTATTTGCCTTTTGAGTTTTCTTGATTCTTGAATCAATGTCCTTAAACTTCCTTAGGTCATCCAAGTTAGGACTCTTAAAAGAATATTTCAAAATCTTTTCTTTTGTAATCCCTATTGGTTCTATACTGTTTATAAATAGACTCGGGATTCCATAAAACCAATGCAATATGATGCTTATGAATGCAACAAACACAAGTAAGCACATAAGGACACAAAGGTAAACAAACAAGGGAGACCCTAGGTTTGCAACGAGCATGGAGCCAAAAGGGTATACCCATTCCCAAAGGTTGTGGACTAAAGATTGATTGTACCTGCAGAACAAGGTTCTAAAGAGGTTTCGAAAGTCACCAGCCCATCTTTCAGATATTATCAATTTCCCAATTACTCGGTGGTTAATAATATTCTCAAGAGAACTTCGTTTGAGTGTAGCATCGCGTAACACTATTTCGGGTGTACTCCCTCATAGTCCCGCACTACATCCTAGTAAAGGCCAAAGTGGGGTTAAGGTAACTATGGTCCTCAATATCATAGGCTCCAAACGAAAATAGTGAATGTTTTCACGAGTACTCGTTCAACATTACAGCTTTCGAGAGGGCCTCAATTGAGCGTGATTTTCAAGTCAACTTGGTCGGGATTCAACTCCTTATAAGTCTCGTCGAACATATCACTATCCTATCTTAAGTTGACTCAAGTCCGGGTGTAGGACTTTGTCTCACCACTCAAAGATTAGCCCAAAAGCAATAGATAAACAAGTATACAAATAACAGATATAAAGCAATAAACAAGTAAGGAAACAAGTTAGGGAAACCCACTCGGGTCCCAAGTGAAGTCGCCATTTCTATCGCGGTGAAATTTGGATACCAAACTATTGATTAGTTTGAATCTTATTCATTTGCAACCAAACTTTGATTTGTCCAAAGGAAGGGATAAAGATAGAAATTCCCACAATGTAATGCAAATGCAAGCTAGAGAGTTTTAGGTTCGGGGGTTGGTTAAACTTAGGGAAGGTGCTAGCATCCTAAGTTTCTGCAGTACTCTACAGGAACCTCTTGTTTTATGTTTGTTTATTTGCTAAGCGTTTATCTGCTTAAAGGTATAGAAGACCTAGGGGGTTTATTTCTAAGTATACTCGATAAGATGTCGCATCTCGTGCCTACATATCCTTACGAGAGTGGAATCAGAGTATTTGTAGTTCCCCTAAAGGGTTAGAGGAGTTCTTTGACTGTGGTCAAAGTTCCTATGGGTTTAGGGTAGTTGATTGATTGATTTTAGGAGAAGGAGATGAGTTGTCATTTTAAGGGAGATTTAACCGCCACAAGTTGTAGGAATATAGTCTTTGCATCGTCTTAAGAGAAGGGCTCAAGTACTCGGATAGGGATCTACGAGGTACGCCTCTACTTCTCTTAAGGCAAAGTTCCTACGATATTGATTGTATTGATGTGGGGTGGAGATTCTATCTCGCTTAAGATGATTTGGCATCTTTCTCTAATGTGTTTGAATATTTGTTGTTTTGAGTTGAATTGTTTTGTTTGTTCTAAGTTATAAAAAGATAAAAGACAACGGTCCTTCCTATAGGGTAGGATCTATCCTAAAGATCAACTTGAATGGGATCAAGGATCACGTGGGAAAATGATGCAAATGATGTATACGTACGATTGTTGAGATCATGCGCAGATTCTTCCTTTGGACGGACAATGCAATAATAATAAATGACGATAATGTAAATTGCTTGTAAATAAATTGCGGAAATAAAATCATACATGTATGCATGAAAGCGCTGAAGTGTGTGAGAGTGAATGTGTCGTGAATGTGAATGTGCGCGATTGGGTTGTATTTTACGCTGTTGATTGATTTTAATCGACATGATTTTAAGGGGAATGTCGAGTTGATTTTATTAGCCGGGAGATTGATTTTAAAAGGGAAAGTCGCATTTATTTTAGGGGATATTAATTTCAGTACAAGTTAATTTAGTTATACTAGTTTTAAATAAGAGGTTTCTAATAGGTGATTATATTTTATCTAAAACTTAAATATAAAATGATTTATATTTAATACAAGTTATTTTTTATTACTATATGAATTGTAAAAGGTTGTTATTATTATTAAAGGTCTAAGTTATTTAAAATTATGAAAGAAAGGTTTTTTTATTAAAATAGTTTTTATATTAAATAGGTAAAAATTATTAGATTATGCAAAAAGATTTATTAAGAAACAAGTTATGTTTATTTTAAAAGGGTTATTAAGTTATATAAAAAAGTGAAGTAGATTAATTAAAAATTAGTTAAAAAGATTAATTAAAAGAGTTATTTTATAAAAAGTTCATTTTCAATTTTTAAATTAATTAATTAAAAGGTTAATAAAAAGTTGATATTAAATTAATTAATAAATTACATGAAGAGATTAAATTTAAAATGTCATCATTTTAATTTTGAATAAAAAAAATAAAGTTAATTTAACCAATTATAAAAAGTTGTATTAATTTAATTAAGAAAAACGGATTGAAAAGGTTAATTGATAATTAGGTTAAATATTAAATATTAGGTTAATTAGGGGTTAATGAGTGGTTTAGTGGTTTAATTAGCAGGTTAAAGAAGTTAATTAGGGGGCTGATGGTTATCGTGTGGGTGTGAGGGTGAATGATAAGTGGTGTAAGTGGGCATACATCAGATTACAACAAAATTAAACAGAAAAAAAAACCCCTAGATTGGAGACTTCAATCTTCTCCTCTCCGCGATTGCTTCCATCCTCGCGTCTTCTTGCTCCTTCCTCTTTGCTAATCCTTCTTCTTCTTTCATAATCCTTCTTCTTTTTTCATAAACCTTCTTCTTTTCCCCTAATCTGAAACAGAAAACACGAGTCAAAAGGTCAATGTATTTAACGGATTACATCTCATCGGAATATACTCGGAGGAGTTCGTTGGCGATGGCTATGGGTGGAGTTTGAGGGTTTGGTTGGCTTCCGGCGATGATTTGGGTTGCGATTTCGCGGTGGAGGTTTGAGATAAGTTTCCCTTTGTGCGAATTTTATGTTTTTAGGGTTTGGGATTTCGTGAGGATATCATATATCTGTGTATGGCTATGTTAGGGTTTTTTCGATTGGAGATTTTTTTGTCGAGTTTCTGGGCTACTAAATTTTGTTTTTTGATGTGATTGCGGTTTTGTGAATCGATCCCCCTAATCCTTGAACTCTTCTTCTTTTATAGGCTCCTTCCAACCAATAAGGCTTTGAATGAGTTTCTGGATTTTGTTAGACATGTTTATCTGAATTTGGAAAATGGTTTATGACTTTGCCAACACTTTTTTGGAAAGTTTTGAATGCTATCTGGCCGTGTAATTGCTGGAGAACCTTCCTTGTTTAAACCAGAGGTAAATGATTTGAATTGACAGTTGCCCTTTCCTTCTGATTTTCTTTTAGGCGCTTTAATGAACTGATGGGCTTTCCTTCTTAAGTTCAATAATGGAATAACTAATTATAACTTCCTGTCTCCCTGTTATCAGTTCAGGTGGTTCTTGACAAAGCAACTGCGGTAGGTACCAAGGTTTCATTCATTGCGATGAGGGTTGAACATACGTTTCGTATGTGCTGCTGGTTTTCGGTTCTCCTGCCTTAATAATTCAACATGTTCTCTTTGGACAGGTGATGGCGGCAGGTGGTGATGTCCATGTGACTTTCTTTTCCGACCCCTAGTTGGCCTGCTATCTCCAAATTTAGACTCCGGGACAGAACCCACAACTCCAGCCCCTGAAATAGTATTCTGAGTTATCTGGGGCCCATGAGAGCCATAAACAACTCCTTCAACACATTCATCCTTAGGAACCTGATTGGTTGAGGACACCATTTGTTGTGAACTTCCTTGTTGAGCCATTTTTTTTGCAACATGTTTTGGAATATATCTCTCCATTTCAGCCCTCTTATTTCTTAAATTATGCACCTGCTGATCACTCTTTGCAGGAACAATTGCCTTAGTTTTACTTTTCTCACTTGATTCATCCAAGATGCCCTTGTTCGAAGGTTTAACAGGTGCCCACATCAAAGCGTCACTCCCATGGGATTTCTCTGTTAGTCTATTATTAGCCTGCATGTTTCTTGGCATCCTTCGAGAATGTTGTTTCTTTGAAGGAGTAAATGGACTGCTAGAATTTTATTTTTGATCTGCATTTGTGGGAGAAATGGCTTAGAAGGCTGGTACTACCGGTGCCGGTGACCAAACTTCTAATCAATGTCAGTTGAAGTTGAGCAAATGAGAGTTAAATCCCAGCTCCGAAACCTCATCACATGAGCTTCTTAGATGAGTGGTTTTCAATTGTAAATTTCTGACTTGCTATTATATTCTTGCAGAAAAACTTGAAGAACCAAATAGGATTAGGATCATCCCGGTAATCAGTTGAAGAAAGATGCAGGACTGAGCTTCACTATTGTAGCAAATGGCTGGAGCTAGTGTGATAATTGGATCTCTTTTCGTACTCTTTGAGTTATTCTAACATAAAACTCTGAATTTCCTTTCATGTCTTCGATTCAATTTAATGTTGCTATGCTTTGTAAAAAATTGTGATATCTGACAACTATTTTCCTTTGATCTATCATGTAGGGAGCGCAAGTACTTCATGTGTGAAGGAACACGTTGTGAAAAGCACACCGGATGCGTCTCAATCTAGCCAAGCTGCGACTCTTAGGGATAACGAGGATTTTGGCCGGTCTTTAAGACCAAACACTTTCCTGCATCATGATTCTCTACAAGCTTGATTCTAATCATGGACAACGGTCGTACAGATACAATTACACATTTGAATATGTTTTGGGTAATAACTCTTCAGTGCCAGGTGATGGACGAGAATCTGATACGTCTTCTGAGGTGGTTGAATGCGGTTGTATCTGGGGCTGAGAAGAATACCGAACTGGACCATTAGGTGGCATTTGTGGATGAATTTGAGGATGAGGTTATTGATACTTGTTGTTCGTTGTTGCAGGTTTGATGTGATATTATGCACGACGGGGCCAGAATGTGGAGCTGTTGGCGAGTGTCTGCGAGATGGCGCCATCGATCGAGATTTCGTGGGGCATACAACATGATACACAGCTAGAGCGAAAATTATAATGGAACCAATGAATTCAGGCTCCAGACTTCTTTGCAGGAGACGCGTCCGCCGTTG
The DNA here is from genome assembly GCA_963859935.3 of Lathyrus sativus. Classification (NCBI taxonomy): domain Eukaryota; kingdom Viridiplantae; phylum Streptophyta; class Magnoliopsida; order Fabales; family Fabaceae; genus Lathyrus; species Lathyrus sativus. The sequence goes on along the minus strand of OZ012740.1, from coordinate 80,160,317 downwards.
TTTCATAATTCTTGGAGCGGGAGAAAGGAATTCCTTTCTTTTCACAATGCGGTAACTTTTCTTCTCATCTCAGAATATCAACAAGCAAATTACTAATGCTATTTAAGTGATGCCGCATAACGTCCTTTGTATCAAATTCTTGTGGGTGCTCTTTGGGATGTTCATCCTGGGTGGAAAAAAAACTGACTCTGAAAAATGTTGTTATGACAGGTTCTAATGTTGCTGCTCTGTACCAGACTTAGAAGAAATTGCAAGCGTAGGCGGGATGTTATCAAAACGGAAGCCCTGAAGCTTGCGGTTGCAAAATGGGTAGCAGTAGTTTATGGTTCTAATTGTAACATTAATACTTGTTGTACTTTGCTTGAGTGTTTTTGAATATTCTGGAGAAATCCTTGGAGTTGGTTTGAGAATAACTTAATACCTTTTTTATATTTGTATAGACACCAAACTTCATGTTCCTTGAACCAAATTGGGTTTGAATCTTCGAAGCATGAACTCAAGCTTTCAAATTGAAATCTCTTAATTTGTATCCTCAATTAAATTTCCAAAAAATGTTGAAACTTTGGTTAATGGTCTTAAATTCTTTTGCGAATCACCTTGCGTTTTGTAATGTCGAGCAACGGCTTTGTTTCCAACTCTTCCGTCTTTGAGCTATAGTTGATATAATTTGAGGCTCTTGGATTATGTAAAAAATAAAACTCCTTATTGGCTTGCAAAAGAATTCTCCATTGAAAACCTTGACGAATGCAGAGGCCATTCTGGTCCTTGTAGAAGATCATATGTTGGTTGCACTTGTAATTTTTTAAAATTTCTTCCATGTGCTCAATAAGAAACTGGGTGGTAACCTGTACGCTCCCTCGCACTAACGATGATGTTGCCATATTCTTGTTCAACTGCTTAGCTTACATTTAAGAACCTTTGCCTGACCACTTTATAACTGAATCCTTAGCGGGGATTCAAATCAAAGAAAGGACGCTGAGAAAAGATTTAATCAATTTTTAATAATGTCTTTGCCTTCCACCGATGCAAAGTCAACCTGGATTCTCGTTTACTATGCTCTGAAACCTTGAGGAACACTGTCCTTGTATTGAATAGAATGTTATGAGAACAAGGGTGCATCCTTCCTTCACAACTCGTGGGGAACAAGAAGTCTACAAAAATCCTTCATGACTCTCTAAGCTTTTAGCAGCGAATCTAACTTCACAAAACAAACGAACAAACTGGTTAAAATGGTTAGTTATGCATGCAATAAAAAACAAGGAGGTGGAATCTTGGGGTCAAAAATTAGGGTGTGACAGACTTCATGGAACTTTGTTTTTTCAATTCACTTTCTCTTAATTTTATTTTATTTTTTTTGTATTTTTTGTATGACTTGATCCATGAACTTGCATTATTTCCCTTTTTTTGTGGCAATTTCCTTGTAACATGGACTTGTTCAAACTTGAGCTTTGAAAAAAAAACAATTGGGCTTCAAGAAAATTTGGATATTCAATGTTGACATGAGATAAAAAAAATTCATAGAACTTGTATCTTGAATGAGATGTAATTGAATTGAAATTGACCTTTGAGTTGAATTTGACACATGAACTTTGAATTGGAATGAAGCATGAAATTAGTAACTTAGAATGATTTGTGAATTTAAATGACAATGGATTTGAGTGAACTTGAATCTTCAAATTAAATTGAAATTTGATAATGAAAGTGAATTGGAATTGAGATTGGAAAGAGGAACTCGAATTAAAGTTGGAAATTTTGGAAAGAAACTTGAATTTGAATCGTGAAACTAACTTGAACTTGAATTGGTTTTACATTGAAATGAAATTGAATTTTGAAGGCTAAGCTTTCATTATAACCTAAGATGGAATTAACATGGATTAGGATTGGTTGAAATGAAATTGGTCCTCAAACTTTTATTAGATGGCATATGACTTGAAGTTTGATTTTGAAAATTTGGAATTTGAACTTAATATTATTCTTTTACATTTGGACTTTGATGAGATGGTTCAACTTGGTTGAATTGTCCAAAATTATTTGAGTTAACTCCAAGCAAACCACTTGAAACCATTCTTAACCATCTTTGAACTGAAATCTTAATTCAAATCTTTAAAAAACGAACACTCAAAACAAATCTTGAACAAGTGACACTCCTGACTTAAACCCACAAATCATCCTCGAAACCAATTTTCAGTGTCTCGAACTCTTCAAGATACCAGAAATCCATTGAAACTTTAAATCAAGGCCATATCCTGATTCCACCTTGAAATGATCTTGAATTGAATGGAAATTTTGAGTTCTCCTATGACAGGAAAATGAACCACAAATGCATTGACTTTTGATGGCTCTGCGACTTGACTTTATCTGATAAACTTGAGCTTTGCACAAAACCCTAATATGGACCTTCACACACCAATAAAACTCTTCGATCAGATCAAGGTGGTGAATATTTAAGCCTAGAGTTTGATGACCATCTCAAAGATTGTGGGATTTTATCCTAACTCACTCCTCCTGGAACACCACAATGGAATGGTGTATCTGAGAGAAGAAATTGAACCTTTTTAGACATGGTTCGTTCCATGATGAGTCATGTCGATCTTCCAAACCCCTTACAAGTCAATTGAGTCAACGGAAGTGCTAACTTCGAAAATCCTTCAATAAACCTCCGATAATAACCGGCTAATCCCAAAAATCTTCGAATCTCCGTGTAACTGACTTAGGAGCTTCCCACTGCATTACCGCATCAATCTTAGACGGATCAACACTAATACCATTACCAAAAATAACATGCCCAAGAAAACTCACTTCTGATAACCAAAACTCACACTTTGATAACTTAGCATATAATTGCCTCTCTTTCAGAATCTGCAACACAACTCTCAAATGCTCTACATGCTCTTCTTGAGACTTAGAGTAAATCAAAATGTTGTCGATGAACACAACCACAAAACGATCCAACTGATCATGAAAAATACGATTCATGTATTCCATAAACACACTTGGCGCATTAGAAACTCTGAATGGCATCACTGAAAATTCATAACGACCATACCGTGTCCTAAAAGCCGTCTTTTGAATATCCTCCTCTTTAAAACGAATCTGGTGATAACCCGATCTCAAATCAATCTTACTAAAAACACAGGAACCAACCAATTGGTCCATCAAATCATCAATTCTAGGAAGCGGATACTTGTTCTTAATAGTTACCTTGTTCAACTGCCAATAATCAATACACAACCGCATAGCTCCCATCTTTCTTCTTAACCAACAATACTGGTGCACCCCAAGGAGAAACGCTCGGGCCTAACAAACCTCTTTTCCAACAATTCATTCAACTGTTTCTTCAACTCTACCAACTCCGATGCCGACATACGATACGGTGCCATCGAAATCGGTCTAATACTCGGAACTAGGTCAATCGAAAACTTGACTTCTCTTTCTGGCGGTACCGCAATGTCCTCCGGAAATACTTCTAGAAAGTCGCACACCACTAGAACCATATCCAGTTCAACCTTACTCTCTCCCGACAACGATGCAAACAGACAGAACACTTGAGCCTCATCCGCCAAAATTTTCTTCAACTCTTTAGTAGATAGAAAACTCTCTTTCTCATCCTCCTCCAAGGAAGGAAACCTTACCAACTTGTGATAACAATCAATACGGACTCCATTATACTGCAACCAATTCATACCCAAGATCACATCTAATCCTTCTAACGGCAAACACACCAAGTCCATAATGAAGTCTTTACCATATATGGTCAAAGGACAACTTAAACATACCAAAGATGAAGTTACCGACCCGAAACGGGTGTCTCAATAACCATATCACCACCACAAGAAGACAAACACAAATCCAAACACTTAGCGCACTCAAAAGAAATGAACGAATGAGACGCTCCGGTATCAATAATAGCAACTAAAGGCATATTATTAATAAAGCATGTACCTTTAATCAACCGATCCGCATTAGTAGTGGCTGCACCGGCTAATGCAAATACCTTCCCACTTGTTGGAGCTTGCTTTGGCTTAGTACACTCTGTACTAATATGACCAACTTCCCCATAGTTGTAACACTTCACTACGTTCCTTCTACAATCAGTTGTAGCATGGATGATACTTCCATAGTTAGCACACTCCGCTCCATCCTTCTTACACTCAAAAGATTTGTGCCCCACTTCACCGCACCTATAGCAACTTAATGGGACCAGAACTTCCACCTTTGGACCTCTTAACAAAGTTTTCCCTATGCTTGCCTTTATCAGCAGGCGTCACATAAGGTCCACTCCTTACCGGTTGCTTTCCTCTCTTCTCATTCAAACTCTTATAGTGAGTAGAATGAGCTTTACTATCTTCTTCAAAGATTCTACAGCATTCGGTCAAGTCCAAAAATCTCCTAATCCTCTGATAACCCACCGCTTGCTTGATCTCAAGGCGCAAGCCGTTCTCATACTTAACACACTTGGAAAATTTCGCCGGCACCGCATCATAGTGAGGATGAAACTTCACTAACTCTATGAACTTAGCTGTATAGTCTATCACAGACATATTGCCTTGTTTCAATTCCAGGAACTCCATCTCTTCCTTCCCTTCACACTCTCAGGATAATACTTTCTTAAAACTCGGTGTGAAATAAATTCCAAGTGATTTCCTCATCGTCTACTTCAAGAACTTGTCTCATACCGACCCACCAGTCGTCGGCTTCCTCTCTCAGCATGTGAGTCCCAAGTCTCACCTTGTTGCCTTCAGCATAATTCATAACTCTAAAGATCCTCTCGATCTCCTTTAACCAAATCTGAGCACCGTCCGGATCAAACCTTCCCTTGAATATCGACGGTTGGTTCTTTCTAAACTCATCATTAGCGTTCACATTCGGCGCACTCTGCACCGTCCTAGCCATTGCCTCCAATGCAGCAGCCATCCGCATTGTCATTACGACCAGCCATATTCTGATTATTCCCGAAAATAACAACAAGGTTAAACAATCATTCAACCAACAAAACGAAGAAACAGACACAACTGACTCAACACTGGCTCTGATACCACATAAAGTAACACCCCCTTTCTATACCCCCAAATAAACAGTTACATCGTTTAAGCACTAATAAAAATTCCATCAGAGTATAATTATAACATGGTATAAAAGAGGCGCATCACATTATCATCGAAACGAAACATAAATAATACCAGCTCATAAAGATATGTAACAAAAGGGGTAAATCTCAACTAAAAACAAAGCATAGCGCTTAAAACCCACATATCAATCATTTAGAATAAAGCGGAAACATCTAAACATTGAAATTACTTCATGAACATAAGCATCATATACATCGTTCAGATTAATTCAGTTCATCAGTTGAGTTTACAAAACATTCAGCAGCAGATACATACACAGATGTATCACAAAAGAATCAAAACAATTCCTAACTACCCAGTGTTACATATCAGAGCCATCTGACCAAAAGAAATGAAGACCCGCTTCACAAGACTCCAGCAATCTAATCTGCAATGCCTGATAGAGCATTATAAAACAGCAGAAGGGTGAGAAACAATATCATAATACATAATGCACATAAACATATATATATATATATATATATATATATATATATATATATATATATATATATATATATATATATATATATATATATATATATATATATATATATATATATATATATATATATATATATATATATATATATATATATATATATATATATATATATATATATATACACACACACACATAACGTCCAAAAACGTCTTCCGCGTTCTCACCGCAACTCATCCCACTACACCGTACATCGCAATGTATTCACAATAAATTATTTACAACTAGAGTACCAATCATATAAAATAATGCATCAACAATGTTTATATCAATTCATAAACATGCACACATATACATATATATATTCACACATACATGTATCTTCAAGCTTTCCGTTCATGCCAATTATCAATAATTTACATAAACATCTACATTCATGTTTATTCACCATACACCATGCACAAATGTCAACATGTAACTCATAGAGACCGACACACGACTTTATGCAGATGCAAATGTGGTACCGACTCATTTCAGCGGGTTCAATTGAAGAACCAAAATAACCATCACTCACACCTCACATGGACACACGAGGTTCTGCAGATTCACCGAGGAATCAAATATAACCATCGCAACATACGAGGTTCTGTAAATCCACTGAGGGATCAATAAATAACCATCGCTCACACCCCACAAGGGCACACGAGGTTCTGCAGATTCACCGAGGAATCAATATATAACCATCGCTCACACTCCATAAGGGCACACGAGGCTGTTGTACCCCAAAATTTGCCCAACCTTTTCTTACCTGGTTTATGTTTCATTGCATTGTCATTTGCATAGTTATATCACTTGCATATCATGGTATCATTCATATAGCAGGGGATCAAGTGTGATTCTTCTCAAGAGAAGCCTAACTGAAGGTGAGAAAATACTTAGAAGGGGGGGTTGAATAAGTATGAAGATTAAAACTTAGAAATAAAAACTCAAGTATTTTTATCCTGGTTCATTGAACTCAACTACTCCAGTCCACCCTTCCTAGAGTGATTTGCCTTTCTCAATCAAGGACTTAATCCACTATTTAATCAACTGATTACAATAGTAAGCACTAAGAACAACTGTTCAAAGTCTTCTCAAGAACTACTGATCCTAACTGGATCTTCTTAAGGTTTACTATCAAATGTAATACAAATACAAGTGTTTAAATTGCTTCTAAAAAGCTTTATCACAACTGTGATTTTTCACTTAAATATTAAGAACAAAGAAATTAATTCTTAGAAAGAATATGAATAGTATGAGAGCTTTGAATGTTGATTTCTTTCAGATAAAACGTCCAGTCAAGAAGATGGGTGAAGACATGCTTTTATAGGCAGCTGATCCAAGAGAGCTTTGCATTGAGAAGAGTGTCCAAAAGGTATGAGCCTTTTTGTCTTCACATCAAGTGACCTTTCCTAGAAGAAGAAAGCACTGATAAATCCTTTTTGTCTGTGTTCTTGTGTCTAGCATAAATAAGGAAAGAGTCGTTTGGATTATTCCAACGGATATAATCTTTGAATAATTCTTCTTCAATTTTCAGCAAGTTCCATCAGAGTCTAAATTTATCAGAGCCTTATGATGTTGATCAGAGTTTTGCTGAATCAGAGTCTTCTGCAGCAGGTGTGCTTTTAGCGTGTTCAAGTTCAGAGCATATTTTAGTCAGATCTTCAGTACTGGGAGCTTTAGTACTTTCAGAATCTTCTGTAGTAACTATGCTTTGAAAACTTTTCATACAGAATTCTTCTTTGGTTCAGATGCTTCTGACTTGCTTCAGATTCTTCTGGAGCTTCTGCTTCAGATCCTTCTGGAGCTTCTGCTTCAGAATCTTCTGGAGGCTACGCTCAGGATCTTCTATTGGCAGCAATCAGAATCTTCTAATGGATGCATCTGGCTCTTCAGAGTCTAGCAAATTTCTTATGTTCAATTCTGATTTACTTCTGAAGTGTTAATTCCTTTACTATCTGCAGTAAAAACTCTCAAGAAAATTTTAGAGTATATAATTCTTAATTACAAAATTTCATAATAGTTATCATCAAAACATAGAGATATTATTAAGAACCAATCTGTGTTCTAACAATCTCCCCCTTTTTGATGATGACAAAAACATCAGAAATTTTGTTTAATTGAAAATATAATAATTATAACTCCCCCTGAGATGATGAATCTCCCCCTGAATTAAATACAAATAAGGACTAGAAACTTCCCTTTTGTCTTGAGTAATTTTCAGAGTTAGAGCTTGATTGTTCTTTAACATTTGAGAGTCAGAGTGTCTTGCAAATTTCAGAGTCAGAGTTTGATAATTGTCAAATGATATGAAAGACTCAGAGTTTCTTTTACTGAGTGTACTTATCAACTGTTCTGAAATACTCAGAGTTAATGTTAGATAAAATAGATATGTCTGAAGTTTCATTCTGGTGAAGTTTAATTAAATAGTTCAGATCTATATTTTGTCCCCCTTTTTTGTCATAAGCAAAAAGTAAAAACTTTGAAAAGACAAATTAAAAGCAATCAGTAAAAGAGATAGATCAAGTGGAGAAAACTATGAAACATTCATTCAATTTAGTTCAGAGCAAGAGTACATGCATCAGAAGATATTCAAAATACATAAGCAAACATCAGAATGAAAAAAAATGAAAAACTAAGAGTGTTTTGACAAAAGCATCTTCAACAGATCTGTGATCTCAGAAGAGGACTGTTCTTGTTTTGACATCCACTTAGCCATTGTTTCATTCTTCTGATCCTGTTGAGATATCCACTGAGTCATGTCTTCAGACTTCTTATCCTATTTTGCCATCCATGACTTAATTTCTAATTGACCAGCTTCCAGAACAGCAATCTTATCCTCAAGATCTGGATGTTCTTTCTTTATCTCAGATGAAGAAGGTTGAACAGTTTCTGAAGCTTGAACAAAATCAATTTCCATAAGGGCTTTAGATCTTGGAGCAGTAGATCCAGAAGGATGTTATATCAGAGTCATGGCCAAAGGGTTGTCTTCAGATGTAGATTCCGCATTCTCTTCTGATGATGAAGGAGCATTTGTAAGAAGCAGTGGTCCAGATCTCTTGACAGTCCAGAACAGACTTCTTGCAGCTTCAGCAAATCTGAGCTTCGCATCATCAGAACATATGTTCTTCAAATTTGATGCTACAATGTTGAATTTGTGGATGAATCCATTCCAGATGACATCAGATTCTGTTGCATCTATTATTGCTGAACACTTCCTTTGTATAGTGCCTAAATACTTTTGTATTTCTTGCAAAAAACATGTAAATAAATGATCAACATTTAGTCTAGGCTTGGGGTGTAACAAAGTCTCCAAGGTAATTGGCTTTGGTTGGGAGTAGCTGGAAATATGGATTTGTGAATGGAGATCAGAGGAGGAGGGTAGTATGGTATGAAAGGAATTTCAGGGGATTTGTCAGGTTTTGATCTGTTTAAAGCATTTAACAGATTTGGTTTTGTTTTGGTGTGATAGGAAACCACATCAAAGGGTTTATTATAGTAAGGTTGGAAAGCAGATTTTTCAGGTTCATCAGAAGCAGCAAGTTTATCAGATGGAACAGGTTTAGCAGAAGTAACAACTTTTGCAGATTTAGCAGAGTATGATATTGTATCTAATGAACCTACTTCTGACATTGATTTAATATAAGTTAGAAGTACAAATGGTAGGATGATTGAGAGTTTGGGTTTGAAGGGAGTGATAGGGTCAGATGGTTCAACTCTGTCATAGAAATCTTTGAGTTTGAAACCATAGAAAAGGTTGTGAAAATAAGATGAGAATTGTTCACAAGAGGGAGAAGTTACAGATGGTCTTGTTGTAGATGTTGGGATAGGATTTGGAATGGGAATTTCAGATGATGTTTTAGGTGTGGGAGTAGGATCTGGAATAAGAACTTTGGAAGATACAGGGGGTTCTGGTTGATTTACCTCAGAATCTCTGTGAGAGGGGGATATCAGAAAATCTGGGTGTATATCAGATTCTGAGGAATTGGATGATGTGGTTGGTGTGCAAGAGGTAGAAGACACTTGAAACACAGTTTTGAGTGGTGTAACATCAAGAACTTCTGTCTCAGGGATGTTGGTTCCAGATGGGTTTGTTGATTCTGAAGGATTTTCAGAAGGTTTTGATGAGGGTTCAAAAGTAGGTGGGTCTGATGTGGGTGGATCAGATGTTACTTTTGTAGGTTCAGAAGTAACTGGTACAGAAGTAGTGGGTTCAAATGTGTTAGATGGTGGATTTTCTGATTGTGGTTGTTTCTCTTGTTGTTGTGTTTGAGGTTCAAATGATTTTTTTTGTTGATGTTCAGAGTCTTTTTCTTGTAGAGGTTCAGATGGTTTTTCTGGTTGTTTTTCTTGTGGTTGTTTTTGTTGTTCAGAAGGCTTTTCTGGTTGTTGTTTTGATTGTGGTTTTTGTGGTGCAGATGGCTTTGTTGGTAGTTCTGGCTGTGGATTCTGAATTTGTGGTTTTGTTGTTGTTGGTTTTGGTACAGATGATTGCTTTACAGGTGAGATTGAAACAGGATTAGATGATTTTTATGAGGATGGAACAGATACATGAGGTGGAGCAATAACATATTGTTTTTGTGTAGGAGGTGGTTTTGGAATAGACTTAATAGTTGAATCATTTATAACAATAGTATTTGCAGAAGATACAGAAGATTTAGTACCTTTGATTTTGATGCGTTTAGCAGGAACAGAAGGAGTGTCTCCAGATTCTTTCCTCTTTAGCAGCTTCTGTGGCTTCTCAGCAACCTTGGGCTTCTTCTGAACAGGTGCAACTTCTGCTTCTGATTGAGTCCTCTTTCTTGGTGTCTCTTCTACTACAACAGGCAATGGTTGCCTTGCTCTCTTTATAATATATGCAGGAATAGGCTTTCCTTCTGCCTTGCAATCATCAATATATCTTACTACAATTTCCCTTGGTTCTTCAGCATAGAACAAAGGGTAGTCATCTACTGGGATTCTCTTCTGACTAAGTTCAATAATGTTCAGCTTCTTGGGTGCTGTTGTGAGTTCTTCTACTATTTTTAGTCTCTGAAGACTTTTGGCATTCAGAGGCTTTCCAAGAATGAATTCCAGTTCATCTGTGACTCCAGCATCATACAGAGCAGTTACAAGACCATTTTCTGTTAGAAGATCTGAGATTAACCTTCCAAAAGGAATCCAAGTTCTGATCTTCTGACCTTTTTCTCTCACATATTCTCTAGAGGCATTTATATGATTCCATAAGTGCATAAACAGAATGTATGGAAGATCTACCTTGGTGCTCTGACTTAAGCAATACATGAAGTAGAGTTGTTCATTATTGACATAGTCTGGAGAGTTTGTTGACTTTCTATGATGAATGCATCCCATGAAAATCTTAGCCCAGATCTTGTAGTCAGGCTTCAGATCTTTGAACTTATTAGAAGCTTGTCCAGCAGTCATCACTTCCTCATATACTTCATCCATATCTATACGCCCAACTGGCAAGTGTGATACTCCATCTGTTTCCTCATAACCAATGAGTTTCCTGATCAGATCTTCTGTGATGATTATCTCTTTGCCCAGAACAGAAGATAAAATGAACTTAGGGTATACAGAAGCATGTATCCAGAATTCTTTCACTAGAAGAGGGTAAATTGGTCCAAAAAGTCTATCAAAATATTTCACCCATCCTTGAGCATCTATAATGGAACGAAACTCAAACCCATTCTCAGCCAATGAATCAAATTCCACCATTGATTCACATAGAACCTCCAGGTTTTCAATAGGTGTTAGCAATGTTCTCTTTGGAGGCGTATATGGAGTCACACCCATATTTGCAGAGGTAACTGCAGCCATGGTAGATTGAAATTGTGCAGCAGTTGATGATGAAGTTGCCATTGAAGATGAGTTTGTCAAACGCTTAGGGTTTTTGTGAAGAGAGAAGAGAAGACAGAAATGCATAAAGGTTTGAGATGTGAAAAGTGTGAAAATGGTGAGAGATGATGTATTTATACTAAACACTTAGGCATACAAACAGTCAGAAGAAAGCACATTCACACAAAGCATTTAATGAAAAGAATAAAAATCATTTCAAGCATTTATTGATTCTGAAAATTTGGGGGGAAAATCAAGATTTTCACTATTCAAACTTCACCTCAAACGTCTCTTCAGTAGTGTACACGCCACCTTTGCAGATTTAGAGTGACACGTGTTTGCTTGCATGTGCTTCTGAATTCTCTTGAGAAATGAAACGTTAACCAACGTTCAGATCCTCTGAGGATTGTTAGTTCAGAGTTTCACAAGAAATAATTAAAGAAAATGAATAAACAATCAGAAGAAATACTTCAGAGCATTAGGCATTTTTGCATCTAAAAAATTTGCTTCTGACAAATATCATTCTGGACAAAAATCCATACCAATATTTTTCAGAATAAATTTGAATCTATCTTCAACAAGGGGTTTTATGAAAATGTCTACCCATTGATGATCTGTATCAACAAAGGCCAAATTTATGATTCCCTTCTGAACATAGTCTCTGATGAAATGATGCTTAATTTCTATATGTTTTGCCTTAGAGTGTAAAATGGGGTTTTTAGACAAACATATAGCAGAAGTATTATCATAGAAGATAGAAATGTTACTTTCAAATATCTGATAATCTTCTAGCTGAATTTTCATCCAGAGCATCTGTGTGCTACATCCAGCAGCAGCAATATATTCTGCCTCTATGGTTGAAAGTGCAATTGTGGGTTGCTTCTTGCTGTACCAAGAGATTAAATTTCTTCCTAGAAATTGACAACTTCCAGAAGTACTTTTCCTTTCCACTCTGTCTCCAGCGTAGTCAGCATCATAGAATCCAATTAATTTGAAATCATCAGATTTTCTGTAACACAAACCCACATTAGAAGTACCTTTTAGATACCTTAGAATCCTCTTGACAGTTGTCAAGTGTGATTCTCTAGGATCTGATTGGAATCTAGCACACAGGCATACACTGAACAATGTGTCAGGTCTAGAAGCAGTTAAGTAAAGAAGAGATCCTATCATACCTCTGTAGAGTTTCTGATCTACTTTCTTACTTACCTCTTCCTTGCCAAGTAAGCTAGTTGGATGCATGGGAGTCTTTGCCAGCTTACTATCAGTCATGTTAAATTTCTTCAAAAGTTCTTTAACAAATTTGGTCTGATGTATGTAAGTGCACTCTGGAGTTTGATTGACTTGAATTCCTAGAAAGAATCTCAGTTCTCCCATCATGCTCATTTCAAATTCTGCCTGCATACATTGAGCAAACTCATTTCCCAGCATAGTATTGGTAGATCCAAATATTATATCATCCACATAAATTTGACAAATTAGAAGATCTTTCTTAAATGATTTACAAAAGAGTGTTGTGTCCACTTTGCCTCTGATGAAATTTTTCTCCAGAAGAAAATTGGTCAATCTCTCATACCAAGCTCTGGGAGCTTGTTTTAAACCATACAGAGATTTCTTTAATTTGAAAACATGATCTGGAAATTTTTCACTCTCAAAACCAGGAGGTTGGTGGACATAAACTTCTTCTTCTATAATACCATTTAGAAAGGCACTTTTAACATCCATCTGATACAAAGTGATGTTATTTTGTGCAGCAAATGAAATAAGAAGACGTATAGATTCTAACCTTGCCACTGGAGCATAAGTCTCAGTATAATCAATACCTTCTTGTTGGTTGTACCCTTGAGCAACTAGCCTTGCCTTATTTCTTTCAACTTCTCCTTTCTCATTAAGCTTATTTCTGAATACCCATTTGTTGCACCCCAAAATTTGACCAACTACTCATCGCAATTTGGCTCATGTTTCGACTCATTTCATTCTCGCATTTGCATATCGCGCACATTGCATTTTTCCCAGTCAAATTGGTTTATCGGGATCACAGCCCTCTGATAGCATTTCAGACCAATACGAGGACGTATTTTGAGAATCGGTGTTCGCCCCGGTGTTTTCAGCCCTCGCTGTTGTTTTTTAGGACATCTCGGTGTCCGGGTTTTTTTACCGTTTATGTCGATATAGTTCGCTAATCGATTTAATCGGCTTCCTCGGTAGTTTTAGATTTTTTTCCTTATTTTCTAGAATTTTTTATAGATTTAATTCATTTTTCTAGGTATGAGTTAGTTTTTTAATAGACATTAATTGTTTTTTAATAGTTTAGAAATTTCTTTAATCATTTTAGATAATAGGTTTTTGGAATAAATCATATTATTTTTAGATATTAAGTCATTTTTTAGATAATAGTTTAATAGAATATTCCTTTAATAGGTATTTTTTTAAGTAGAAACTAATGTAGTTTGTTTCTATAGCAATTAGTGGAATTAGTAAAGTTTTTTTAAATGATTCTCTTTAAATAGAATTTTAATAGATTTTTAAATAGGAATTATTAGAGTTTTTTTCCATATCTTTATTAGTTTAGAGATTAATTAGAATTAATAGAGTTTTTCTTTAGGTTAATTCTCTTTTTAGATTTAATTAGGATTTAGTATATTAATTAGGTCTTAATCATTTGTTTAGGTTTTAATTAGAGTTTATCAGGATTAATTAGATTAGATTTGTTTTCATTTAGATTTAATTACTGTTTTAAGTTTGTGTTTAGTTTTAATTAGGTCATTTTGCAGTCTCATAATCCTTTTTCGTTGGGCCCAGTTTTGGAGGCCCAGTCTACCAGTCCAAGTTCTCCATTGCCACATGTCCTCCTATAAAGCTTCCACGCGTGCTTCAGAGGGTCCGAGTTTTCTTTCCACGTCTCACACTCTCAGCCACTCCACGTTTCAATTCCATCAGTCTTCACGTTTCCACACCTGTCCTCACATCATCCCCAGTTTCTTCCCACTACTACTCTCCAGCACCACGTGTAATTCATGCAGCTTCTCCCTCTGCCACCAACACTGCCACGCGTCCTCCCCTGAGCTTCACCGGTTGCATGGTCGCCGGCCATGCAACCACCACAACCGTTACTTCCGGCCACCGCTAACTACCTCAGACAACCGTAACCGCCCAACCACCGCCGTAAAACTCACCGGAAAACCTATTTTTTCCCAGAAATCCTTCAATCACCAGATCTTCATCTTACTTCTCCGATCAACATTCATCCAGCTACAACATTTTCCAGATTAATTTTCCAGATCCTTCAACAAATTTCATCATCATCCTCTTCATAGTATTCGTCTTCATCCAAGACGTCACCAGAAAGAACATCAAGATCTTCATCAAGATCCTTGAAGTTCATCATTTCCAGAAGATCCTCATGCATCTTCATCAAGGAATCCTCAGATCGTCACCGGACTCATCAATGTTCAACGATTTCTTGATCAATCTTCAACTAATTCCCAGGAATCATCATATCCTTCCTGTTTCAAGGTTAGCCGTTAATGTTGTTTTTCCAGATTTCGTGTCCTCGTTCCTCACTATCATCAAAGAGCTTCATCTTCGCAACTCATCAGAGAACGCGATCTGAATCCCAATCGTTGTAAAATCATGAACATTCTTCATCAAAAGTATTCAACGCGTCATCTAACATCATCAGATTTCCTTTCTTCGCCAAAGATACTGATTCTCTTCAATATCTTTAAGAATCACCGTTTTCTAGCCGTGGACTCATTCGTACGCTTCTTGTTCATTTTTTTGTTGCGGAAGAACTGAAGCAAGGTGGAACCAGAGATTACTGTGAGAGGTGTGATTTCGGTTGAGTGTAAATTGGAATGAGATTGAGAGACTGAAAGAGGATGGTGAGAGGACGAACAGAGAAAGGGATGGATGAACGAGAGAGAGTGAAGCTGAGAAGGGACGACATCGTGAACAGTAGCATGGGGAACCTAGGTTTTTTCTGAAGTTGGAATGAGGAAGGAAGGTGGACCGTGTGTTGGTTTGGGCCTTGGGCCCATTGCTTCTTTCATCCGTACACCCCTTTGTTTCTTCATTAACCCTCCGTTTCTGTTTCTTGCTATGGATTGGTTAGTGGGCTAAGCCCAGCGAACCTGCTGGGCACACCCCCCGTTTTCTTCCAACACCCCCCTCCCAGCAGATTTTTTGTTTGTATTCTTATTGGGCTGGGCCCTAACAATTCTGTTTTGTGTTTTTGCTGCCTTACCTCTGGGTCTGCAGTTTGCACCCCCTTTTGGTTTTTCTCTTGTTTTTTCCTTATTTTCATTTATTTTCTTTGTTTAGTTTTTTAAGAAGAAAATATGTAATAGAAAAAGATGAAAAATATGGTATTATATTAGCTCATAGATTTTTAATATTTTCTTTTCTTAGGATATATTTTCTTTTAGAGTTTATTTCATTTTTAGAAGTAGATTTAAATGTCCACTTGTTAGGGGACTATTTTCCATTAGATTTTCCATAATAGATGGATAGGATTTTTTAGGAGTTTATTTTCCTGTATTCAATCATTGTAATTTTTTCCGAATATTAATAAAACGAGATTTGTGCTGTGGTCTCCGTTCTACCCGTAGTTAGGCTGAACTACAGCTGCTCTGATTTTCTCTGATGAGAATATGTAGGCATAGGATGCAATATCCTAGCAAGCACACTAACAACTAACCTTTTGTTCTCTCACCCCCGTGTGACCGAGAACACCCTTGACTAGCCGTAGTTAGCCTGAACTACGTCATGCTCTGATTTCTCTGATGAGAATACATAGGCCCAAGACGCAACGTCTTGCCGAGCAACCTAACCCGTAGTTTCCCGAACTACACAGACTCTGATTTCTTGTTCTCTGATGAGAATACGTAGGCATAGAGTGTGACGCTCTATCGAATCAATTTCCTTCCGTTTATATTTAGCAGTCGTAGATAGATTGTTTTTCACCCGTCCAAGTAAACCAAACAAGCGTGGATCCCGTCGAGTACGACGGACGTGAGGGGTGCTAATACCTTCCCCTTGCGTAACCGACTCCCGAACCCAGACAATGGTTGCGACGACCTTGTCTTACCCTTTTCCGCTCTGAGGGATAAATAACGAAAGGTGGCGACTCTTCTGTTGTGCCGGCACCTTATTTTTGCGCAAGCGACACCATTTAGTTCCAATTATATTGAATCCTTTTGGTCTTTAAACTAAATCCCACACATCATTTCTGGTGAATTGATTTAACTCTTCTTGCATAGCAATAATCCAATCATTGTCCTGCAGAGCTTCATCTACAGAAGTTGGTTCAATTACTAACACCAGTCCAAATAATGATGCCTCAGATGATCTTAGAAAGGATCTTGTTCTGATGGGGTCATCCTTCTTTCCAATAATAACATTCTCTGGATGAAAAGCTTTAATTCTGGATGATGATCCTCTAACAGTTGATTCTTCAGAAATGTTTAGATTGTTCATCTGAGAAGTTAAAGGAATAGCATTTGGCGTTGCTTATGGTTCCTTCACTTGAGCTTTGTCTGCCTCTGGGACTTCAGAGTCTGTGAAGACTACTTCTCTATCTGTAGAGTTTTCAGACTGCTTTGGCTTTTTATTGCCAAGCTTATCATCAAATCTAACATGAATAGATTCTTCCACAATCTGTGTCTCAGTGGTGTATACTCTGTAGCCTTTAGAGTATTCAGAATATCCAAGCATGAAACACTTCTATGCTTTGGAATCAAACTTGTTCAGATTTTCTTTAGTAATTAACATATAACAAATACATCCAAAAGGATGAAAATATGAAATGTTGGGCTTTCTGTTATTCCACAGTTCATATGGAGTCTTCTCCAGAAGAGGTCTTACAGACACTCTGTTCTGAATGTAACAAGTTGTGTTGATTTCTTCTGCCCAAAAGTATTTTGCCAGATTAGTCTCATTGATCATGGTTCTGGCCATTTCTTGCAGAGTTCTGTTTTTCCTCTCTACAACCCCATTTTGTTTTGGAGTTCTAGGACAGGAAAAATCATGAGCAATGCCATTTTCATTAAAATATTTTTCAAAATATTTATTTTCAAATTCACCACCATGATCACTTCTGACTTTTATAATTTTGAAATCTTTTTCATTCTGGACTTGCTTGCAGAAGTCAAAGAACACAGAATGTGACTCATCCTTGTGTTTTAAGAACTTTACCCATGTCCATCTACTATAGTCATCAACAATGACTAATCCATACTTCTTGCCTCTGATGGATGCAGTTTTCACTGGTCCAAACAGATCAATATGAAGTAATTCTAGTGGTCTGGAAGTAGAAACAACATTTTTTGATTTAAAAGATGATTTTGAAAACTTCCCTTTTTGGCATGCTTCACAAAGAGCATCTGAGGTGAACTTCAGATTAGGAAGTCCTCTGACAAGATTAAGTTTATTAATCTGAGATATACGTCTCATATTAATATGCCCCAATCTTCTGTGCCAGACCCATTGCTCTTCATTAACAGACAAGAGACATTTAACATTCTGAACCTTAAGTTCTGAAAGATTTATTTTATAAATGTTGTTTTTCCTCTTTCCACTAAATAGGATAGAGCCATCCTTTTGACTAATAGCTTTACAACATTTTTGATTAAAGATAATATCATAACCATTGTCACTTAATTGACTTATGGACAATAAGTTATGTTTTAACCCTTCAACAAGTAAAACATTAGTAATAGAGGGAAGTGTACCATTTTCAATGGTGCCAGATCCAATGATCTTGCCCTTCTGGTTCCCTCCAAATTTCACATCACCTCCATATCTAAGCTCCAGGCTTTGGAACATAGACCTTTCTCTTGTCATGTGTCGTGAACATCCAGAGTCCAGGTACCATGATTGGCGTCCTGACCTTGCTGCTAAGAACATCTGCAACAGGAATTATTTTACTTTTAGGTACCCAGATCTTCTTGGGTCCTTTAGGGTTAGTTGTTCTGAAGGTTTGTCTAAACTTCTGTTTTTCAACATAAGGTTTATTCTGCCTAGCCTTAGATTTAAACACATGAATATTCTTTTCAGGGCGTGTTTGTTCAATATCATTCAAGTGATCAAATTTAAAGTGGGAATATAAAGGAGTTTTCTTGATGATAATTTTATCAACAGGTTTTGGATTTAAATCCTTTCCAGAGGAGGATTCATATCTAATTAGCTTTTATGTTATTTCTGCTAACCCCATAGATCATAGAAGCCATTTTGCTTCTGTCTATGCTTTTAGCAAGAAACTTTTGAAAGCTATAATCATATTTTTCCAAAATATTTTTGCATTCAGATTCAGTTTCAGAATCAGAGTTTTGTTGAGCTAATTCAGAATCATTTTTCAATTTTAAGTTCTTTTCATTTAGCTCAGTTACTTCTGATTTGAGAATATTATTCTCAGATACAAGATTGCTTTGACGCTTCTTGTATTTGAGCTTAATATTGTCATAGCTTTTCAGAACTTCTGATAACACTTTGATAAGTTCTTCTTTAGTGAGTTTAGCCATTACCTCTTCAGCGTCAGAGTCAGAATCAGAGTCAGATTCAGATCCTGAAGTTCCTTCCTCCTGATCTTCTATGTTTTCCATCAAAGCAACATTGGCACATTCCTCTTCTGACTCAGATTCAGATTCAGATGTATCCGAATCATCCCAGGTGGCCATTAGAACCTTTTTCTTCTTATAAAATTTTCTTTTGGGCTTTTCTTTCAGCACCTTTGGACATTCATTTTTGTAATGTCCAGGTTCTTTACATTCATAACAGACAACCTCCTTTTTGCCAGATCTTCTGTGTCCAGAAGATTCTTTTCTTTGGTCAGGCTTCCTGATGTTTCTGAACTTCTTTCCTTTATGCTTCCAGAGTTTGTTTATTCTTCTGGACAACATGGATAGTTCATCTTCATCTTCAGATGAGGATTCTTCAGAGCTTTCCTCTATTACCTGCAATGCTTTAGCAGATTTATTAGATTTTAAAGCAACAAATTTACCTTTCTTTTGAGGTTCATCTTCCTCAAGTTCAATTTCATGACTTCTTAGTGAACTAATTAGTTCCTCTAAGGAGATCTTGTTCAGATCTTTAGCCATCTTCAGCGCAGTCACCATAGGTCTCCATCTGGTAGGTAAGCTTCTGATGATCTTTTTCACATGATCAACAGTAGAGTATCCTTTATCCAGAACCTTTAGTCCAACTGTAAGTATTTGAAATCTGGAGAACATAGCTTCAACAGATTCAGAGTCTCCCATCTTGAAGGCTTCATACTTCTGGATTAGAGCCAGAGCCTTTGTTTCCTTGACTTGAGAGTTTCCCTCATGAGTCATCTTTAAGGATTCAAACATGTCAAATGCAGTTTCCCTGTTTGTAATTTTTTCATACTCAGTGTGAGATATTGCATTTAACAATATTGTTCTGGCCTTGTGGTGATTTCTAAATTCCTTCTTCTGAGCATCTGTCATAGATTTTCTATCTATTTTCTTGCCATTCCCATCAGTGGGATGAACATATCCATCTATGACCAGATCCCATAAATCAGCATCATATCCAAGGAAAAAACTTTCAATCCTGTCTTTCCAATAATCAAATTTCTCCCCATCAAACATAGGGGGTTTGGTGCTGATTCTGTCCCTTTCCTCATATTTGTTGTTAGTGTTAGACATTGTATTATCAGCCATAGTAACAACCAAATATATATCAAAGTTTTTCTCACTGGATCTTTACTGTCACTATGAAGTGGAAGCACACACAGAACCGGAGCTCTGATGCCAACTGAAGGTGAGAAAATACTTAGAAGGGGGGGTTGAATAAGTATGAACATTAAAACTTAGAAATAAAAACTCAAGTATTTTTATCCTGGTTCGTTGAACTCAACTACTGCAGTCCACCCTTCATAGAGTGATTTGCCTTTCTCAATCAAGGACTTAATCCACTATTTAATCAACTGATTACAATAGTAAGCACTAAGAACAACTGTTCAAAGTCTTATCAAGAACTACTGATCCTAACTGGATCTTCTTAAGGTTTACAATCAAATGTAATACAAATACAAGTGTTTAAATTGCTTCTAAAAAGCTTTATCACAACTGTGATTTTTCACTTAAATATTAAGAACAAAGAAATTAATTCTTAGAAAGAATATGAATAGTATGAGAGCTTTGAATGTTGATTTCTTTCAGATAAAACGTCCAGTCAAGAAGATGGGTGAAGACATGCTTTTATAGGCAGCTGATCCAAGAGAGCTTTGCGTTGAGAAGAGTGTCCAAAAGGTCTGAGCCTTTTTGTCTTCACATAAATGACCTTTTCTAGAAGAAGAAAGCATAGATAAATCCTTTTTGTCTGTGTTCTTGTGTCTAGTATAAATAAGGAAAGAGTCGTTTGGATTATTCCAACGGATATAATCTTTGAATAATTCTTCTTCAATTTTCAGCAAGTTCCATCAGAGTCTAAATTTATCAGAGCCTTCTGATGTTGATCAGAGTTTTGTTGAATCAGAGTATTCTGCAGCAGGTGTGCTTTTAGCGTGTTCAAGTTCAGAGCATATTTGAGTCAGATCTTCAGTACTGGCAGCTTTAGTACTTTCAGACTCTTATGTAGTAACTATGCTTTGAAAGCTCTTCATACAGAATTCTTCTTTGGTTCAGATGCTTCTGACTTGCTTCAGATTCTTCTAGAGCTTCTGCTTCAGATCCTTCTGGAGCTTCTGCTTCAGAATCTTCTGGAGGCTACGCTCAGGATCTTCTATTGGCAGCAATCAGAATCTTCTAATGGATACATCTGGCGCTTCAGAGTCTAGCAAATTTCTTATGTTCATTTCTGATTTGCTTCTGGAGTGTTAATTCCTTTACTATCTGCAGTAAAAACTCTCAAACAAATTTTAGAGTATATAATTCTTAATTACAAAATTTCATAATAGTTCTCATCAAAACATAGAGATATTATTAAGAACCAATCTGTGTTCTAACACTAGCAAGAGGTCTCATTCAAGATTGAGAAGTTGTTAAAGTCATCAGAAGGTGGTTTGAGTGCCTAAGGGTTTAGATGTTTGAGTATGAATCTTCTCCTAACTTGAGGATCAATTGAAGACCATCAGGGGGTTGTGAAGTGTTGAATGTGAGAAGAGGATGTGTATGGAGCTCATAGAATGCCTAGAGGGCCATGGGAGAGTTTAATCAAGTCATTGTGTCAAATGAAAGAGCCACAGTTGAGGTGCAAGCAATTAGGGTTTCATCTGGGTCAATCCTAGGTCAACTGTGCAATTGAAGGGTATCAAATCCTACTTTTAGGTCATGGAGTTCATGAATTTATATGATTAGACATTTGTGGTGTTGTGCCAAGATTAAGTCAAGAAAAGTCAAGAGTGTGGGAAGTTGCTAAATTAGGGTTTCAGTGCAAAATTCCATGTTTAGTGCCCAACTTCAAGACCACCTAAGTCAAGATACAAGTTTCAAATGGATCTTTGGCCAACATGAAACTTGTAGAGAATATCAATACCTTTAATTTGAGTAATATAATTCCTCAATGGGATTTATAGAACTCAAGTTATGACCCAGATAAGTTACAAGTCCTCAGATGCATCTGAAATTTGTCTGTGAAAATCATCTGACTTCAAAGCTACTTTTGACCTAGAATGAGGTTTCACCTGAACTTTTGGCCAACATGAAAGTTGTTCCTCATGATCTTAGCTTTCTAAATTGTACTAGAAGTCTTCCATATGATTTGTAGAACTCAAGTTATGAGGTTTACAAGTCAGGGGTATTTTGGGAACGTAAGATTATTGGCCATTTTCAATCATAGGTCAAAATATCCAACTTGCACTTGTCAAATGGATTTTTGTTCAACATGAAAGTTGTTCAAAATGTGGTTTTTAGGCTAGCCAAGAGGTCATGATGGATTTATTAGGCTCATAGCAAGACTTGGTTTGAAATGGTTTGAATAAGGAAGATTTTCAAAGGATTAAAAGGGGGAAAATTCAAATAATTGGTTAAATGACCAAAGCATGTCAAATAAGTGATCATTTTGATTGTAAAGTTCATTTTAGACACATTGACATTGGTATATTTTAGGGCATAGGTCAATTTTCATGAGTTACCATATGGTTGCTTCAAATACAAGTTACATAATCAAACGCCTTACCAATGCATTTCAGGCCATTCTATTGTTTCAATTTTGCTCACAAGGTAATTTGCAGTTGATTGCAACCTTCTAGAGCAAGTTACACAGCCTGAAATCGTGACTGTACATTGGATTTCAAGGGAAAAAACAGAAAATGCAATTGGCTGGATTGGGCCTCAAATTGAATTCAAAAGCCCATGGAAAGGTTCTATATATTCATTGGAGTAATTCCAGAGCAAGTTTGGAGTGATTTTTGTGCCAGAAGCTGAAAGTGCAGTTGAAAATTCAAGAGGAGCAAGTGAAATTGAGTTTTCAGTTTGGAGCAATATCAAAGAAAATTGAAGGTTGAAGCATCATCCTCTTGCATCAGTGAACGTATCTGGAGAGTTTTGGAGGGAGAATCGAGCTCCAAGTGCCTCTGTTACTAGATCTACAACAGGTTAGTAACTTTCAAAATTCCACATGATTTAGCATGAGATAGTTAGATTTGAACTTGTGGTTAGGATCTAGGCGAGATGTAGATCGTTTTAGGATCAATTTGGAGACATTTGGTGATAGTTGATCATGACATAGTAATGCTGTTTGGATTCGAATCTCTTGATTCATGAGGAGTTAGAGCAAGATGATTAGATCAAGATGATCAGTGTAGCATAAGGATGATTTTTATTGTTTTAATTTGGCAATTGATGATTTTTGATCTGGATGCTATTTTTGAACATTGCTTCGTGTTTTAAAATCCATTGAGAGTTGGATAATTTGAGTTGGAGATTTGAAATCCTCGTGAAAAACTGAGTGAATTTGGTTTAAACTTTGTGATTTTTGGTTGACTGTAACTTGACCTTCGCTGGAGAAGACAACCGGAGTCTTCTCCGGCCACCATCCCTGCTCTCTATCCAGCCAGCCTGATATTTGGAGAATATGAACTTTGGACCATTAGATCATGCCTTTGACCTTGACTGACCACCAGATCCAATGGATGTGTTATAATCTGAGAGTTGGAATTTTGAATCCAAAACGTAGTTGTTCCACTAATTGACGTGGCTTCATCTCATGCGCTCAGATCCTTGACTTGTCAACCAATCCCACGGCCATGGATTTATTTCAGAGTTTGATTTGTTTTATTTCATTTTTGATTATTTTAAATGCATTATTGATTCAAAAAATCACAATATATTCAATTTTGATCCAAAAATTGTTTTAAAAATATCTCCACGATCTTGAGAGAATTTGTGATTTTCTGAAATCAATAAAATGCATTTTCATGCCTTTTTCATTTTAATTTGATTTTTCTTATTTTGTTTAATTCTTTAATATTTGCATTTTTGATCATTTGTCTTGTTAAATTTTTTTCTTCCAATTGGTGTTGAATCTGGCTTTGATTTTTTAGTATGTTTTAGGGTAGATAATCATGTTCCCTTAGAATTTTTGTTAGAATTTTAGAACAACTTTAGGTTCTGGTTTAGGTGTTGAGATTAGAGTCTTCCCAAACTTGTGGATCCCCTTGATACCCTTCAACTTAGAAATTATTTAGGTGACTTAGAAGTTGAATTAGGCATTAATATTTTAACCCTAGGTTTTTCAAACATGTTTCTTCCCTTAGGGATTTTATTAGAATTTTACAACTTTGTTTTTTATTTTAGTTGTATTTTGCAAGTTCCTTGTGCTTATGGTGTTCTATCTTGAGTGCTCTTGTTTGTTTGGTCTTGTTGGTGACTTTGGAGCTGGATTTGCTTGGATTCCTTCTTGGGAGGTCTTCTAGATTTAGTGTAGATGCTGTGGCTTGAAGATTGGAGCTTGGAGTTGAAGCTTTCTTCTCTTTTAGGAGCTTTTTAGGAGCTTAGGAAATTAGGGTTTTAGGAAGAGCCATTAGGACTAGTTTTGATTCTTTCATCAAACATAGAATGCATTGTGTGCTTCTATTATATCCAATGATGTAAATTCCTCCTAGGGAAACTCCATCTCTCCTTTAGAGGTATGTGTGGTATGCCCATAGTTGAGTAGAACTTTGAGGATGCCTTTCCATTTCAATGTTGGTACTTGATGATTTCCTTTGGTTTTAAATTGGTTCTCAACATTGCAACATTGATCTTAGTGATTAATTCTTTGCTTACAGTGTGCTTGCTAGAGCTTGAAGATGAAGTTTGATGAAGCTTGAAGATAGAAGCTAGCTTGAAGATGAAGCCATTTTTGTTGTCAACTTTGCTGTCAAGAGGATTTACTGTTTAGAGCTGCTGTTGAGTATTGAAGTTGTTGTCTGCTGAAGACTATTGCTGCTACTTGGGCTGATTTCTCTATTTCTTTTCTTTTGTTATATTGTCTGTTTGCTTGTGTTGATCACCTCTAGGTTTGAGGTGGAGCTTGTCTCCTCTTGCCTGTTGTTTTCTTAGGTTTGAGGTTGAGCCGGACTCCCTTGCCTCGCTTGTACTGTTGCATAGCATGCATTTTATTGTTTACTGCTTGCTTTCTTTTGTTGTTTTCCCTTAGGATCTTTGATTTCCTCTGTGCAAGAGGGAATTATGACAGACATTAGGTTTTGACCCATGCATGATAACTGTAGGTAGATTCCCTTTCAACCATAGTTTTAGGGTGTCTTTCTCTTCTCCTCTCAAAAAAATTCAAAAACACAGTAATAAGGTTAATTGAAGTCGTACGTTACGAGCCTTAAGCTATCTGGGAAAAGGTTGGTGGAGGGTCTCTCTTCAGTAATCTAGATGTTAGTGTGGTACCCTTTGGGTGACATACGAAGCGTTCACTCCTGGGTCATAGTCTCTAGTGCGACTGAGATTGCAAACATCCTAAAAAACAGTTCTTGCGTAAAAAAACTCAAACAAACATTCAAACTCTGTTTTTGTCCCCTTAGACCCTTTAATCAGGAAAACCCTTTCATAAGGAGATAAAAAACTGTCATACAAACTTGTGTCTTTCGTAGCCCGAACTACGTTTGCTCTGATCTTTCATGCCGTATAAAAGTACGTAGGCACGAGATGCGACATCTCGGCGAGCAACCTTCCCCCCTTTAACCTGTAGTTAGGCGAACTACGTTGACTCTGATTTCTCGTTCCAGACGGGAATACTTAGGCATAAAGTGCGATACTTTACCGAGTCATTTTATTTTCTTTTTATACCAGACCTTTAGAGTAGATAGATAAACATACCCTTAGACAGAAAACAAGCGTGGATCCCATCGAGTACGACGGACGTGAGGGGTGCTAATACCTTCCCCTTGCGTAACCAACTCCCGAATCCAGGATTTGGTTGTGATGACCATTCCTTTCCCTCTTTGCGTTAGGTTTACTCTGAGCGTTTCCTTTCCCTCTTGTGGGATAAATAACGCATGGTTGTGACTCTTCTGTCATAGCCGGCGCCGATTTTCGCAGTAGCGACAACTGGCGACTCTGCTGGCGACTCCAACGGTTCCCTATGCGAGTCAATCCTAGCGCTTATTTTCCCGTCTGGGGTTTTGTATGTATTTATATTTCTGTCTTTACTTTCAGTACTGTGTATATTTTTCATTGTGCTGTGGGTAGAGGGTTAGTTTGAGAGATAAGCCGGACTTGGGCTTGAGTCCACATAGACTTAGAAGTAGAGAGTAGTGGTTAGCCTGCTTGCTTTGCTCGCACCAGCTAGCTACGAAATTTACACTCAGACGAGATTCTCTTTGATGGCATCTTGCCTGGCCCTTTGGGCTCGACAGGTTGTTGGATTTGAGGGTTGTCGACTCTGGGGACCTATCATTTGGGATTCGGCTAAGTGAGGCCTCTTCAAGGGATGATGATGCCACACCTTCTAGGTATCGTATCATCGCTCTTGAAAGTCTGTGACGCTGATGACCGCATAGGATGTCGTACCTCGTCTGCGAGTTAAGTACATACCTGTGAGGGGTAGGTGGGTCTTTTTGCAGGAAAACTCTGGCCTCAGATCACCTGGTTTGTCTCTGTCAGTGAGAATTGGTTATAAGGGTTCTTTTGTGGTTGGTTTGGTTTGAGGAGGAGATCTGATGGCTCTCAAGTGGCAGTACAGCATAGCACAGTTCTTCATCATTGCACTTAATCCCCTATTTGCATATGCATCTGCATTTTCATGTTTGCATTTCATTAACGTGTATTTATGTTGCAGGTGTGCTTTTTCCCCTCATATTCTAGTGTTCTTCTTGCCAAACATGGAGTCCATGAAGAAAATAGTTGCTTACAGGTTGCCTTCTCCAGATATCAGTTCCTTATTGCAGTTGGTTGCTCTAGTAGATCAGAGAGTGAGGGCTGAGTTTAGAGGGTCTTATAGGAAGTTGTTCAGTTTGTTGTGCAGACCTTCTGTGTTTGAGACGACTGGATTGTATACTTTGATGCAGTTTTACGAGCCTTAGTTGAGATGCTTCTTGTTCCCTGATTTTATTCTGGCTCCTACTTTGGAGGAATATTCTGATATGCTAGGAGTTCCTGTGTTAGATCAGATGCCTTTTGTTCACGAGGATACTGAGCCTGAGTTGGCTAAGCTTACTGAGATTATCAGTTTAGATGCTTCTGAGTTCCCCGGAGAGTTGGTCAAGTTGAATGGTGTTGCACCCCAAAATTTGCTCAACCTTTTCTTGCCTGATTTATGTTTCATTGCATCTCATTTGCATAGTTACATCATTCACATAGTTCTAATCATTGGCATATCATAGCATAGCATGCATCCCAACAGGGGATCAAGTGTGATTCTTATCAGAAGAGCCTAGCAAGAGGTCTTATCCAAGTATGAGAAGTCATCCAGGCCATCAAGAAATGATTTGAAGTCTTGAGAAGTTTGAGTGCCTACATGTGGGTTTTGCTCCTATCTTGAGGAATATTGAGTATCATCAGTGGGATTGTGGAACATGGAATGTGAATTTGAGGTGTATGGATCTCATGGAATGCCTAGAGGGCCCTATTGAAGCTGAGACAAGTCATTGATTTAAGTACAAGAGCCACAGTTGAGGTGCAGTCAACTAGGGTTTCATCTGGGTCAACCCTAGGTCAATTGTGCAAATTGGAGAGCATCAAAGCCTACTTTGAAGTCATGGGGTTCATGGATTGGTATGTTGATACATGTGTGGTGTTGTGCCAAGATTAAGCAAAGAAGAATCAAGAAGGTGGGGAGTTGCTAAATTAGGGTTTTAGTGCAAATCACCCTATTTAGTGCCCAACTTCAAAGACACATAAATCAAGATACAAGTTTCAAATAGATATTTGGCCCACATGAAACTTGTAGATCATCTCAATACCTTTAATTTGAGTACTAGAAGTCCTCAAGGGGATTTATAGAATTCAAGTTATGGTCCTTGCAAGTTACAGGGCATCAGATGACTATGAAATTTATCTATGAAAGTCACTTGACTTCCAAGCAACTTTTTCCCTTCAAGGAGTTTTAAAATGGACTTTTGGTCAACATAAAATTTGTTCCTTATCCTATTAGATTTCCATAGAGTACTATAAGTCCTTGATAGGATTTGTAGAACTCAAGTTATGATCTTTGCAAGCCAGGGGTATTTTGGGAAAGTAAGATTATAGGTCACTTTCAATTATAGGTCCACAACTCCAACTTGCAAGCATCAAATGGAAAATTGTTCAACATGGAACTTGTTCAAAATGATGTTTTGAGTGCAACCAAGTATTCATGAGAGTTTGGATTGGCTTGTAACGAGAAGTCATTTGAAATGGCTTTGAAAATGAATTTTAATACACATTAAAAGGGCAAAAAATGGAATTTATTGATATGTGGCCAAACAAGCTCATATTATAGGTCATTTTGATCAGAAACAACATTCCAAGAAGTATGGCACTATTAATTTTTGCATTTGAAGCCATTTTCACACACTTCCATTTGGTAACTTCATGATGAAGCAACACTTGAATCGCATACCATTGGATCAGAAACAAGGAAGCTATCATATCCATTCATTCCAAAATCTCATGAGATGAACATTACAAGTGAAATCAAGAGCTGTGGCAGAGCAAAACACGAATGTGGTGGGGGAGAAATTCAAAGAGCAAGAGAAATTCAATTTCTCATTTGGTTAGTTACAGAACTTTCTAGAGAGTTCTAATCAACTCTATATAACATATGCAACTGGTTCAGATCTTTTTTTGGGCAAGAGGTGAAGAGAAACCAGAGCAAGACATTGAAATTTCTTCCTTGCATATCAGAATCGGGTTTTGAGATTGAAGAGGATTCAAAGCAAATTGATCATTGGAGTAGCTTCAGAGTGTGTTCTTGAGTGAATCTGGAAGAGATTGGAGGTTGATTCGAGCCAAATCATCATCTGTTCATCACTTTATACCAGGTTTGCAACTTTCGACTTTTAGCTTAATTTATAGGGAGTTAGGTAGAAATGATCATGTGGATAGGTTATAGACTTTGCTAGGATGGATTTCAGTACAAGAATCGAGTGTTTAGAGACCAAACTAGGCATGGCAAGATTTTTGTTGAAGCACATAACTCCTGATTCTTGAGGTATTAATGGTGTTTAGATAGTAGGTTTTGATCAGTGAAACGTGTAGATGATATTAGGCTCATTATTGGCAAGAATCGTGACAATTGAAATTGGATGCATTTCTGAACATTGGCTCGTATTTTGGTTTAGAGGA
Source organism: Lathyrus sativus (assembly GCA_963859935.3). NCBI lineage: Eukaryota > Viridiplantae > Streptophyta > Magnoliopsida > Fabales > Fabaceae > Lathyrus > Lathyrus sativus. The sequence goes on along the minus strand of OZ012740.1, from coordinate 80,131,170 downwards.
AGAATCAATAATATTGGAGATCATATTCGTGCTCAAGGGTTGATTTTGAGTAGGATAGGATGTTTAGTAGTGTTGTTTGATGCATTTTGGTACCCTCTCGCCGGAGACGACGGTGGCTCTGTGTCTCAGGCCACCGTCCCAAACCTTCCCTCCCAATTTTGAATGTTTTGGAGAAGATGACTGAGGGCCCTCAGATGAGGCTTTGACTGTTGACTCAGACTAGCATCCACGGCGAGGATTTCGTTTCAATTTCTAAAGAGAGTGAGTTTGATAAAACTCACCGTTTCATTAATTCATTTGGATGGGCTTAGTCATTGCTTGCCTCTCACACACCAGTTTAGGCCCAATTGAAGATTTGCACTAGGAATCCTTGTTATTCATCACGCACGTTTTTCCAATTTCCATTGTTTTTCCTGATTTTCTTTATTTCGCTTGGGCTTGGTATTGGATACGCTATCCACACCCCACCTTTGGGCCCATCCTGGATTACAACTGGTTTGTATTGCTATTCAGCACGCGCTTTTCTCTATTTTCTTTATATTTCTTTTATTTTACATATTTCATATAGGTTAGAAATTGATTCACCATAATTAGGAAAATTAATCTTTTTAGGTTATATTTTTTTCCCCTAACTCCTTAAAGAGTCTAGAATTTAATAGGGTTAAAATTTCATTAATTCATGCAGTTTAATTTTTAATTGCATTTTTTGAAGTTTAATTGGTTTTATTTTCATTTTGTTTGATGCTTGTTCTTGTTGATTTTAGTATGGTAGTTTGGTTTAGAATTTTTAGGTGATTCTTTTTGGGTTATTTAGCTTAGATGTGCATGTACCCCTAGTAATTTTCTCATAATTTTGTGAGAGAAGTTTAGGCTGTTTTGAATATTGAACATTTAGTGGTGTAGATTTAGGGTTTTAAGATAGTACCCTTAGGTTTAGGGCGTAGTTTTAGGTATTAATGAATGGTTAACCCCCTGATTTTTGTATGGAGTGATTCTTAAGAGTTTAGGAACCCTTAGAATTATAGGATTTTAAAATCATTTTTGGTATTTTAATTAGAATTAGTTTTAAGACTAACATTTAGGAGTTTCTAATGAACTAACTTGACTAGTTAACTCAATAGTTCCCTTTAGATTAGGGTGGTGGTGCTCTTGTGCTTGGATGAAGATGAAGACAACTTGAAGATGCTTTGTAGTGCTTGAAGAAGCTTGGACGTGAAGGTTTCTTATCTTGGAGATGCTTGTCAGGAGCTTAGGAAAACTAGGGTTTTAGGAAGAGCATTAGATTAGTTTTGCTTGTTTCTTCAAACATGGAGTATATTGTTCATCTCCATTCAATCCAATGACATAAAGTCCTCTTAAAGAAGTCACATCTATCTTTTGGAGGGATGAATGGCATGCTTTAAGAGTAGAACTTTGAGGATGCCATTCTCTTATGATGTTAAGTTCTTAGTGGCTTCCTTTGGTTGTCATTAAGTTACTTAACATTTCAACTTGATCTTATTAATTGATTCTCCCTTGGAGGTTGCTTGTTGAAGCTTGTTGAAGATGAAGTTTGTGCTTGTTTAAGCTAGAAGCTTGTTGAAGCTAGGAGTGTTGCTTGTTGAAGCCAGTTGCTTGTTGAACCTGCTTGCTTGATGAAGTTGTTTGCTGGTTGAAGCTAGGTGTTGGTAGAAGCTTGTTGAAGTTTGTTTGTTGAGGCTATTCATGAAGATGAAGGTTGTTGCTGTCAACTTTTTGCTGTTTAATCAACTGTTGCTGTCAGAGCTGCTGCTTGTGCTATTTGCTGTAGGAGTTTGGTGTTGCTGCTTGGGGCTGCCTCCTCTGCTTTGGTTTTTGTTTTTCTGTATTTGTTTGTTGGATTGTACAACTTGCCCCCTTTAGGTTTGAAGTGAATGTTGATTCACTTTGCCTGTTGTTTTCCCAGGTTCGAGGTGGAGCAGGACTCCCTTGCCTCGCTTGTATTGCTGCATTGCATGCATTTTACTGTATTTGCTTGCTTTCTTTTCTGTTTATCCCCTAGGATCTCTGATTTCCTCTGTGCAGGAGGGAATTATGACAGACATTAGCATTCTTATCCATGCATGACAACATTAGGTTAGTTTTTATTCCCTTTTCAACCCTAGGCTTTTTAGAGCTTCTTTCTCTTCTTATCTCAAAACAACTCAAAAGTACAGTAATAAGGTTAATCGATGTCGTACGTTACGAGCCTTAAGCTATTTGAGAAAGGGTTGCTGGAGAGTTTCTTTCTAGTAGTCTGGCTGCTTAGTGTGGCACCCTTTGGGTGACACGCGACGTAGTCACTCTCAAATCATAGTCTCTAGTGCGCCAGAGATTGCAAACAAACTAAAAAACACTTCTTTTGTAAAAGATTCAAAACAAACATCAAAGTGTCATTTTTGTCCGCTTGGACTCTTAATCAAGAAAAACCCTTTCATAAGGTAATAAAAAACAGTCAGACAAGCTTGTGTCTTCCGTAGCCCGAACTACGTTTGCTCTGATCTTTCATGCTGTATGAAAGTACGTAGTCATAGGATGACGTATCCTAGCGAGCAACCTTCCCACCTTCATCCGTAGTTAGGCGAACTACGTTGACTCTAATTTATCGTTCCAGACGGGAATACGTAGGCATAAAGTGCGATACTTTGCCGAGTCATTTTCTTTTCTTTTTAACCCAGACCTTTAGAGTAGATAGATTAACAATCCGTACAAGAAAACAAGCGTGGATCCCGTAGAGTACGGCGGACGTGAAGGGTGCTAATACCTTCCTCTTGCGTAATCGACTCCTGAATCCAGGATTTGGTTGCGATGACCATTCCTTTCCCGTTTTGAGTTAGGTTTACTCTGAGCGTTTCCTTTCCCTCCTTTGGGATAAATAACGCATGGTGGCGACTCTTCTGTCATAGCCGGCGCCGATTTTCGCAGTAGCGGCAAGTGGAGCTTATGGTTTTCATCTTTCTTGCTTGGTTGAGAAGGCTACGCAGTGTGCGAAGGATGGATGTTGGATTGTATTCAGTGCTATTCTGGCTGTTTGCATTTATGGAATTGTATTGTTCCCTAACCTGCCTGATTTTGTTGACTCAGATGCTTTCTTTATTCTTGCCTCGAAGAATCCGATGCCTACTCTCTTGGGTGACGTTTATCATTCTATTCACTATAAGAATGACAAGCGTCGGGGAAAGAATGTGTCTTGCTGTGTACCTCTTCTATACAGGTGGTTTCAGGGACATCTTCCTAAGAAGGGACCTTTTGTTGATACTGCTGGTACTTTAGATTGGTCTTCCCGATTGATGGGATTGTGTGCTGAGAACATTGTTTGGTTTGATCAGAACCTGCTCGGAGTGAATATTATATATAGTTTCAGTGGCTTTTCGAATGTTCCTTTGATTGGACGGAAAGGTTGTATTAACTATAACCCTTCTCTGCTTGTGAGACAGTTTGGCTATGCTTTGAAGGACTCTCCGGTTGAAGACGAGATACAGGAATCTCTATATCTCACAGGTTTATTAGATGGAGATGTTTTGGTCAGATTGAGACATGCTTAGGGTAATATTCATAGAAGAGGAAAGACATTGCTTGACAAGAGTGACAGTCAAGCTTATAATCCTTATCGGCTCTGGATCCATGAGAGAGTTAGGACTTCTTTGATGCCATATCCTGCTGTAGAGCCTTTGTGTCTTCCGGTGATTGAAGAACCTACTTCAGTAGAGATTGAGAAGTATAACAAGCTGTTGGCTGAAAAGGAAGAGTTGCAGAGAGCAAATGAAGAGCTAGAGAAAGAGATTTTCCAGCTTCGGCATGTGAAGAATGAGGCAACCTTCACTTTGAAGAAGCAAACTGAGATGATTAATAGGTTGGGTTCAGATTTGACTGAAGAAACTAGCAGGAGAGAGAAGGTGGGAGTAGCCCTGAATGGTGTTAGTAGTGTGCTTGCTACTAAGAAAGAGCTTCTGAACAAGGCCTATTCTCGACTTTCCAAATGGGAATTTTTGTGGAATGCCACGCTTACTAGCCGGAAGGAGCGTGAAGATGAGTTAAAGCTTCAGATTTCCTAGTTAGAGGAGCAGCTCAACGCTAAGGATAGGAAGATTGCTGAAGAGGCATCTCTTAGACGTGATGATGAGTCTAGAGTGAGCAGCATGGTCAAAGAAACTAGGGGTTGTGAATTGAAGGTTGGCTTCAAAAGATGCAGGTTTGATGAGTGTTTTGGCAAGGGAGCCTGTGTAGAGGAAGCCAAAAAGCTGAGATCCACTGTTGAGCGACACGCATTACTGATACAGGAACTAATCTCCAGACCAGGTCATCTGGAGATGTTGAGGCTATTGGAAGATGTCCGAGCGCGCCATCCGTCTTGATTTATCTTTGCTTTTCTCTTGTTATTCGTACTTGTATTTTGACCATCGCCAGGCTTGTTGGCCGAGGTCTTTTCAGTTGTATTCAGTGGAATCTTTGTACTTTGCCTCTTGGCATTTGTTTATGTATGAGGTTTCTGATCCTGCGCTTGATTACTTGGGACTCCATTATCGTTATGGCTTCTTCTCCGAAACTAGAATCGGGGGGGAAATTAACCTGTTGCATATTTACACGTGTGCATTTGCATATTCATATTGCATGGCAGGTACTTTTTTGAGCTCGAATCTTATCTCCTGCATCTTACAGGTTGTTTCAAGATTAACAAACAGAGAATTCACCGGTACGCTACAAGAAGCAACAGTAAGAAGATCATGGATCAAGTACAGTCTGAGATGCAGGAGATCCGGGATAGGTTGGCCCAATTCATGTAGACTATGGAAGCTGTGGCCAAGGGCCAGGAACATCTTCAAACTCTGGTGCAACCGCTGCTGGCGCGAGCGGCTGGTAATACTGAATACAACTCTGTTCATGTTGAGACTCCTCGCAGGGAGGAAGTGATACCAAATGCTGGTGAGAATGGTACTGGCAACGGTAACGACAACACTGGTAACAGGAATGCTGATAATGTTAATGGGAACGTGGAAACCAACAGGAATGTTGGTATCAATATTGGTTTCGGTGACAACAATCAGGGTCTTGGCTTTGGTAATCGGGATGGCAATGATGGCTTCAATAATCAGGGCTTTGGCAACGGAGGGTTTGGCAATAATAATCAAGGTAATGGCTACGGCAATGCTGGGTTTGGAAATGTGAATACCAATGGTGCTGGGATGGGTCCTTTCAATACTGGCTTTGGGACAGTGGCTGCTAATCAACAGCTTGGCAATCTGAGGTATGATCACAAGTTCTTCCAAAGTGGTCATGGTCATGGTCGTAATGCTTCTTATGACGGATATGGTAATGAGGGTCCGTACTGGAATAGAGATCGTCAGGAAGACGCCTTTTTTGGGCAAGGCATGGGCTTTAAGGGTCCCACTGATAATGATCGGAGGATTAAAATGCTGGAAGAGCAGATAAGAGGTATAGCCAATCAAAATTCTGCAGGTTTGGACATGGCTACCATGGGGCTGGTTCCTGGGTTGAGGGTGCCATTGAAGTTCAAAGCTCCCACTTTCGATAAATATAAAGGGGATACATGCCCATGGGTTCATGTGCGTTCATATTACCGAAGGATGTCTGCTTACTCTGATGATGAGAAGATGCTTATGCATTTTTTTCAAGATAGTTTATCGGGACCACCGCTGGAATGGTACATGGGACTAGAGCCTGCACAGATCGGAAGTTGGAAAGAATTGGTTGATGCTTTCGTCAGACACTACCAATACAACAGTGACCTTGCACCAAATAGGGTTCAGCTTCAGAGTCTTTAATAGAAGAACGGGGAGAGTTTTAAGGAGTATGCTCAGCGTTGGCGGGATTTGGCGGCAAGAGTCCACCCACCTATGGTTGAAAGGGAATTGATTGATATTTTTGTTGGGACATTCTCGGGGATGTACTATGATAAATTGCTCAATTGCTCGATGGGTAGTTTCTCTGACATGATACTCATGGGAGAACGAATTGAAAACGACATCAAAATTGGTAAGATTCAAGCTGGTGAATCGACCTCAGCTGGAGGTGCAAAAAAGGTCTTTGGTGGTAAGAGACAAGGAGACGCCAGCGCAGTGTATGGTGGTCGAGGACGAGGTAGAGGTAGGAATCAGTATATTCAACAACAGGTTGCTAGTGTGACGATACCTATACCACAACAACGACAACAACCACAACAACAGCAGCAACAACAACAAAGGCAGAATCCTGCTTAGAGAAGGATCCATAATGGGAAGCCAAAGAGGGTATTTGACACACCTCCGACAACGTATGCAGAACTGCTTCAGACGCTGTTAAGTTTGAATCTGGTTGAGAAGAGAACGTTAGACCCACCCACAGGAGCACTTCCTTACGGGTATGATACTAGTAAGCAGTGTGAATTTCATTCTGGGGCACCCGGACATGATATCGAGAGTTGTCATGCTTTTAAACACAAAGTTCAAGATTTGATTGATAGTAAAGTCATTAACTTCAGTAAGGATGGTCCCAATATTGTACAGAAACCAATGCCTAATCATGGAGCGAATGTTGTTTTGACAGAGGAGGATTTGGATTTGGTCATGAACGTAAATAATCTGAAGACGCCTTTAAGCTATGTTAAAAGCATATTGTTGAAAGGAGGGGTCTTCCCCGGATGTGATGAGTACTGTTTAGATTGTTGGACCCGACCAGAGGGCTGTATTGATTTGAAGAGAGGTATTCAGGCCATGATTGATGAGGGAACTTTGCAGTTTGACCGCACTGCTGTTGAGAAACCTGGTGAGGTAACATGTGAAAAGCAGGGTGAGGTCGCAACAATTACAATTCCACGAAAGACTATTACGATATCAGCTCCCACCAAGCGGCCAACTATCACGATAACGAAAGCAGGACCCGTTCCTTATGAGAGTTCTAAAGCCATTCCTTGGAATTATGGGTTGGAAGCTTTTTGCAACGGGGAAAAGATTAATGTGGATAGCCAACCAGCAGGGGCAATGGGTAGTCTTGTTGAAGCGGGAGGCATGACCCGAAGTGGTAGAATCTTCACTTCACCTGAAATTGAGGCTGAAAGGATCGCTAGAGGCAAACCCAAAGTGAATGAAGGAGGACCTTCCCAGTCAAAAGAGAAAGAAACATCGGTCCAGGATGTAGAAGAGTTTATGAGGTTGATTCGCAAAAGTGACTATAAGATTGTGGAGCACTTGCAGCAGATGCCCTCCAAAATTTCAATACTATCATTGTTGCTTTGTTCCGAGGCCCATCGGAATGCCTTGTTAAAAATCTTGGACACGTCTTTTGTACCTCAGGAAGTAACTGTTAATCAGCTTGAGGGGGTACTGGCGCATGTGAATGCCGGACACAGCCTGGGATTTACTGATTTTGATTTGACGCCTAGAGGTCGGGACCATAACATGGCTTTGCACATTTCAGTAGAATGCTGGGGCACTGTTATGTCGCATGTTCTTGTAGACACCGGATCATGTTTGAATGTGTTGCCGAAGAAGGCTATGATGAAGCTAGATGTTCGAGGAATCATATGCACGCCAAGTGACTTCGTCGTGAGGGCTTTTGATGGGACCAGGAGGTCGGTGTTTAGGTCCATAACGTTGCCACTCCAGGTCGGGCCGGAAGTGTTTGACATTGTGTTCTACATCATGGATATACATCCAACTTAAAGCTGTTTACCGGGGCGACCATGGATACATTCTGCAAGGGCTGTGACGTCCACGCTGCATCAGAAGCTTAAATACATGGTCGGTGACAATGTTGTTACTATTTGCGGAGAGGAGGACATTCTGGTTAGTCATCTTTCGTCATTTAAGTACGTCGAAGTGGATGGGGAAATCCATGAGACGCCATGCCAAGCCTTCGAGGGGCTGCAGATCAAGGATAAGTCTCATGTTCCTAGCAAAGGGCCAGAGGTGGCTATGTCTTTGTACAAAGACGCTCAGGCAGTGGTTCAGGCTGGAGAAACCAAAAGATGGGGCCAAGTCTTAGAAATTCTTGTCAAAATGGACAAGTTGGGGTTGGGGTATCGCCCGACGTCGTCACCTTCCGCATCAGGTGTGCCAAAGTTCAAAGGACCAGTGGTGATCACTCCAGGTGGGGTCTGTTATGAAAAAATCAATGTTGTTTCCGATGCTGAAGACGAAGATATTGACTGCGATATGGACGCGTGGATCAAGCCTGGTGTGCCAGGACAGAATCAGTGCAACTGGTCTATCCAGGAACTTGTCCCAGTGACTACAAAACAGTAATGATTTGTTTTCTCAATTATTGTATAATCCTATGTCCTACCCGGGGCATAGTGATTCTGTTTTTTAGGGCTACCTGCTTATGTGTGTACTTTGTTTAATCATTAATAAAGGTGTTTTCTCATGCAAATTTTGTGATCCTTGTTTTTCCTGTTTTTGCTTTAACAATAAAATGGTAACGTGGTTATGTGCTTTGTTTGCATTATTTGAAACATTTAACCATTCTCATTGCAGGATTCATATTTCAGACGACATGGATCACGAACTTCCTATGACTTGCTTGGACTTCGAGCACCCAATATTTCAACCAGAAGAAGAGATTGTTAAGGATAATGACTTATCAGAAGAGCTGACTCGACTTTTGAAATAAGAAGAGAGAATCATTCTGCCTCATCAGGAGGAAATTGAAATTATCAACGTGGGGTCTGAAGAGGTTGTCAGGAATATTCGGATAGGGGCTGCATTGCAAGGTGATATCAAGCGAAGTTTGATCGAGATGCTTCGGGAGTACAGTGATATCTTCGCTTGGTCTTACGAAGACATGCCTGGGTTGGATACTGATATGGTGGTTCACCGTTTGCCATTGCGCGAGGAATGTCCGTCGATTAAGCAAAAACTCAGAAGAACTCGACCAGATATGGCTGTGAAAATTAAAGAGGAAGTTCAGAAACAATGGGATGCTGGTTTTCTGGCTGTTACAACTTATCCCTCATGGGTCGCCAATATAGTACTTGTACCAAAGAAAGATGGTAAGGTGCAGATGTGCGTGGACTATCGAGATTTGAATAAGGCGAGCCCAAAAGACGACTTTCCGCTTCCTCATATTGATGTGCTGGTCGACAACACCGCTCAATTCTCCGTGTTTTCCTTCATTGACGGCTTTTCGGGCTATAATCAGATAAAGATGGCGCTGGATGATATAGAGAAAACAACTTTTATTACCCCGTGGGGAACGTTCTGCTACAAAGTGATGCCCTTTGGTTTGAAGAACGCTGGGGCAACATATCAGCGGGCTATGACAACACTCTTTCATGACATGATGCATAAAGAGGTCGAAGTCTATGTTGACGATATGATTGCCAAATCCCAGACGGAGGAAGAGCATCTGGTCAATCTTCTGAAATTGTTCAAGAGGCTTAGGAAATTCAGGCTGAGGCTGAATCCTAACAAGTGCACCTTCGGGGTGAGATCTGGTAAGCTATTAGGGTTTATTGTGAGCGAAAAAGGAATTGAGGTTGATCCTGCTAAGATAAACGCGATACAAGAAATGCCAACACCGAAAACAGAAAAAGAGGTTTGTGGTTTTTAGGGAGGTTGAACTACATTGCTTGGTTCATATCTCATCTAACGGCCACGTGCGAGCCATTATTCAAGTTGTTGAAAAAAGATCAGGTTGTGACCTGGAATGAAGATTGTCAAATGGCGTTTGAAAAAATAAAAGAATATTTGCAGGAACCTCCAATATTGATACCCCCAGTAGCTGGGAGACCGCTGATTATGTATTTGACGGTTCTTGAGAAAAGTATGGGTTGTGTTCTCGGTCAGCATGACGAGACTGGACGTAAAGAGCATGCGATTTACTACTTGAGTAAAAAGTTCACAGACTGTGAGTCCCGTTACTCAATGCACGAAAAAATGTGTTGTGCACTAGCCTGGGCTGCCAAACGTTTGAGGCAATACATGTTAAATCATACAACCATGCTAATTTCAAAGATGGATCCGATCAAATACGTGTTTGAAAAGCAAGCACTTTCCGGAAGGATTGCCCGATGGCAGATGGTATTGACAGAATACGATGTTCAGTATGTTTCTCAAAAGGCTATTAAAGGTAGTGTTCTGTCAGAGTACCTAGCTGAGCAGCCAATTGATGATTACCAGCCGATGTGGTTTGATTTTCCTGACGAGGATATCATGTACTTAAAAATGAAGGACTGTGAGGAGCCGTTGCCGGATGAAGGTCCAGAGTTGGGTTCCAAATGGCAATTGATATTTGACGGTGCCGTCAATTCATATGGAAGTGGAATAGGGGAAATCATTACTACTCCCCATGGGTCGCACATCCCATTCACTGCTAGATTGACCTTTCCAGTTACCAACAATGAGGCCAAATATGAAGCGTGCATTATGGGGCTCGAAGAAGCTATTGATCTGAGAATTAAAAATCTTGATGTGTACGGAGACTCTGCTCTAGTTGTGAACCAAATCAAGGGAGAGTGGGAGACTCGTCAGCCCAATCTGATACCCTATATGAATTATGCAAGGAGGTTGTTACCTTTCTTTGACAAGGTGGAATTGCACCATGTACCACGAGCAGAAAATCAGATGGCAGACGCTCTCGCGACTTTGTCTTCAATGTATAAAGTTAACTTTTGGAATGAGGCTCCCAGGATAGTTATTTCTCGCCTTAATAGGCCCGCTTTCATATTCGCCATTGAGGAAGCTGCCGATGGTAAACCGTGGTACTATGATATCCAGAATTTCCTGAAGAACCACGAGTATCCGGCTGGGGAATCTAGTCGTGATCAGAAGACTCTTAGGAGATTGGCTGGAAATTTCTATTTGAATCCGGATGGTGTCTTGTACAAGAGAAACCACGACTTGGTGTTGTTGCGGTGTGTGGACGAGAAAGAGGCTAAGTTGCTCATGGAAGAGATCCACGAAGGTACATTTGGCACGCATGCCGGCGGACATGCAATGACGAGAAAGTTATTACGAGCAGGATACTACTGGCTGACAATGGAAACAGATTGTTTCAAGTTTGCAAAGAAGTGTCATAAATGCCAGATTTATGCGGACAAGATTCATGTGCCTTCGAGCCCTCTGAACGTTATGTCATCACCTTGTCCTTTTTCCATGTGGGGAATTGATGTGATTGGGAAGATTGAGCCCACGGCATCCAACGGACATCGTTTTATCTTGGTAGCTATTGATTACTTCACCAAATGGGTTGAAGCGGCATCGTATGCTAATGTTACCAAGCAGGTGGTAGCCAAATTTATCAAGAAGGATATTATCTGCAGATATGGAATCCCGGAGCAGATTATCACGGATAACGGTTCGAATTTGAATAATAAGATGACGAAGGAATTGTGCCAGAGTTTCAAGATTGAACATCACAACTCTTCTCCTTATCGGCCCAAAATGAATGGCGTTGTTGAAGCGGCCAATAAAAATATAAAGAAGATCGTTCAGAAGATGGTTGTGACCTATAAGGACTGGCATGAGATGTTGCCTTTTTCTTTGCACGATTATCGTACGACGGTACGCACATCAACCGGGGCAACTCCTTTTTCATTGGTATATGGTATGGAGGTTGTCCTACCATTGGAGGTTGAGATTCCTTCTCTGAGTGTTTTGCGTGATGTCCAACTTGATGAGGCAGAATGGGTGAAAGATAGACTGAATCAGCTCAGCTTAATGGACGAGAAGAGATTGGCTTCTCTAGCATATGGTCGGCTGTATCAGAGCCGGATGAAGAAAGTTTATGATAAGAAGGTGTGCCCTCGAAGCTTTCAGACGGCCGATCTTGTGCTAAAAAAGATTCTCCCACCACAATCAGATCACAGGGGCAAGTGGACTCCCAACTATGAAGGTCCATATGTCGTTAGAAAGGTTTTCTCTTGAGGAGCCTTACTGTTGTCCACCATGGATGGTGAGGATTTTACATCCCCTGTGAACTTGAACGCAGTTAAAAAAATACTTTGCTTAAAGAGACCCGTTGGACAGAAAAAGAATATCCAGGCAAAAATGGGGCATCCCGGTGAACCATAAAAAAAGAATAAAAGGTTCAGGCAAAAGTTAGGGATAAAATTGAAAAAATGTACACCCGCAAAGTTGAAAACCTGAAAAGGGAAATTTCGGCAAAAAAGGGTATCCCGGTGAATTGAAAACCCGTTGTTGCACCCCAAAATTTGACCAACTCTTCTTTACCTAGCTTATGTTTCCTTTCATTCACATTAGCATTATCATTTGCATTTCATTGACATGTGTGCAGGAGATCAAGAGGTATGACTACCAATCAAGAGCTACACAGGACTATGAAGCTAGCCAAGAAGGTTATTCAAGTGTTCAAGGGTAGATATCTTTGTCAGAGAAGTCAGAAGATCCTCAGAGAGAGTGGTTGAAACCAAGAGTGTGCGCCTCCTAACTTGAGAGTTGGGGGAGCTCCTCAGATGATTCTGAAGTCAAGAATGTGGACTTGAAGCCTTGAGATAGCTTATGAGATGTCTTGAAAGCCATCATGAAGCCTAGACAGGTCATGGTGCAAGTTTAAGAAGACTCAGCCATGAGTGGTGTAATTAGGGTTTGACTGGGTCAACCCTAGGTCAACTGATGATTTGGAGGAGGTTGAGACCTAATCCAAAAGGCCATGTGGTCATGGATTGATGCATTGAGATGCTATAAGGATGATTCCAAGGTCAACTCATCATGGTTGAAGAGTTTGAGAAGTTTCAAGCTAGGGTTTCTAAGGCTTGACAGTGTAAAATCCCCTAGTTTGACCCCTATCTTCAGGGCAGTTTAGCTCAAGATGTGATGGTCATCTCATCTTTCCCCCAACATGAATGTTGTAGAGCTTATTCTTAGCTTTAATGTTAGTACTATAAGTCCTTGATAGGATTTGTAGAGCTCAAGTTATGACTTTGACAAGTTACAGGTCATCTGAGGTATGTGAATCTGGGGCCTTGAAAGTTACCCAACTTGCCTCAAACTTTTGCCCAAGAAGGATGCTTCCTATGGACTTTTGGTCAACATGAATGTTGTTCCTTATCTTCTTATCTTTCTATAGAGTACTAGAAGTCCTTGATAGGATTTGTAGAACTCAAGTTATGGCTTTGACAAGTCAAGGGAATTTTGGTCATTTGGAGATTATAGGTCATTTCAAGCATAAGGCCATAACTCCTATTTCCAAGCTTCAAATGGAAAAATGTTCAACATAAAACTTGTTCAAAATGATGTTTTAAGGCTATTAAGGAGGTCATGAGATGATATAAATGCTTGTAGCTCAAAGTTGCAAGAATGACCTAAAATAAGGGTATAAGTTAAATGAATCAAAGTTGGAAATTGATATTTTCAACCTACACATCCAAACCATGGCATGTAATATATCATTTTGACTCTAGAAAACATTTTAAGAACATTGGTTTAGCCACATTTTTGAGTTGAGATTCAATTTGTGGACTTGCTTTAAAAAGTGATTACTTACATCATAAGTAACATGTGCATAACTTAAAATTGAGGCATGGGCAAGGAACTTAGCAAGCTAAACCCTTCCAAAATGTCACTAGGGGAGAAATTGAAGGAGATTGATATGAATTTCAAGCTGCAAACAGAATTGAGCATGGCATGATAAGTGATTCAAAATCTCATGACATGAGAAGTGTAAAATCTCATTGGAAGGATCTAGAGGGTTCTAGATCATCCAAACTCCATCTATATATTGAGTAGAATGGATCCATGGTAGAGGTTGGTGATCATTGAAGGTTTGAGCTTAGTTTGGAATTGAGTTTTCATAGCTTGCAAGTGCAATCGGTTTCACCAAATTCCTCCATTTCCTTCCATTTTCTTGATTGATTCTTCTTCCATGAGTTTCAAGGATTGATTCCAGACCATTTCCAAGAAGAATTGGTGGCTAGATCGTGTGGGAGCAAGTGGTTTTCAGCACCTGCAACTCAGCATCGTGTTTCAAGATTGAAGCACTTTCCATTGAATCTTTTGCATACAGAAGCAAGGAGGAGGTTCAGTGATCGTGTCCAGAAGATTTGAGAGCTTGAAGTGAAGATTTGGTGCATCTGTTATTCAAGAATTTCTAGGTTGGTAATCTTCTTCCTATAGCGTGATTTAGGTAGAATTAGGTTGAATTAAGGTGCTAGATTAGTTGTAGAATGGCCTAGGGTGGTTTTCAGATGGTTAATTGCTGAATTAGAGACAAAATAGGAAGATCACCATTTTTGGTTGAGATTGGGAGATGTTGATTCTTGGGGTTTCAGAAGAAACTAATGGTATGATTGAGTTCGTGGCAAGATTTGGAGTGTGTTTCATGTTTTGACCTCTTGGATTGGAGGCCTCTAGGAAGAACTAGGGTTGAAGGGGACGATCGGAGCTCCATCGGCGGTGGCCGGAGCTGGGCGTGAAGCTCAGAACTTTGAAATGGAGAAGATGAAGTTCTCACCATTGGATGAGGGATTGACCATTGACTGGGAGAAGATCCAAGGGCCACGTTTTAATTCTGAGTTGTGAAGGGTTTTTGAAGGAAACGCTGCGTTTCATTAATTCAGGTGTTTGGGCTTAGTGAAATAAATGTTATCCACACACCCCAGCAAGCCCAACCCCATGTTTTGAACTGAATCTGACTGTTATCCACACCGTGTGTTTGGTTATTTTTATTTGATTTTCATTTAATTTCCATTTAATTCATGATTTTTGTAAAATTCATAACTAATTGAATATTAATCCAATCAAATCCATTCTTTTTGCATAGTACTCATGATTGAGTCTGTTTTTTTTAGAGAAAAAATATTTTCATTTCATGTATTTTCTGATTTAATTGGAATTTTATATTTTAATTGATACTAAAATGATTATGTTTGATGCCCAATTTTGTAGAATTTTGTTTGATCATGTGGTGATGATTTTGAGTCTAATTTTTTGTGTATGATTAGGTTAGACATGTATGCTCCCATAGTATTTTTCTCACATTTTTGTGATGAAAATAGGTATGCCTTCTAGATTGATATTTAGATGCTTCCTTTTTAGGGTTTTAGGTTGATACCTTGTAATGTAGAATTTAGTTCTAGGTCTAATTTGATGATTTGATCTCTGAAACTAATATGGTAGAGTCATGATTGACCTAAGTTTCCATAGTTATTTTTGTAGGATTTTAAAATTGATTTTAGTATTTTAGTCAGGACTAACTTTAGTACTAGGTTTTAGGTGATCCTAATTTACTAATCCAACTAGATTAATTTCACTAGCTCCCTTAGATTAGGGTTTGTGCTTGGTTTGCCTTTGGTTGAGGTTGAAGACAAGTTAAAGACAAGAGGAGGATGCTTGAAGTTGCTTGGAGCTTTGGATTTGTTGGTGCCTGAAGGTGTCTGGTGAAGATTAGGAGATAGGACATAGGGAGAGCCTTAGAATTAGAATGATTTCTTTCACAAATATGGAAAGCATCTTGTGCTTCCATTCCTCCCAATGACTAAGGGGACTTCTAAGATATTCACATCCCTCCTTTGGAGGGATGGGTGGCCTTATCTGGGAAGTAGAACTTTGAGGGAACCAGTCTCATAAATGATGAACCCTTGCAGGCTTCCTTTTGTTGCCAGTAAGTTGTTTATCATTTCCACTCATCCTGTTAAATCAATTGTCTTCTGGTTTGAGTATCTTGAAAGGTGTTGGACTTGAGTTTGAAGATGAGGACTTCATTAAAGAGTGTGGAAGAGGATGATTCCTTGAGCAATGCCATTGCAGCTGAAGCTTGAAGAGCAAGAGGACTAAGTTGATACTTATGAAGGAGATTCAATTGAGATTGAGTGTAGAGCTGAGGCTTAAAGAATTGAAGGATGAAGTTGACACTTCCATGTGATTGAGGATTACTCTGAGAAGCTAAAGCTTGTAGGAGAAGGAGACCAAGTTGATACTGGTAAAGCAAAGAGAGCTGAAGCTTGAAGACCAAGTTGATACTTATGAAGAAGATTCGATTGAGATTGAGTGTAGAGCTGAGGCTTGAGGAATAAAAGATATGTTGACACTTACACTGATGCATTGAGAGCCTGAAGGAATCAAGTTGATACTTGTGGTTAGGAGTGAAGCCTGAAGGTGGAATTGCCTGAAGAGCTGAAGCTTGGAGAAGAGAGAGCAAGTTGATACTTATGTCTTATGTGTTAGGACCTTGGAGAAGCAAGTTGATACTTGTCATGAAAGATGATAGCCTTGAAGGGTGGTTGAAGTCTGAAGACTGGATTGCTGTCAGAAGAGCTGAAGCTTGGAATTGAAAGAGGGGTTGATCTGCCTTCTTTCTTGTCTGTTTTCTTTTCTGTATTGATGTGCCTTGTTTGACTTGCCTGATGCATTACAATAAGTTCATATCTAGACTGAGTTTAATCTAGGAGCATGATTGCACTATAGGTTGAGTTGCACCCTCTGCTTGTATTTTTACTATATGGTTTTTCTTGCGGGTATTCGGTAGAGCCCTGCTCCCTTGCCCATGTGGTTTATTTTGCTTGATAGCATTTTATGTCCTCTGTATGATTGCAGTTGTTATTATGATTTGCTTGATAGCATGTTATTTCTTCTGTATGATTATTGTTATTCATATTTGGCTTGAGGTTGAGATGAGCTTGTGGAGGCTGTTGCCCCACACGC
Source organism: Lathyrus sativus (assembly GCA_963859935.3). Classification (NCBI taxonomy): domain Eukaryota; kingdom Viridiplantae; phylum Streptophyta; class Magnoliopsida; order Fabales; family Fabaceae; genus Lathyrus; species Lathyrus sativus. The sequence continues at coordinate 80,114,578 of OZ012740.1, read as the reverse complement.
ATTTCCTCCCTCACTTGCATTGCATGCATTTTACAGTCGTTTACTGTTTACTGTTTACTGTTTAAGCTGATGCTTTATCTGGTTCTGTTTATCATTGACATGATCCCCTAGGAATCTCACTCCCTTTGATAAGGAAGTGATGATTAGAACTTTAGGTTGAAACCTATGCATGATAACTTCTAGGAGTTCCCTGTTTCAAACCTCAACCATAGGATGAATCCTTGGCATGACAACATTAGGACTTGATAGTCTCCCAGTAGTTGAGCCTGTTCTCTTCTCATCTCAAACCAGCTTAAGATACAGTAATCATGAATGATTTCTTTCGTACGTTATGAGCCTTAAGCTATCTGAGAAAGGATTGTTGGAGAGCTTCTTTTCAATAGTCTGGATGTTTAGTATGGCACCCTTTGGGTGACTTGCGACGCATTCACTCTCAGGTCATAGTCTTTAGTGCGATTGAAATTGCAAACACAATAAAAAGCACTTCTTCCGTAAAAGACAGAAAACAAACTTCAAACCTTTTTGCCCCGTGGGCCCATAATTCAAAGCAAAGCTTTTCTGAAGAAAAGAGTGTCGTTAAACTTCAGCGCCAACGCAAACAGGCTTTGTCCCTAACTGCTGGAACTGCTGCTTAACCCTACTCGATAAAACAGATGAATCTGAGTTCCCGTAATCCGTATTATCCCGAACTACGTAAGCTCTAATCTCTCATACCTGTTGAGAGTACATAGGCACAATACTGACGTATTGGCGAGCCACCTTCCCCGTAACCCGTCGTAGGTCGAACTACGTTGACTCTGATTTCTCATTCTCTGATGAGAATACGTAGGCATAAAGTGCGACGCTTTTCCGAGTCATTTTCTTTTCTTTTTAAGCCAGCCTTCATAGGTAGATAGATAAAACAACCTGTCTAGTAAACACAACAAGCGTGGATCCCGTCGAGTACGACGGACGTGAGGGGTGCTAATACCTTCCCCTTGCGTAACCGACTCCCGAACCCAGACAACGGTTGCGATGACCTTATCTTATACCTTTTTCGTCAGGTTTTTTTGATCGTTTCCTTTCCCGCTCTGAGGGATAAATAACGAAAGGTGGAGACTCTTCTGTTTTGCCGGCACCTTATTTTCGCGGAAGCGACACCCGCAAAGGGAGGTTCACGCAAAAGTTAGGGATTTGAAAAAGCAAATGACTGCGGTCCGAGTTTGATACTGCGTTGCTTAGTGGTTTGGGAGTACCTGAGGGTCGTATATCCGAAACAATCTCTTCCGAAGATCGAGTATCGGGAAAGCGTCAGAGTCAGGCGAGTCGTAGGAGGATCAGCTCATGGTGTTCGTCTGTACCACGTTGCCGACATGTATACAAATTTTCTTTGTACTTCTGTAATATTTGTATTTTGCTTGTTCGTAACTTCCTCTTTTCAGGAGTTGCATCCAGTGTACAAAATTTTGCCTATTTACAGGCTCGTTATCAATAAAGCATGTTATTCAGTATTTGATGCTTGTTCTTTACTGTTTTGTTTGAGAAAAACGCCGATGTTTTTGAGGAACTTACATGTACATAAACTTGTTGGCCCTTGCCAATAATTGCTAAAACTTCGAATTGACTGAATGAATGTCACGGATACTAACCAGGATAGATCTTGTTGTATAGATTTTTTTGTCTCGTTTGTGTTTTGCAGGGTTCTCACCTTTGAAGCAAACAGTCAGGAAATTTGTGTTCCCCAGCCGGAGTCCTGTGACATAGTGATGGTATCACTCCTCCGCAGTTGGAAGTCACAGCTTATCCCAGAGAAAGTTGAGATGGTAATTACCCTTACTGGATGTGGTTTGTCCTCCCTGTTGCACCCCAAAATTTGCCTAACCTTATCTCGCCTGGTTTATGTTTCATTGCATAGCATAACATTGATCTAACATAGTTCTAGCATTTGCATAACATAGCATCCTTCATTTAACAGGGGATCAAGTGTGATACATGTCAAGAGAAGCCTAACCAGAGGTATTATTCAAGCTTAAGAAGCTATCAGGGTCATCAGACAGATGGTTGAGTTCTCGAGAAGTTTGAATGCTTGTATGGGGTTCATCTCCTCACTTGGAGCCAATTGAAGGTCAGCAATGGATTGTAAGGCCTTGATTAAGGAGATAATGTGTGGGTATAGATCATTGAAGTGCCTTGAAGGTCATGTTGGAGCTCAATCAAGTCATTTTATCAAGTGCAAGAGTCACAGTTGAAGTGGATGTCACTAGGGTTTCATCTGGTTAATCCTAGGCCAAAATGAGCAATTGAAGAAGATCAAAGGCTGCTTCTAGATCATTGAGATCATGAAATGATATGTTGAGGCATATGGGAGATTGTTCCAAGATCAAGTTGAGAAGAATCAAGAGTGGTTGGAGTTGCTAAGTCAGGGTTCCTAGGGTAGAATCCCCTGTTTAGTGCCAAACTTCCAAGCCATGTAAGTCAAGATGCAAGTTTCATATCCATTTTTTGCCAGTATAAAACTTGTAGATCATGCTCTTAGATTTAATTTGAGTACTAGAAGTCCTCCATTGGATTTATAGAACTCAAGTTATGGTCCAGACAAGTTACAGGTCCTCAGATGCCTCTGAAATTTGTCTGTGAAAATCATCTGACTTCCAAGCTACTTTTGACCTTGGAGGGTGTTTCACCTGAACTTTTGGCCAACATGAAAGTTGTTCCTTATGATCTTAGCTTTCCAAATTGTATTAGAAATCTTACATATGATTTGTAGAACTCAAGTTATGAGGTTTACAAGTTAGGGGTATTTTGGGAAAGTGAGATTATAGGCCATTTTCAATCATAGGTCAAAATCTCCAACTTGCACATCTCAAATGCAATTTTGTTCAACATGGAACTTGCTCAAAATATGGTTTTTAGGTCAACCAAGAGCTCGTGGTGAATTGATTTGGTCCATAGTAAGAGTTGACTTGAAGTGGTTTGAAAGAAGAGAAATTAAAGGCATTATTTGGTGGGAAATTCAAATAAATTGTTATGTGCACAAAATATGCCAAATGACCACTCAATTTGATCAGAAAAGATGATTTAGAAACATTGGCAATTCTAGAATTTTCAATTGACTCTTGATTCAAGGTGTTTTGACATGTTTCTTCACAAATAAGTTACATTCCCCAAATCAATCATATTGCACAAGCAAGGTCTCCTTTTAATCCAAAATAATTCACAATGGTTCAAACAATGGCAAATTGGTACATATTTTGATTGCAAATGACATTCTAAACACAATGGCGTTGTTAGAATTTCAATTTGAGTCATATTTAATGGTCATTTTATGGATTTCTTCAAAAGGAGGTTACATACTCAAAATCATACCATCAAGCTCCAAACCAATTTTCACAAGCCAAAGTCCAAACCTTACCTTGGGATCCAAGCCTAAGGAGTACTTAAGTGATCTACTCCAAACCAAAAAGGGGAATCCTCACAATTTTCATTTTTCATTTTCAAGAATTCTCTCACTCTCTCAATTCTCTCAATTTCTTCATTCTCCAAACCCTCACCCATAGCTCCTCATCATAGGATCCATTGATTTTTCATTGAAATCAATAGAATCTTGAGCATAAACCTCCACTCATCATCATTACCGGATCAAGTTTTGTAATTAATTTTCGTGCAAATTGAAGTTGGATATTGGAGCGTAAGTTGGAAGCACTTATTCGGAGCAATTCGGATTCGAAGTGTTCGATCATCATCTTCTTGCAAGAATTATTGTGGATCTTGAAGTTTTCCGTCTAATCTTGTTTGGATCTTTTCAAATTCACTTGATCAACGATCACCGGATCAAATCTCCGATCCGTAGGTTGGTTTTCCGATTTAATTTAACCATTTGATTGTTGCATTAAAATTTTATTTTGTGTGCTGTTTGATTTTAATTCCTAAAAAATAGAAAAAATGCTTAGAAAAATATGAGAAATTATAGGATGATCCTTATCATGTCTATGATCTTTTTGCACAATTGGATTTTAGTTTCGTTTAATTTTCAATTTGATTTCGTTTTTCTCCTTTAGTTGGATAATAAAATGCCAAAAGCTGCATAGTTTCTTGCCGATTTTTGTTCTGGAGTTTGGTATAAAATTTGGACTTAATTCTTTGCTGGTTTGTTATAGACATATTAAGGAACTCCCAGAAGTTTTTAGGGAAATTTTTAGGTAGCTTTAGGTTCGGTTTTGAACTAGATCTTTAGAGGCTTCCCCACTTGATTTCCCTTTTGACCACTTTTAGTGTGTGATATCTTTAGTGCCTTTAGGCATAGTTTTAGGCCCTGGTTTTTCTACTATAGACCTCTAACAAATGCATGTTCCCATAGAAAAATAATTAGATTTTTGTGATGTGTTTTGCTATTTTATTTAGAATATTCAAGTTGATTGTTCATTTGGTGCTTCAACTTTGGTGATTGATGTGGAATGGGCTCAAAGTGGATTTTTCTTGCATGATGGGCTTCTGGTTCTTATTGGAGGATGTCATGGACATGATGAAGCTTTTGTGGAGTGGCTGGAGGAGCTTGTCTTGGAGCTTTTCTTGTCTTTTTGTTAGCTTTTTGTAGCTTATGAGATTAGGGATTTTAGGAGAGAGCTTTAGAAATAGTTTTTCTTAAAATAATGGTTGGGTTCATTCACCTTCCATCTTATCCTATGATTCAAAGTCCTCATGTTAAAATTCTCATCTCTCCTTTGGAGGGATGTGTGACATTTACAATGAGTAAAACTTTTGAGGATGCCATTCTCCGATAACTGGTTAAGTGTCAGATGAGATTCCTTTGGTTTCCCGTCTGCTTCCCATTATCAAATACTCATCTTGTTGATTCTATTCATTCTTGGTGGAGTGCATTGTTAAAGCTTGAAGATGGATTATCCCTTTCCTTCTCTTGAAGATGGTGGACTTGAAGAACAGTTACAGACTTTGGATTGGATTGCTGTCAGAAGATTGCTCTGTTGTGGAGTTTGCTGGCTTATTTTCCCTGTTTGCCTGTTTTCTTCTTGTTCAACTGTATTGATGTGACTTGATTGGTGTGATGCATTTAGATTAGGTCATGTAGTTGAATAAGCCTAAGAGCATCCTAAGGGTTGAGTTTCTCCCCTTGCTTGTATTGCATTAGAGGTTGAGTTTCTCCCTCTGCTTGTATTTTTACTGTATGGCTTTGCTTGCTGGTATTCGGTAGAGCTCCGCTCCCTTGCCTGTGTGATTTGTGGTTTGTTTGATTGAATTTACTTTCTTTTACTGTCTTTGCTGTTATTCATATCTGGCTTGAGGTTGAGATGAGCTTGTGGAGGCTTATGCCTCACACACATTTCCTCCCTCACTTGCATTGCATGCATCTTTACAGTAATATTTCTATACATTTTTTCTATTTACTGTTTGATTTCCATTGTCATGTTCCCCTAGGAACTCTGACTTCTCTTCTTCAAGAGAAGTTATGACAAACATTAGGATTCTAACCATGCATGATAACATTAGTTAGTTTCCCTTTTAACCACAACCGTAGGACGAATATTGCATGATAAATGTAGGGTCGTGTCAGGTTCCCTGTAGAGAGTCGGTTTCTCTTCTCATCTGCAAATACAGTTAAAACACTTAATAAAGGTTAACACGTGTTGTGTGTTACGAGCCTTATGCTACTTGAGAAAGAGTTGTAGGAGGGTTTCCCTCACATAACTCGAGTGCTTAGTGCGGTACCCTTTGGGTGACATGCGACGCATTCACTCTCAAGTCCAAGTCTTTAGTGCAACACGAGTTACAAACAGAACTCAATTCACTTCTTTCGTAAAAGACTTAAAAAAACAAACATTCAAATCCTTTTTTTCCTCTTCGACTCCTTAATCAGGAAAACCCTTTTTCAGAAGGAGAGTTCTGTTAACTTTCAGTTCTACCGCAAACGGTAATGCCTAAGTCTCCAAAGGTCGAGCTACAAACACCAACTGCTGGAACTGTCTGTTAACTTTACTTGGATAAAAAACTGTCAGACAAACTTGTGTCTTCCGTAGCCCGAACTATGTTTGCTCTGATCTTTCATGCCGTATGAAAGTACGTAGGCACAAGATGCGATATCTTGGCGAGCAACCTTCCCCCATAACCCGTAGTTAGGCGAACTACGTTGACTCTGATTTCTCATTCCAGACGGGAATACGTAGGCATAAAGTGCGATACTTTGCCGAGTCATTTTCTTTTCTTTTTAGACCAGACCTTTAGAGTAGATAGATAAACATACCCTTAGATAGAAAACAAGCGTGGATCCCGTCGAGTATGACGGACGTGAGGGGTGCTAATACCTTCCCCTTGCGTAACCGATTCCCGAATCCAGGATTTGGTTGCGATGACCATTCCTTTCCCTCTTTGCCTTAGGTTTTCTCTGAGCGTTTCCTTTCCCTCTTTTGGGATAAATAACGCACGGTGGCGACTCTTCTGTCATGGCCGGCGCCGATTTTCACAGTAGCCACAGCTGGCGACTCTGTTGGGGACTCCAACGGTTCCCTATGCGAGTCAATCCTAGCGCTTGTTTTCTCGTCTGGGGTTTTGTATGTATTTATCTTTCTGTCTTTACTTTCAGTACTATATATTATTGTTGTTGTGCTGTGGGTAGAGGGTTAGTTTGAGAGATAAGCCGGACCTGGGCTTGAGTGCACATAGACTTAGAAGTAGAGAGTAGTGGTTAGCCTGCTTGCTTTGCTCGCACCAGCTAGCTACGAAATCTGCACTCAGACGAGATTCTCTTTGATGGCATCTTGCCTGGCCCTTTGGGCTCGACAGGTTGTTGGATTTGAGGGTTGTCGACTCTGGGGACCTATCATTTGGGATTCGGCTAAGTGAGGCCTCTTCAAGGGATGATGATGCCACACCTTCTGGGTATCGTATCATCACTCTTGAAAGTCTGTGACGCTGATGACCGCATAGGATGTCGTACCTCGTCTGCGAGTTAAGTACATACCTGTGAGGGGTAGGTGGGTCTTTTTGCAGGAAAACTCTGGCCTCAGAATACCTGGTTTGTCTCTGTCAGTGAGAATTGGTTGTGAGGGTTCTTTTGTGGTTGGTTTGGTTTGAGAAGAAGATCTGATGGTTCTAAAGTTGCAGTACAGCACAACACAGTTCTTCATCATTGCACTTGATCCCCTGTTTGCATATGCATTTGCATTTTCATGTTTGCATTTCATTAACGTGTATTTATGTTGCAGGTGTGTTTTTTCCCCTCAGATTCTAGTGTTCTTCTTGCCAGACATGGAGTCCATGAAGAGAACAGTTGCTCACAGGTTGCCTTCTCCAGATATCAGTTCCTTATTGCGGTTGGTTGCTCTAGCAGGTCAGAGAGTGAGGGCTGAGTTTAGAGAGTCTTATGGGAAACTGCTCAGTTTGTTGTGCAGACCTTCTGTGTTTGAGGTGAATGGATTGTATGCCTTGATGCAGTTTTACGAGCCTCAGTTGAGATGCTTCTTGTTCCCTGATTATATTTTGGCCCCTACTTTGGAGGAATATTCTGATATGCTAGGAGTTCCTGTGTTAGATCAGATGCCTTTTATTCACGAGGATACTGAGCCTGAGTTGGCTAAGATTGCTGAGATTGTCAGTTTAGATGCTTCTGAGTTCCCCGGAGGTTTGGTCAAGCTGAATGGAGCTTACGGTTTTCATCTTTCTTGCTTGGTTGAGAAGGCTACACAGTATGCGAAGGATGGATGTTGGATTGTCTTCAATGCTATTTTGGCTGTTTGCATTTATGGGATTGTATTGTTCCCTAACTTGCTTGATTTTGTTGACTCAGATGCTTTCTTTATTCTTGCCTCGAAGAATCTGGTGCCTACTCTCTTGGGTGACGTTTATCATTCTATTCACTATAAGAATGAGAAACATCGGGGAAAGAATGTTTGTTGCTGTGTACCTCTTCTATACAAGTGGTTTCAGGGACATCTTCCTAAGACGGGACCTTTTGTTGATACTGCTGGTACTTTAGATTGGTCTTCCCGATTGATGGGATTGTGTGCTGAGAACATTGTTTGGTTTGATCGGAACCTGCTCGGAGTAAATATTATATATAGTTGCAGTGGCTTTCCGAACGTTCCTTTGATTGGACGGAAAGGTTGTATTAACTATAACCCTTCTCTGCTTGTGAGACAGTTTGGATATGCTTTGAGGGACTCTCCGATTGAAGACGAGATACAGGAATCTCTGTATCTCACGGGTTTATTAGACGTAGATGTTTTGGTCAGATTGAGGCATGCTTGGGGTAATATTCACAGAAGAGGAAAGATATTGCTTTACAAGAGTGACAGTCGAGCTTATAATCCTTATCGGCTCTGGATCCATGAAAGAGTTGAAAAGTCTTTGATGTCGTATCCTGCTGTAGAGCCTTTGTATCTTCCGGTGATTGAGGAACCTACTTCAGTAGAGATTGAGAAGTATAACAAGCTGCTGGATGAAAAGGAAGAGTTGCAAAGATTAAATGAAGAGTTAGAGAAAGAGATTTTCCAGCTTCGGCATGAGAAGAGTGAGGCAACTTTCACTTTGAAGAAGCAGACTGAGATGATTAATAGGTTCGGTTCAAATTTGACTCAAGAGACCAGCAGGAGAGAGAAGGTGGGAGTAGCCCTGAATGGTGTTAGTAGTGTGCTTGCTACTAAGAAAGAGCTTCTGAACAAGGCTTATTCTCGACTTTCCAAATGGGAATTTTTGTGGAATGCCACGCTTACTAGCCGGAAGGAGCGTGAAGATGAGTTGAAGCTCCAAATTTCCCGGTTAGAGGAGCAGCTCAGCGCTAAGGATGCGAAGATTGCTGAAGAGGCATCTCTTAGACGTGACGCTGAGTTTAGAGTGAGCGACATGGTCAAAGAAACGAGGGGTTGTGAACTGAAGGCTGGCTTCAAGAGATGCAGGTTGGATGAGTGTTTTGGCAAGGGAGCCTGTGTAGAGGATGCCAAAAAGCTGAGATTCACTGTCAGGCGACATGCATTACTGATACAGGAACTGCTCTCCAGACCAGGCCATCCTGAGACGTTGAGACTATTGGAGGATTTCTGGGCTCGTCATCCGTCTTGACTAGCTTTGATATTTCCCTTTGTATCTTGTTGTACTTGACCATCTCCAGGCTTGTTGGCCGAGGTCTTATCAGTTGTATCTTGTACACTGCCAATTGGCTCTTTGATTATATATGAGGATTTCTGATTCGATTGCCTGTCTATATGGGCTCCATTGTCGTTATGGCTTCTTCCTTGGAACTGGAATCGGGGGGGGGGGGGGGGGAATTAACCTGTTGCATATTTACATGTTAGCATAATCATGTTGCATAGCAGGTACTTTGAGTGTTTTCGTCTAACCCTCTGTGTGTGCCAGTATGGCAGGATAGATCGCAGGTTTCGAGTAATGGAACAGATTCAAGCTGAGTTAATTGAAGTCCGAGGCCAGCTGGGGTAGGTTGTGAATGACGTGCAAGCGTTGCGCTCGAACCAGAGTGCGCTCAAAGAGGAGAACTACCGGTTGAAGGCCCAGGTGGGTTTAATGGCAGAAGTATTACTCCGAAGAGAGTGTGAGCAGACTCCCGAAACTGCTGCCACCAGCCTTACTCCACTGGTGTCTGAAGAGTCTGTACCAAGGCATGATAGGCCTAACAGATCCTCTACACAACTTAAAGCTCAGGATCTTCCCTGTCAGCGGTCGTGGCCAGTTTCTCAGGATAACCCTAGAAGATATGGTAAAAGAATGAAACTCTCTGACAGAGTCCTCGATAAGCTCCCGATGGATTATGCTCAGTTGGTGCAACTCTTGCTCCAACTTTAATTGGTTGAACCTCGTACTTTGACTCCATTAACTGGCCAACCACCACCAGACTATGACGTGAACACCCGCTGTGTTTTCCATTCCGGGGCACCGGGGCATGACATCGCAAACTGCAGATCTTTTAAGCATAAGGTCCAAGATTTGCTAGACGAGAAGGCAATTGAATTTGTGTCGGGCGGCATAAAGGTTTCAGGAATTGATATTCCTATCCCCCATCTGAAGATGCAAAGGGACCGGGTTATATGCTGGAATCGTTGGAGTCTGAATCCCCTTGTCCACTGCAGTTACCTGTTCCTGGGTCGAACTTAAGAGCAAAAGCGCCTGAACACAAGGAATGCCTCGATCAGCATCGACAACCTCTTGCTCCATCGCAGCAAAACTATCAGAATCAGAATCGACCTCACAACAATTTGAAAGGAGTTGATAGACAGAAGGTGCATGTCCTTCCCAAAAAGAAAGTTGGTCGTATATCGCTCTTCTGATCGAGCCTGAAGACCGCAAGGGTCGCTCCCCTCAGCAGCAAATCAGTGTGAAAGCCCAGTACCTGATTGCATTTTATCATATCATTGCTTTGCATTTTGTAGTTTCTTTCTGTTAGAATTGCAAATTTTCGCTTGTAAAACTTGTTGTTTTTCAATTGATATAGATAATGAAATAAATGTGCATGTTTTGAATTAATCCATTCGTGTTCACTTCTATTGCTTTCTTTTATTTTAAACGCTTGTTTAAGTGGAATCCGGGGAGGATGACGAAATCGAAAGACGTGTAAGCTTCCGATTGTATGCTCTTGGATGGAAAAAACCTGTTGACGATATACAGGCATTGTTTCAAATCCACAAACACCGGAGATATAAGGAAGATAATCCCTTGTCAACCCCTTTGAGCCTTGTAGTAGGAGTTTCTTTCTGAAAAACGGAAAAAACCTCTATCTTAACCTGGGGCAGGGTAGGTGTCAGTTAATTTGACCAGGCGTTCAAATTACGAATGAGTGTCCGTTCGAGGATCAACCACACCTGTATAGGTTGTGCCTAAAGAACCGCAATGGTTAAACCTTGCCGATAAGGAGTGAAACAGTCATAATCGTTTTAACAAGTCAGACAAGCCGGTGTCATACGATTTGTTCAAACAAAAGAAAAAAGAGAAAGAAGAAATCCCGGTAAGTCGAATCTTGAAAACAAGCGACTTAGGCAAAAACTAGGGCACCCCGCTGGACTGCAAATCGAAAAAGAAACTCTGAGGAGTTAGTCCAGGCAAAAGTTAGGGGAAAACGAAAACGGAAAAAAACGAAAAGACGAAAAGGATTACAAAAAGAAGAATGAAATCGTGTGAGTCTAGGCACAACGAAGATGAAAAAACGAGTGACTGTCACTCTAAAGAACGTGTGGTATCTTGAACTATCACTCCTGTAGTTCAAATCATGAATGCTAGGTCGAGTTAGCTGAACGTAGGAATCGGATAACATCACAAAGAATGGGTGGGTTAAAATGAATTTTGAGCCTTTATCCTTTCTTTCTAAACCGTGAACCCGACCACGTTACAACCTGAAAAAGTCCTAATTGAAGCAGGTTTATTTCGAGAGCATACTTCGGTAAAGACCGCATCGAAACTGACTCCTGAAAGGATTCCTCTGGCAGCATTGTATTAATTTTGACATTTTGATAGTTGATTCGTTATTATATGTCATACAATTTTTCTCCAGTGAACAGACTTGGATTTCAAAACTGTCATATGCATTGCATTTAATATATCTTTTATGCAGAACAATTTGTTTTACTTGCGAGTAAGCGCTTGACAGCAGGAAAGTTTCCGCAATGGAAAGTTTGATCGGGGTAGAATGTAGAAGGCCTGAATACTCCGTCAAGTTGTGGCCAGCTGTATCAAATGATCCCGATGAAGTCAGCCATCTGAGGGCAACCAGGTCGAGATTCGGTAAATCTCTCATAGTCGAAAGCACTACCACGAATCAGCTAATCAGGGCAGAGTCGTTGCAAGACTGGGGCAGACCACCCTGAGAGCACAAAGGCTATTGTCAATCAGAAGGCAATTAGTCTGAAACACCTCTTTGAGGTTTGAAACGCGAAAGTAGTTCATAGCTAACCATCAGGGTACAGAGATTGCAGGGCCCTTTTAGGGGAAGATTTTACGAAGATCCCATGAGCTGGGAGCAGAAGTAGAAGCGAAGGAAAATGTTCCTCTCTTGTTTTATCGGGGTTTACCAGAAATTGACGCAGGGTCGGGGCAAGCCATTTCGAAGTCTGCGGTTTGTGGCAAGTTTGTCTTTTTCAAGTTGAAATGTTTGGATTGGGGGCTTTGTTGTCACCTTTGCAGTAGATATCCAAGAAGGTGTTCCCCAGCCAGAGCAGGCTTTATGTGAAACTTATTCCTCCCAGCAGACAGAATTTGCTCTTCATCCCGGGCAGATGGAAGTCGAAGTTTTTATCCCAGAGAGTTGGATTGCATCAGAGCAGGATCAGATTATCCTCAACAATTCAAGATTGACTTATTCGGTAGGATAAAGTCATCCCCCGCGAGGCAAGATTTGATATCCCCAGCGGATTTGGTCTTGTTTTCAGCATTTATTTTGCTGAAGCGCCTCTTGGCATCTTTGCATTGTGCATATATCATCATATTTGCATCTACCCAAACGTGTAGCATTTCCATGCCGTATGGAGCATTACGCCATTGTCCAAACATACGTATTCTGAAAAATAAGCCAGGTTGGTTACCTCTTTGTTTTCAGGTGTTATTCCCTGCAAAGGAGTGGGATTCTTACTCGGAAGAATTTCTAGATATTCAAATTCTCAGCGTGAGATAGGTGATGATAACGTTCGTCCCCTAACAGAGTTGCTTGGTTAAGTTTCTCTTCGTCCCCAGCGGAATTCTTCTCAAATTGTTGTTACGTCAGCGTTAAAAGATTTCATGGCTTAAACTTTTGGAATTATCACTAGTGATTTCCCCAGTAGAGTTTTTCCCACAGAGTTGTTTGATTAGATTTCTCGTATCCCCAGCAAAGTATTCTTCAGACTTCCGTACAACAGTTTTGAAAATCTTGAGAAAGTTTTACCCGTATTGACGGAGATCCTTCCCCGTGTTGACGGAGAGCTTACGAGTTTTACCCGTATTGACGGAGATCCTTACCCGTGTTGACGAAAAAGCTTACGTGTATTGATCCGTGTTGACGGAGATCCTTACCGTGTTGACGGAGAGTTCACCTATTTTGACCCGTGATTGACGGAGAAGTTACCCGTGTTGACGTAGATTTTACGTGTTGTCACCTGTGTTGACAGTGATTGTTATCCGTGTGACGGAGTTGTTACTGTGTTGACAGAGATTGTTATCCGTGTTGACGGAGTTGTTACCTGTGTTGACAGTGATTTTTATCCGTGTTGACGGAGTTGTTACCTGTGTTGACAGAGATTGTTATCCGTGTTCACGGAGTTGTCACCTGTGTTGACAGTGATTGTTATCCATGTTGATGGAGTTGTTACCTGTGTTGACAGTGATTGTTATCCGTGTTGACGGAGTTGTTACCTGTGTTGACAGAGATTGTTATCCGTGTTGACGGAGTTGTCACCGGTGTTGACAATGATTGTTATCCGTTTTGACGGAGTTGTTACCTGTGTTGACAGTGATTGTTATCCGTGTTGACGAGTTGTTACCTTTGTTGACAGAGATTGTTATCCGTGTTGACGGAGTTGTCACCTGTTTTGATAGTGATTGTTATCCGTGTTGACGGAGTTGTTACCTGTGTTCACCAGAGATTGTTACCCGTGATTGACGGAGAAGTTACCCGTGTCGACGGAGATCGTTACCCATGTTGACGGAGACTTTTACCCGTGTTGACGGAGTCGTTGCCTATGTTGATAGAGTTATCACCCGTGTTGATGGAGTTGGTCCCATGGAGCTGTTCGTTCAAGTCTCCGGGTGCCAAATTCGCACTTTTATTTAGTGCTTCGCATGTTTCCTCGAAAAAGATGTCAAGGTTCGCGCTTTACGTAGTACCAATATCTGTTTTTCAAAATTCCCCAATGGAGTTTTCCCTCGGATTGCTGTCACGTCAGCATTTCAGAAAAGAAAATTTCAGCGATTAGACGGTTGAAGTCAGTACTTGTTGTCAAGGCTTCATAATTAGACTTTGAAGTTGTTGTCGACATTTTAAAGAAAGATTTCAGAGATTAGACATCTGGAGTCCTTACTCGTCGTCAATGTGAATGTCTAGCAGTTGACGTCAGAATTTCCCCGGCAGAGTTATCCTCAGCTGGTTGTCAAGGCTTCATAATTTGACTTTGAAGTTGTTGTCGACATTATACGGCTTCATAATTTGACTTTGAAGTTCTTCAGCATTACAAGGGCTTCATAATTAGACTTTGGAGCTATTGTCATAATTTCCTCAGAGAGTTCTAGAAGGGCTTCATAATTTGACTTTGGACTTCGACAGAGTTTCCTATGGTTGCTGTTACGTCAGCATGGAATGGCTTCATAATTAGACTTTGAAGTTTGTTGTCCGCATGGAACAACTTCATAATTGGACTTTGAAGTTCGTTATATCAGTGCTATAAGGCTTCATGATTTGACCCTTGAAGTTGTTGTCAGCATTTAAAAGAAAGATTTCAACGATTAGACGGTTGAAGTCATTACTTGTTGTCAAGGCTTCATAATTAGACTTTGAAGTTGTTGCAGAATTTCTTCGGAAAAATTCTGGAGGACGTCATAATTTGACTTTGGAGTTCGGCATAATTTTCCTCGAGTAGCTGTTACGTCAGCATTGCAGACTTCATAATTTGACTTTGGAGTTCGGCAGAATTTTCCTTTGAGTAGATGTTACGTCAGCATTGCAGACTTCATAATTTGACTTTGGAGTTCGGAAGAGTTTTCCTCGAGTGGCTGTTACGTCAGCGTTACACGGCTTCATAATTAGACTTTGAAGTCGTCGTTAGAAATTCCCGAACAAAGTTTCCTCTAGTTGCTGTTACGTCAGCATTACCACAGCTTCATGATTAGACTATGGGGTTGTTGTTAGAAAGTTCGTCAGCATCAAACAACTTCATAATTAGACTTTGGAGTTCGTCAGCATTGAATAGCTTCATAATTAGACTTTGAAGTTGTTGTTATTGGCATTGATGACTTCACAATTAGACTTTGGAGTTTGTTGCCAGATTTTCCCCGCAGCGTGGCTTGGAAAAGGAAGATCCCAGATAGTACAGGGATGACGCACTTTACGTAGTGCCGCTTATTGTAGCGTATTTTGAATTTGAATGTTTGGATTCAATGCCTGTGGCGTCACACAGGTGGTTGATGTTGAAATCAGTGTTTTTATCAGATGATTGATCAATTGTCGCCGTGACAACCAGATTCAGTTTTCTGGACCTTTTTTCCCCAAGCAGTTTGCGCAGTTTATTTCTGCGGTTGGCAAATTCTGGGTTCTTTGGTATTCAACCATCTTCTACCTCGATTGTTTGAAAGTCGTTCGCTTTCATCAAGTCGGGTCCAAGCCGCTTGAATAGAGGCAGCTGTTGCACCCCAAAATTTCCTAACCTTATCTCACCTGGTTTATGTTTCATTGTATAGCATAACATTGTTCTAACATAGCATCCTTCATTTAACAGGGGATCAAGTGTGATACATGTCAAGAGAAGCCTAACCAGAGGTTTTATTCAAGCTAAGAAGCTATCAGGGTCATCAGACAAATGGTTGAGTTTGGAGAAGTTTGAATGCTTGTATGGGGTTCATCTCCTCACTTGGAGCCAGTGAAGGTCAGAAATGGATTGTAAGGCCTTGATTAAGGAGAGAATGTGTGGGTAGAGATCATTTAAGTGCCTTGAAGGTCATGTTGGAGCTCAATCAAGTCATTTTATCAAGTGCAAGAGCCATAGTTGAAGTGGATGTCACTAGGGTTTCATCTGGTTAATCCTAGGCCAAATGAGCAATTGAAGAAGATCAAAGCCTACTTCTAGATCCTTGAGATCATGAAATTATATGTTGAGGCATATGGAGATTGTTCCAAGATCTAGTTGAGAAGAATCAAGAGTGGTTGGAGTTGCTAAGTCAGGGTCCTAGGGTAAAATCCCCTGTTTAGTGCCAAACTTCAAGCATGTAAGTCAAGATGCAAGTTTCATATCCATTTTTGGACAACATGAAACTTGTATATCATTCTCTTAGCTTTAATTTTAGAACTATAAGTCCTACATTGATTTATAAAACTCAAGTTATGGTCCAGACAAGTTACAGGTCCTCAGATGCCTCTGAAATTTGTCTGTGAAAAGCATCTGACTTCCATGCTACTTTTGACCTAGGAGGGTGTTTCACATGAACTTTTGGCCAATATGAAAGTTGTACCTCATGATCTTAGCTTTCCAAATTGTATTAGAAATCTTACATCTGATTTGTAGAACTCAAGTTATGAGGTTTACAAGTTAGGGTATTTGGGAAAGTAAGATTATAGGCCATTTTCAATCATAGGTTAAAATCTCCAACTTGCACATCTCAAATGCAATTTTGTTCAACATGGAACTTACTAAAAATATGGTTTTTAGGTCAACCATGAGCTCATGGTGAATTGATTTGGTCCATAGTAAGAGTTGACTTGAAGTGGTTTGAAAGAAGAGAAATTAAAGGCATATTTGGTGGGAAATTCTAGCGTGATTGTTGGGTGCGCAAAATATGCCAAATGACCACTCAATTAGAGGCTTCCCCACTTGATTTCCCTTTTGACCACTTTTAGTGTGTGATTTCTTTAGTTCCTTTAAGCATAGTTTTAGGCCCTGGTTTTTCTACTATAGGCCCTGGTTTTTCTACTATAGACCTCTAACAAATGCATGTTCCCATAGAAAAATAATTAGATTTTTGTGATGTGTTTTGCTATTTTAGTTAGAATATTCAAGTTGATTGTTCATTTGGTGCTTCGACTTTGGTGATTGATGTGGAATGGGCTCAAAGTGGATTTTTCTTGCATGATGGGCTTCTGGTTCTTATTGGAGGATGTCATGGACATGATGAAGCTTTTGTGGAGTGGCTGGAGGAGCGTGGCTTGGAGCTTTTCTTGTCTTTTTGTTAGCTTTTTGTAGCTTATAAGATTAGGGATTTTAGGAGAGAGCTTTAGAAGTAGTTTTTCTTCAAATAATGGTTGGGTTCATTCACCTTCCATATTATCCTATGATTCAAAGTCCTCATGTTAAAAGTCTCATCTCTCCTTTGGAGGGATGTGTGACATTTACAATGAGTGGAACTTTTGAGGATGCCATTCTCCGATAACTGGTTGAGTGTCAGATGGGATTCCTTTGGTTTCCTGTCTGCTTCCCATTATCAATTACTCATCTTGTTAATTCTCTTAATTCTTGGTGGAGTGCATTGTTAAAGCTTGAAGATGGATTATCCCTTTCCTTCTCTTGAAGATGGTGTACTTGAAGAACAGTTACAGACTTTGGATTGGATTGTTGTCAGAAGATTGCTCTGCTGTGGAGTTTGCTGGCTTGTTTTCCCTGTTTTCTTGTTTTCTTCTTGTTCAACTGTATTGATGTGACTTGATTGGTGTGATGCATTTAGATTAGGTTATTTAGTTGAATAAGCCTAAAAGAATCCTAAGGGTTGAGTTTCTCCCCTTGCTTGTATTACATTAGAGGTTGAGTTTCTCCCTCTGCTTGTATTTTTACTGTATGGCTTTGCTTGCTGGTATTCGGTAGAGCTCCACTCCTTTGCCTGTGTGATTTGTGGTTTGTTTGATTGCATTTACTTTCTTTTACTGTCTTTGCTGTTATTCATATCTGGCTTGAGGTTGAGATGAGCTTGTGGAGGCTTAGGCCTCACACACATTTCCTCCCTCACTTGCATTGCATGCATCTTTACAGTAATATTTATGTACAATTTTTCTATTTACTGTTTGATTTCCATTGCCATGTTCCCCTAGGAACTCTGACTTCTCTTCTTCAAGAGAAGTTATGACAGACATTAGGATTCTAACCATGCATGATAACATTAGTTAGTTTCCCTTTTAACCACAACCGTAGGACGAATATTGCATGATAAGTGTAGGTCGAGTCAGTTTCCCTGTAGAGAGTCTGTTTCTCTTCTCATCTGCAAATACAATTAAAACACTTAATAAAGGTTAACACGTGATGTGCGTTACGAGCCTTATGCTACTTGAGAAAGAGTTGTGGGAGGGTTTCCCTCACATAACTCGAGTGTTTAGTGTGGTACCCTTTGGGTGACATGCGACGCATTCACTCTCAAGTCCAAGTCTTTAGTGCAACACGAGTTACAAACAGAACTCAATTCACTTCTTCCGTAAAAGACTTCAAACAACAAACATTCAAATCCTTTTTGTCCTCTTGAACTCCTTAATCAGGAAAACCCTTTTTCAGAAGGAGAGTTCTGTTAACTTTCAGTTCTACCGCAAACGGTAATGCCTAAGTCTCCAAAGGTCGAGCTGCAAACACCAACTGCTGGAACTGTCTGTTAACTTTACTTGGATAAAAAACTGTCAGACAAACTTGTGTCTTCCGTAGCCCGAACTATGTTTGCTCTGATCTTTCATGCCGTATGAAAGTACGTAGGCACAAGATGAGATATCTTGGCGAGCAACCTTCCCCCATAACCCGTAGTTAGACGAACTACGTTGACTCTGATTTCTCGTTCCAGACGGGAATACGTAGGCATAAAGTGCGATACTTTGCCGAGTCATTTTCTTTTCTTTTTAGACCAGACCTTTAGAGTAGATAGATAAACATACCCTTAGATAGAAAACAAGCGTGGATCCCGTCAAGTACGACGGACGTGAGGGGTGCTAATACCTTCCCCTTGCGTAACCGACTCCCGAATCCAGGATTTGGTTGCGATGACCATTCCTTTCCCTCTTTGCGTTAGGTTTTCTCTGAGCGTTTCCTTTCCCTCTTTTAGGATAAATAACGCACGGTGGCGACTCTTCTGTCATGACCGGCGCCGATTTTCGCAGTAGCGTCACTCCCCAGAAGAGTATTCCCCAGGAAAGTTGCCAAGAGAGTATCTTCAATGGATTTTGATGTCCCCAACGGAAAGTGCAGTCCCAGCAGTGAGTATGTGCACACTCCATTCCCAGCATGGGTAACTCCCGCAGAGTATAATCAAGTCGTCTTTGGTTCAGAAGGATTATCCCCGCGCAGGATTGTTTCTCCTTCTCCCCAACAGGTTGTTTTTTCCTCCGACAAGATGAACATCCCCAACAGAGTTCGTAATTTCAAGCTTGTGAGCTGTTTTCCAGCAGGATGGTTATCCCTAGTGGATTCGGCTTTGTCTTCAGCATTTATTTTGCTGGAGCACCTCCTTGCATTTGCATATATCATCATATTTGGATCTACCTAAACGCGTAGCATTTCCATGCCGTATGGAACATTGCATCATTGTCAAACATACGCATGTTGAAACATAAGCCAGGTTGGTTTCAGGTGTTATCCCTTGCAGAAGAGTGATATTCTTGCTCAGAAGGATTTCTGGATATTCAAATTCTCAGCGTGGGATAGGTGATGATAATGTTCGCCCCCTAACAGAGTTGCTTGGTTAAGTTTCTCTTCGTCCCCAGCGGGATTCTCCCCGGATTTGCTGTTACGTCAGCGTTAAAAAATTTCATGGCTCAAACTTTCGGGGTTATCACTAGTGATTTCCCCAGTGAAATTCTTCCCCACCGAGTGGTTTGGTTAAGTTCTCGCATTCTTTAGCAAAGTATTCTTCAAACGGATCCGTGTTGACGAAATTGTATCCCCGTGCTAACAGTGATTGTTATCCGTGTTGACGGAATTGTTACCTGTGATTGACAGAGATTGTTACCTGTTGTCGCTACTGCGAAAATCGGCGCCGGCTATGACAGAAGAGTCGCCACCGTGCATTATTTATCCCAAAGTAGGGAAAGGAAACGCTCGAAGTAAACCTACCGCAAAGACGGGAAAGGAATGGTCGTCGCAACCAAATTCATGGATTCGGGAGTCGATTACGCAAGGGGAAGGTATTAGCACCCCTCACGTCCGTCGTACTCGACGTGATCCACGCTTGTTTTCTAGTACGGATTGTTATTCTATCTACTCTAGAGGTCTGGGTTAAAAGAAAAGAAAATGACTCCGCAAAGTATCGCACTTTATGCCTACGTATTCCCGTCTGGAACGAGAAATCAGAGTCAACGTAGTTCGTCCACCTACGGGAAAGAAGGGGAAGGTTGTTCGCTAGGATATCGCATCCTATGGCTACGTACTTTCATACAGCATGAAAGATCACAGCAAACGTTGTTCGGGCTACGGAAGACACAAGCTTGTCTGACTGTGTTTTTTATTACCTTATGAAAGGGTTTTTCTTGATTAAGAGTCCAAGCGGACAAAAATGACACTTTGATGTTTGTTTTGAATCTTTTACGAAAGAAGTGTTTTTTAGTTTGTTTGCAATCTCTGACGCACTAGAGACTATGATTTGAGAGTGACTACGTCGCGTGTCACCCAAAGGGAGCCACACTAAGCAGCCAGACTACTGGAAAGAAGCTCTCCAGCAACCCTTTCTCAAATAGCTTAAGGCTCGTAACGTACGACATTGATTAACCTTATTACTGTATTTTTGAGTTGTTTTGAGATGAGAAGAGAAAGAAGCTCTAAAAAGTCTAGGGTTGAAAAGGGAATAAAAACCAACCTAATGTTGTCATGCATGGATAAGAATCCTAATGTCTGTCATGATTCCCTCCTGGACAGAGGAAATCAGAGATCCTAGGGGATAAACAGTAAAGAAAGCAAGCAAATATAGTAAAATGCATGCAATGCAGCAATACAAGCGAGGCAAGGGAGTCCTGCTCTACCTCGAACCTGGGAAAACAATAGGCAAAGTGAATCAACATTCACTTCAAACCTAGGGGGAAAGCTGCACAAGCCAACAAACAATACAGAGAAACAAAAATAAAACAGAGGAGGCAGCCCAAGCAGCAGCACCAAACTCCTACAGTAACCAGCACAAGCAGCAGCTCTGACAGCAACAGGTGGATTAAACAGCAAAAAGTTGACAGCAACAACCTTCATCTTCATGAATAGCCCATATCCTCAAGCTTCAATAAACTTTCAATCTTCAACAAGCACCAAACTTCAACAAGCAACAAGCTCCACACTTCAACCAGTAAACAGCTTCAACAAGCAACAAGCTCCACACTTCAACCAGTACACAGCTTCAACAAGCAGTAAAACCCTAGCTTCAACAGATAACCAGCTTTGACAGGCACAAGCTTCATCTTCACCAATCTTCAATACACTTCTTATCTTCAATGGGCTTCTATCTTCAATGCAAGCACTCCAGAAGAGAATCACTTATCAGATTAAGCTGTAATGCTAAACAGCTTAATGACAACCAAAGGAAGCCTATAAGTGTTTAACATTGTCAGAGAATGGTTCCCTCAAAGTTCTACTTCTAAAGTAAGCCACTTATCCCTCCAAAGGAGGGATGTGAATACTTTAGAAGGACTTTTTGTCATAGAGAGGAATAGAAGCACAAGATGCTTTCTATGTTTGTATGAAGAAATCAGTCTAATCTAAGGCTCTCCCTATTTTTCCTATCTCCTAAGTCTTCAAAAATCACCTTCAAGTAGAAGAATCCTCATGTTCCAAGTTCTATCCTTTGTCTTCAATCATCATCCAAGGTCTTCATAAGCTCCAATAAGCCAAGCCTAAGCCCAACACCCAATTGAAATAACCCACACCGAACAAGCAAACCAAAAGCCCAAAAGGGCAACACACAAACATCACTCAATTTGCAAAAATCAAATAAAATAGTAATATTTATTATAAAATCCTAAAATAATTTCTAAGGGAACCTAGCTATATACCCTATATCCCATATAGATCCCATAACCTAAATCAACTATTAAATCCCAAAACTATGTGTCAAAATACACCTAAGTGTTGTAAAAACCTAATTCTAACACACACACACTTTAACACTCAAACTAACCTAAATTTTAATCACAAAAATGTGACAAAATTCCAAGGGGATCATGCTTTACTAATCTAACCATAGCAAAAAGAACTACATCAAAATTCAGATTTAAATGTTCATACAAAAATCAGAAAGTTGAATGTACAAACAAATACAAAATAAAGACAATTAAACTTGTAAAAAATGCCAGAACAAGAAAAATGAATGAAATGATAGTTTTATCTTTCTATTATTTTCTAGAGGTCCTAATGAAAATAGGGAAAAAATTCCCATCCAAAAATAATCTTTTTCGAATTTGTTGTGAATTTTCTAATTAACCTAAATGAAAATGTGAAAATAAAAGGAAAATATGAGAAAAAGAAAATGCTGCGTGATGAATAGCAAATGATCCCTGTACAAATCCAGAGATGGGCCCAGAGTGGGGTGTAAAAATGAAAGTGCGCGTTAGGCCCATTACTACTCAGAAAACAAATGAAAAAAAGAAAGAAAAAGGAAAATGCTCGGTATGAATAGCAATTAAAACAAGTGTTAATCCTAGTGGGCTTTCAACCTGGGGTGTCAATAGCACAAAGTGACTTAAGCCCAATGCACTCAGTTAAGTGAAACGAAGTGTTTAGCTCTTTCAGAGTTCCTTCACAAATTCTCATTCGCTCGTGGTCGTTGGATATGGATTTGGTCAATGGTCTTCTCATCATCCTAGGTTTATTAGTTCATCTTCCTCATTTGAAAGTGGGAGGGAAAGAAAAGCCATGGATGAACAGAGCTCCATACTTCATCTTCTCCATTCGTATTCTTCTAATATCTCACCAAAACTCAAACCTAAACATTCTATCCTACTCGTTTTTTCACCAGCAATCCAACCATGTCAACCAATTGTATTGAAACCTTCTCCTTCTCAAAACACGAATGGTAGTTCAGAAAATGCTCAAACAAAAATTCTTACCAAACCTAAAATTGAAAGGTCTAACATCATCACCACCTAACACTGAGTTAATTCCACTATCTAACTAGGTTTAATCCTCAAGAATCATCAAGGTATGGCCAGGAACAGAAATGGTGCTCAACCTAATTTTGTCTCTAAATCGTGAAAATTGTTACCAGAAAGTTCCTAGCCACAATCTACAATGAGTTTAACCATCTAAAACCTAAAGAATCTACATGAATTATGCTACATGGTGAAGTTTACATACCTGCAAATTTTGATGAACAGAACGATGAAAGCTTCAAATCAAGCTTCAAGATCTTCCAAATACCTTCACTAACGCCAGATGGAACTTCTGTATGCAACAATTTGGATTGAATCTTCTTGAATCACCAGATGCGATTCTGAGTTGCAAGCTATGAACTCCAAATGCTATCTCACGATTCTTCACCAATCTTGATCAACAATCTATCAGGAATCACTCACACACTCAAGAGGAAACTTCTGAATGCAAGAAATTGGATTGAAATCGATCAAATTGTTGTAACCGTTTGTGATTTTCAAACTAAAAATTCAGAAATCAATCTCTCCAATCTCTCTCAATTTCCACCAACCAAAGCATTGAACCAGCTCTAATCCTTATATAGAGCATGTATGAATGATCCAGAAAGTTCTGGAATGATCCCTAGGAGAAATTCAATTTATCATCTCCTTGAAATTTCCATGATATGTTCAAGCATGACAGCCATGTAGCAGCTGGTTTTTGCACTTGCCTTGTGTTCAATTTCTCCTCAAATTACATTTAGAAAGTGTTAGGATGGAATGGAGCTTTGATTTTGATCCAATGTATAATTTGGCAAGTGTAACTTATGTCATAAGCAACCAAATGCAACCCCTTTGATTTTGACCTCAAATGCAAAAACCACTATTGCCATTGTCTTTAAAACCTCAATTCTGATTAAAATGATATATCATATGCCCCATTTTGACCCCAAATCAAAAAATCACAAAATTGACTTTTTAAATGACTTTAATTCTTCCTTTTTCAAAGCCATTTCAAACCAACTTCTCCTATGAGCCAATTCAATGCCTCCTTGTTGCATGGTCAAGGTTAAAACCCTATTTTGAGCAACTTTCTAGTTGAACAATTTTCCATTTGAGGCCTCTAAGTTAGAGATTTGGACCCTTGGCTGAGAATGACCTATAATCATCAATACCCAAAATACCCCTGGATTGCCAAGATCATAACTTGAGTTCCACAAATCTTCTTGAAGACTTCTAGTACTCTATGGAAATCTAAGATCAATATCTACAACTCTTATGTTGTCCAAGAATCCATTTGAAAACTCCTTGAAGGGCAAAAGTTGCTTGGAAGTCAAGTGACTTTCACAGATAAATTTCAATATCCTCTGATGGCCTGTAACTTGCAAGAACCATAACTTGAGTTCTACAAATCTCCTTTAAGACTTCTAGTACTAAATTAAAGCTATTGAGAAGCTCTACAAGTTTCATGTTGGACAAAGATCCATTTGAAACTTGCATTTTGACTTAGGTAGCTTGGAAATCCAGTGCTATACAGGGGATTTTACCCTAGGAACCCTGTCTCAAACACCCCCAACCACTCTTGATTCTTTTGAATTTGATCTTGACTCAACCATACACATGCTTCAACATATCAATCCATGATTTCCATGACCTAGAGCTAGGTCTTGATGCCCTTTCTTTGCTCTTCTTGACTTAGGGTTACCCAGATGAAAACCCTACTTGTACACCTTTTAACTCTGGCTCTTGAACTTGCTACCAAGGACTTGCCTTAACTTCAATGTGACCTTCTAAGCATCCCATGAGCTTTATACACACTTCCAATTCACAATTCCATGTTTCATACCCCATTGATGACCTTCAATACACCTCAAGTTAGGAGAGAAATCCACTTGTTGACACTCAAAACTCCTCAAAGCTTCAACCCATTTCTGATGTCTTGGATAGTCTCTTAGGCTCAAATAACACCCCTAAATAGGCTTCTTCTTTTGATAGACCCCTTGATCCCCTGCAGGAGGCATGCTTTGCTATGATATGCAAATGATTAGGCTATATACATGATGTAGCTATGCAAAGAATAATGCAATGAAAACATAAACCAGGTGAAATAGGTTGAGCAAATTTTAGGGTGCAACAGCTGCCCCTATTCAAGCGGCTTGGACCTGACTGGGTGAAGAGCGAACAGCCTTCAGGCAATCGAGGTACGAGACGGTTGAATACTAAGAACCCGGAAATTTGCCAACCGCAGAAATAAACTGCACAATTGTTTGGGAGCAACATCCATCACTGAAAATGGTTGCCACAGCAACAACCAATCAACGTCTAGTCACACCCCGATTTCAACATCACCACCCCGCGTAATGCCAATGATATTGACTTATTTTCGTAATACACTTATCTCGTCCCCCAACTGGTCTAATCTTGCCAGTATAATCAAAGCAAGAAAATCGTCAACACGAACAAGACCTTATCACCGCAGGAATAAACTTATTTGTCCATGTCAGGACTCCACGTATCGTCACCTTGAAGAAATAAAGCTGAATTTGTCCCCGTCAGGACGCACTTTTGTAACCATGAAACAAATCATCTGTTGGGGGTAAATGGTCTGCGTCAGGCCATCATTTTGTCAGTACGAAAAAAGAGATTTGCCAACATGAAGAGTACCCACACCTGTCCACGTCAAGACTTATAGTCTTTTCCCCGTTAGGACTCCATAACTCGTCCCCATTAGGACTCATAACCTTTCCTCGTTCGGAACCATAAACTATCCTCGTTCGGCATCACACACCTTTCTCTTTAGGAATCAATCCATCCTCGTTCGGAATTACACCCCTTCCTCGTTTGGAATTAAAATCCCTCTTCGTTCGGAATTAAACCCCCTATTCGTTCGGAATTACACCCCTTCCTCGTTCGGAAATACACCCCTTCCTCGTTTGGAATTACACCCCTTCCTTTTTTGGAATTAAACCCCCCTCGTCGTTCGGAAATACACCCCTTCCTCGTTCGGAATCAAACCCCTCCTCCTTCGGAATTACACCCCTTCCTTGTTTGGAATTAAACCCCCTCGTCGTTCGGAAATACACCCCTTCCTCGTTCGGAATCAAACCCCTCCTCCTTCGGAATTACACCCCTTCCTCGTTTGGAAATACACCCCTTCCTCCTTCGGAATTACACCCCTTCCTCGTTTGGAAATAAACCCCCTTCCTCCTTCGGAATTACACCCGTTCCTCGTTTGGAGTTAAACCCCCTCCTCGTTCGGAACCAACTTTCCACATGAGGAATCATACCCGTCCTCGTTCGGAATCCCGTATTCTATCAATACGGAGAAACCATAAATTTGTCCCCGTTAGGACTGCCCTGGTGAAACCATTGTCATCAACATGGAAAATAAATCCGCCAACCCGGAAAAGATTCTATACTTACAGACGCTAACTTTGTCCATATTTGGGCGCACTTTGTCGACATGAAGAAATCCCGGCGACTTCGCTGGGGATAAGCTTTTTCAACCAATAGGCATTCAATTCCACCTTACCTTTGCCGTAACTAACTCCATTGGGGATACTCTGAAGATAACTGCCAGACATCTGTTTTGAAAACAGATGACCACTTCTGAACCTTGATCTATGAAACCCTGAAATGCTGCCGTAACAACAAACTTGAAGAAAACATTCCGCTGACCGGATAAGAGAAACTTCAACCAATAACTCTGTGGGGAATATAATAAAATGAACTGTATCATCACATGTCTCACAGTGATACTTCGAACCTCTGGAAATAGACCCGAGATAGAACTCCATACTCCTGCTGAGAAAACACGCCTGAAAGTAAAAGGTTAACCAACCTGATCTATGTTTCGAAATGCATATGTTTGAAAATGATGCAATGCCCCATACGGCATGGAGATGCTATGCGTTTTTGGTAAATGCAAATATGATAATATATGCAGATGCAAATGCAGGTTCAAACTGTTGGGAGAGCTCTGGTAAGCTTGCTTCATCCACACGACTGCTGAGGACAAATACCACCCTGTTGGGGATGAACGGGTGTCACAAAGTATTCCGGCAAAATAAACGCCGGAAATATCGCCAACTCTGCCGGGGAGAGATTAAACTTTGACTTCCACGGGGAGGAAAGAACGCCACATGCCGGAGAGAAACTCAGCTGGGGGAGAGGTGACTCGGCTGGGAAAAGAGTAATCCTTCTGAAGGAAAAAATACTGTCTGAGTACATCTTGCAGATTCGGAGCTACCCACTATGCTGAGGATAAACATCCTGTCAACGGCATGACAACCTACGGGGAGCAAGAAAACCATCTTCTATGAACCAACTAAGACTTGGTTAAACACTGCAGGAATCCTCCCGGCTGGGAATCGCACGCGTACACATTCGACTCTTTGGGGAGTATACTGATCTTGACTTGTTGGGGTTATCCGCGGGGGATAAGCTGCGACTAGCTGGGGAAAGTGATCCCTCTATGGTAAGGGACAACATCATCTCAACTTTTGAGGATGAGGTGCGACCTGCATGGGGGATTGACATCAAACAACGTCGAGTATTTCATCAAAAACCTCCGGCTGGGGCCCCAAGCTTCTGATCATCCACTACAAGGGCGAGAACCCTGCAAAACACAAACGAGACAAAACAAATCTATACAACCAAATCTATCCAGGTTAGTGTCCATTACATTCCTTCAGTCAATTTGAAGTTTTATCAATTGTCGGCAAGGGCCGACAAGGTTATGCAAGTGCACTTTTATCAAAAACATCGGCGTTTTTCACATACAAAACAGTAATAACATGTTTTATTGATTGAGCCTGTAAATAGGCGAAGCTTTGTACACTAGATGCAACTCCTGAAAAGAGGAATTACGCACAACAAATATACAAGTATGCACAAGAAGCATAAATACAAGTCAAATTTGTATACATGTCGGCAACGTGGTGCAGACAAACATCATGAGCTGATCCTCCTATGACTCGCCTGACTCTGACCTTTCCCTACATTCAATTTTCAGAATAGATTGTGTCGGAGAAACGAACCCCTAGGTACTCCTGAACCACTAAGCCCAAATGCAGTATCAAATTTGGACCGCAGTCATTTGCTTTTTTAATCCCTAACTTTTGCAGTGAATCGCCCCTTTGGCCGGGTTTTCAATTCACCGGGATACCCTTTTTTGCCGAAGTTGCCCTTTGCAGGTTTTCAACTTCGCGGATGTACATC
Organism: Lathyrus sativus; assembly: GCA_963859935.3. Classification (NCBI taxonomy): domain Eukaryota; kingdom Viridiplantae; phylum Streptophyta; class Magnoliopsida; order Fabales; family Fabaceae; genus Lathyrus; species Lathyrus sativus. The sequence continues at coordinate 80,086,683 of OZ012740.1, read as the reverse complement.
TTTTAAATTTTATCCCTAACTTTTGCCTGAACCTTTTGTTCATTTTTTTATGGTTCGTCGGGATGCCCCATTTTTTCCTGAACTCTCTTTTTTCTGTCCAGCGAGTCAATTCAAGCAAAGTATTTTTTAACTGCGTCCCGAATTCACAGGCGACGTAAAGTCTTCACCGTCCATGGTGGACAACAACAAAGCTCCTCCTGAGAAGACTTTCCCTGACAACGTATGGACCTTCATAGTTAGGAGTCCATTTTCCCCTGTGATCTGTTTGTGGCGAGAGAATCCTCTTCAGCACAAGGTCGCCCGTCTGAAAGCTTTGCGGACATATCTTCTTATCGTACGCTTTCTTCATCCGGCTCTGGTACAACCGACCGTATCCTAGAGAAGCTAGCCTCTTCTCATCCATTAAACTGAGCTGACTCAGTCTATCCTTTACCCTTCTGCTCGTCAAGTTGGACATCTCGTAACACCTCAAGGAAGGAATCTCAACCTCCAACGGTAACACTGCTTCCATTCCGTATACCAACGAGAAAGGGGTTGCCCGGTTGATGTGCGTACCGTCGTATGATAACCGTGCAAAGCGAAAGGTAGCATCTCGTGCCAAGTCCTTATATGTCACAACCCTCTTCTGAACAATCTTCTTTATGTTCTTATTGGCCGCTTCACAGCGCCATTCATCTTGGGTCGGTAAGAAAAAGAGTTGTGATGTTCAATCTATAAATTCTGGCACAGCTCTTTCATCATTTGTTATTAAAATTCGAACCGTTGTGTCGGTGATAATCCGCTCAAGGATTCCATATCTGCAGATAATATCTCGTTTGATAAATCTGGCGACCACTTGTTTTGGTGACATTGGCATATGATGCTGCTTCCACCCATTTGGTGAAGTAATCAATTGCCACCAAAATGAACACGGTGTCCGTTGGATGTCGTAGGCTCAATCTTCCCAATCATAACAATTCCCCACATCGAGAACGGCCACGGTGATGACATCACATCAGGGACTTGGGGGTACATGGACCTTGTCCGCATAAATTTGGCATTTATGACACCTCTTTGCAAACTTGAAACACTCTGTTTCCATAGTTAGCCAGTAATAACCTGCCCGCAGCAGTTTTCTCGTCATAGCATGCCCACCAGCATGTGTACCAAACGTACCTCATGTATCTCTTCCATGAGCAACTTTGCTTCTTTCTCATCTACACAACGTAGCAACACCAAGTTGTGGTTTCTTTTGTATAGGACACCGTCAGGATTCAAATAGAAATTGCAGCCAATCTCCTGAGAGTCTTCTGATCTCGACTGGATGCCCATCCGGATACTCCTTGTTCTTCAGGAAATTCTGAATGTCAAAGTACCAGGGTTGACCATCGGGAGCCTCGTCGATGGCAAATATGAATGCAGGCCTATCAAGCCGAGAGATAACAATCCGGGGAGCCTCGTTCCAGAATTTAACTTTATATATCGAAGACAATGTCGCCAAGGCGTCAGCCATTTGATTTTCTGCTCGCGGCACATGATGCAATTCCACCATTGTCAAAGAAAGGCAACAATCTCCTTGCATAATTCATATATGGTATCAAATTGGGCTGACGTGTCTCCCATCTCCTTTAATCTGATTCACTACTAGAGTTGAGTCTCGTACACATCCAGATGCTTGATTCGCAAATCAATAGCTTCTTCCAGCCCCATGATGCAAGCCTCATATTCAGCCTCATTATTGGTAACGGGAAAGGTCAATCGGGCAGTAAAGGGGATGTGCGACCCCTGAGGAGTAGTGATAATCGCGCCTATTCCGCTACCATAGGAATTTACAGCTCCGTCAAATATTAACTGCCACTTGGAACCCAACTCTGGTCCTTCGTCTGGCAACGGTTCTTCACAATCTTTCATCTTCAGGTACATGATATCCTCGTCAGGAAAATCAAACCTCATAGATTGGTAGTCCTCAACAGGCTGCTCCGCAAGGTACTCTGACAAGATGCTGCCTTTAATAGCCTTTTGCGAGACATATTGGATATCATATTCGGTTAACACCATCTGCCATCGGGAAATTCTTCCGGAGAGTGCTTGCTTCTCAAACACGTATTTGATTGGATCCATCTTTGAAATTAGCAGGGTTGTATGATTTAGCATGTATTGCCTCAAACGTTTGGCGGCCCAGGCTAGCGCGCAACACGTCTTCTCGAGCATTGAGTATCTGGACTCACAGTCGGTAAACTTCTTACTCAAATAGTAGATTGCATGCTCTTTACGTCCGGGTCTCGTCGTGTTGACCGAGAACACAACCCATACTTTCCTCAAGAACCGTCAAATACATAATCAAAGGTCTCCCGGCCACTGGGGGTATCAAAACAGGAGGTTCTTGCAAGTATTCTTTTATCTTGTCGAACGCCTTTTGACAATTTTCATTCCAGGTCACAACCTGGTCCTTTTTCAACAACTTGAATAACGGCTCGCACGTCGCAGTTAAGTGAGATATGAACCGGGCGATATAGTTCAACCTCCCTAAAAATCCACGCACTTCTTTTTCTGTTTTAGGCGTCGACATTTCTTGTATCGCTTTTATTTTCGCAGGATCAACCTCTATTCCTTTTTCGCTCACGATAAACCCCAGTAGTTTTACCCGATCTCACCCCAAAGGTTGCACTTGTTAGGGTTCAGTCTCAACCTGAACTTCCTAAGCCTCTTGAACAATTTCAGCAGATTAACCAAATGCTCCACCCTCCGTCTGGGATTTGGCAATCATATCATCAATATAAACCTCGATCTCTTTGTGCATCATGTCATGAAAGAGAGTCGTCATAGCACGTTGATATGTTGCCCCAGCGTTCTTCAATCCGAAGGGCATCACTTTGTAGAAAAATGTTCCCCAGGGAGTAATGAAGGTAGTCTTCTCCATATCTTCTGGAGCCATTTTGATCTGATTGTAACCCGAGAAGCCTTCCATGAAGGAGAATACGGAGAACTGAGCAGTGTTATCAACCAGCACATCAATGTGAGGAAGTGGAAAGTCATCTTTCGGGCTCGCCCTATTCAAATCACGGTAGTCTACACACATTTGCACTTTACCGTCTTTCTTCGGCACTGGCACAATATTAGCGACCCATGAGGGATATTTTGTAACAACTAGGAAACCAGCATCCCACCTGTTTTTGAACTTCCTCCTTGATCTTCACAGCCATGTCCGGTCGGGTTCTTCTGAGCTTTTGTTTAATAGGCGGACATTCCTCTCGCAAGTGGCAGACGGTGAACAACCATATCCGTATCCAACCCAGGCATATCCTCGTACGACCAAGCAAATATATCACTATACTCTTTGAGCATCTCAACCAACTTTCGCTTGATGTCGCTCTGCAGCGCAGCCCCTATACGGATGTTTCTCACAACCTCTTCCGACCCCAAATTAATAATCTCAATGACTTCCTCATGAGGCAGAATGATTCTTTCTTCTTGTTTTAATAACCAGGTCAACTCCTCTGGTACGTCGCCATCTTCCACAATCTCTTCCTCAGCCTGAAATATCGGGTGCTCAAAGTCGAAGCGAGTCATAGGCGGTTCATAGATGTCATCTGAAAATAGTAATCCTGCAAAGGAAATGGTTAAATGCTTCAAAACACAGCCAAAGCAAATAGCCACATTGCCATTTTATTGTAAAAGACAAAAAACAGAAAAATAGGGATCACAATATTTGCATATGAAAAACGCCTTTATTTCATGATTAAACAATGTAATGTACAATAACCAAATGACCCTAAGCAAAATCACTATGCCTCGGGTAGGACACAGGATTATTCAACAATTAAGAAAACAAATCATTATTGTTTAGTTGTCACATGAACAGTTTCCCGGATAGACCAATTGCAGAGACTTTGTCCTGGCACGCTTGGCTTGATCCACGCGTCCATATCACAGTCGCTATCTCCTTCTTCAGCATCGGAAATAGCATTGATAGTCTAGAAGCTCATCCCATTTGGTGTAATCGTGACTGGTCCCTTGAACCTGGGCGCTCCTGAAGAGGATGCTGATGACGAAGGATGATATCCAAGCCCGAACTTGTCATTCTTCACGGGAATCTCCAATACCTGCCCCCAGCCTTTGTTTTGCCTGCCTGCACTAGAGCCTGAGCCTCTTTGTAAGATGACACTGCCACATCTGATGTTTTGCTGGAACCCTAAGCCTTGTCTTTAGTTCGCAACCCCCTCGAAGGCTTGACAGGGGTGTCTCGTGTATTTCTCCATCTACCTCGACATATTTGAACGAAGACAAATGGCTAACCAGAATATCTTCCTCTCCACAAACCTTGACGACACTATCCTAACCATATACTTCAGCTTTTGGTGCAACGTGGATGTGACTGCCCCCGGCAGCATGGATCCATGGGGCGCCCAAGAAGACAACTATATGCTGGCTGGATGTCCATTATATAGAATTCAGTTTCAAATATTTCAGGCCCCACCTGCAACGGTAATGTTATTGATCCAAAAACCGACCTCCTCGTTCCATCGAACGCTCTCACCACTAAGTCACTGGGCGTGCAAATAATTCCCCTGATATCCAATTTCATCATGGCTTTCTTCGGTAGAAAATTCAGGGAAGATCCAGTGTCTACTAAAACATGGACATGACCGTGCCCCGACATTCTACTGACACATGTAATGCCATATTATGCTCTTGCCCTCTCGGAGTCAAATCAAAGTCTGTGAAGCCCAAACTGTGCCCCGCATTGACATGCGCCATCACCCCTTCTAACTAATTAACAGAAACGTCTTGAGGAACGAAAGACGTGTCTAGAATCTTCAGCAAAGCATTCGATGGGCCTCAGAACATAATAGCAGCGACAAGATCGAGATCTTTGATGGCGTTTGCTGGAGATGCTCACAATTTTGCAATCACTTTTACGAATGAGCCTCATAAACTCTCCACATCTTTGAGTGACGTTTCCTTTTCATTTAGCTGAGACGGGGCCACTCTCAGTCACTTTGGCTTTACCCTTGGTCAATCTTTCGGCCTCTACCTCAGGCGATGTGAAGATTCTTCCGCTCCTGGTCATACCCCCTGTTCCGACAACCATTATCTACAACCCCAGCTGGTGGTCCCTTGACTTCAACTTTCTCACCGTCACAATATACCTCCAACCCGTAAGTCCACGACACTGCTTTAGTACTCTCAAAAGGGACTGGCTCTGCTTTGGTAATGGTAATCGTCGGCCGCCTGGCGGGCGCCATTATTGTTATTGTCTTCTTCGGAATTGTCACTGTTGCAATATCATTCTGCTCATCACATAACGCCTCTACAGGCTTTTCGACTGCAGCTCGATCGAATTGCAAGGTGCCTTCGTCCATCATAGCCTGAATGCCCTACTTCAAATCATTACAACCCTCTGGCTGGGTCCAGCATTCTAAACATTATTCATCACAACCCGGGAATACGCCCCCTCTTAACAACCTGCTCTTAACCTCATTCAATGGTATCTTCAGCTCATTGACATCCATCACTAGATTCAAATTCTCTTTCGTCAAGATGGCATTCGCCCCATGATTGGGCATAGGCTGTTGTACTATATTTGGACCCACCTGTCCAAAGTTAAGTGCTTTGCTGTCCAACAAGTCTTGGACGCTATGCTTGAAAGCGTGGCACCCCTCGATATCATGTCCGGGTGCTCCGGAGTGGAATTCGCAATGTTTATTGGCATCATACCCATAGGGAAGTTCCGGCCCTGGAGGTGGTGCCAACGTCCTTTTCTCAATCAAATTCAACCCTAAGTAGTGTCTGAAGTAATTCTGCATAAGTGAATGGAGGCTTATCAAAAACCCTCCTCGGCTTCGCATTCGGAAACCTTCTCTGACCCTGATTCGGCCTCTGCTGCTGTTGCGGTTGCTGTTGCTGTTGTTGTTGTTGTTGTTGAGGAAAAGGGATGGTAACACTGGCTACCTATTGAGACGAACCATACTGATTCCTTCCTCTGCCCCTGCCCTTTCCACCAAACACGACACTAGTATCACCCTGGCGTCTACCACCAAATGCTTTTCTTGTACCTCCTGCTGAGGTAGACTCACCTGCCTTGGAATCTTCCCACTTTAATCCCGTTTTCGATCATCTCCCCCATAAGAATCAAATCTGAGAAACTGCTCAAACGACACATTAAACAATTTTTTCGTAGTACATCCCCGTAAAACCGGTCCCAATGAACATGTCATTCATCTCTCTTTCAATTAACAGAGGATGCACCCTTGCTTCCATATCACGCCACCTTTGCGCATACTCTTTAAAGCTTTCACCGTTTTTCTGTGACAAACCCTGCAATTGGACCCGGTTTGGAGCCAGATCACTGTTATATTTGTAATGTGTCACGAAAGCATCAGCCAACTGCTTCCAGGTTTTAATCTGCGTGGGCTCCAACCCCATGTACCATTCAAGTGAAGGTCCTGACAAGCTGTCCTGAAAGAAGTGCATGAGCATCCTCTCATCATCTGAATATGCGGACATCCTTCTGTAATAAGATCGGACATGGACCTTAGGGCAGGTGTCCCCCTTGTACTTGTCAAAAGTGGGAGCCTTGAATTTCAACGGCACCCTCAGCCCTGGTACCAAGCCCATTGTAGTCATATCCAAATCGGTGGAGTTCTGATTCACTACCCCCTTCATCTCTGTTCTTCAAGCATTCTGATCCTCTGCACAGGATCACAGGTCCTTCAAACCCCACACCTCTTCCAGAAAAGGCGTCCTTCTGGCGGTCTTCACCCCAATTCATATTTTCATTTCCATATCCGTCGTAACCAGTGTTGCGACCAAACCCTTGCTAATTGATCATGGGACCTCGTCCCCCGGTGCCAAAACCCTGGTTGACCCTAATAGGTCCAAACCCAATGTTGACAGGAATCACACCATTCATATTACCAAATCCACCATACCCCTGGTTAGCGTTACCAAAACCGTCGTAACCGAAACCCTGAGTATTGAAGCCGAATTTCCCATCCTGATTGACGTAATCAAATCCCTGATCATTATAACCGAAACCAGTGTTGCCAAACCATTACCGCCATTGTTGTTACCACCGCCTTGGTCGGCGTCCCAAATCCAACATGGTTAACAACAGTCTCATTTCCATTCCCTGTGTTGCCATTGCCAGCACCAGCGCCATCGTTTAAAACCACAACAGGTGGGGTTACCACAGGTGGAACCACAGGCGTAGGGGGCCCATCCTCCGGAATAATTTCAACGTGTGCAGAATTGTGGTCATTATTGCCATTCCCATTAGTCCGCGTCAGCAGCGGCTGTACCAAAGTCTGGAGGCTCTCCTGGCCCTTAGAAATGTTCTCTATTGCTTGCATGAACAGATTCAGCTTCTCGCGGATTTCCTGCATCTCCACTTGAACTTGATTCATGATTCTCTTGCAGTTGTTTCGGGTTGAGTAGCGGTGGACTCTTTGATGGTCAATCCTGAAAAAACTGTGAGATGCAGGAAATAAGATACAGATTCCACAATTAACTGGTAATGCAATATGAATGTGTATGCAAATGCAATGTGTGTCTGTGCATTAGGGAAGATCACCTCGATTCTAGTGCCAATGTGCCAGTGTAGTGACAGTGCTAGTAATAAGAATCTCGAAATCCTATCATGGAAAACATCTCATATATTGCTGAAAATCCCATCGAGTCAGGGATACAATATCACTGAGTGTACAATAACAAGAAGGCATGACCTCAACCAACAATCCTGGTGATGGCCAGCACAATGCAAATAAAGCATATACGTCAATACATAAGACAGTTAAGTGTGACCATATGCCTGGTACTCCTCTAACAATCTCTTAGTCTTGGGATGGTTCGGCTGAGAAAGCAACCCTTCGACGAGCGAGTCTCTTTGTCGGATAACACACTGGAGATCACCAATGGATTCCTCCCAAACACCTTCTCCAAAGCAATCTTCTAGCTTCCGCTTCTAGGATGCAGACTCTTTCTTGCGTTTAACCACTTTGTTCAAGGCATTCTGGACCTCATATCTCCACATGACTTCTTCTTCAAACTTCTTCTGGCTATCTTTCAACTGACCTTCCAGCTCGAAGATCTGCAGCTTCAGTTTATCTTCTCTTTCCTTATTGCCGGTCAGCGTGGCATTCCAAGTTTTGTTGAATGCAGAGATCTCCCGGTAGGCTATATCAAGTGCTTTCTTCTTAGACTCCAGCATATCATGGGAGCTTTTGAAATCTATCCCCAAACGTTCACGCTTCTTTTGCTGTTCAGTCAGTTCTGCACCTAATCGGTTCACCAGCTTCGTTTGCTGCTCGAAGGAATATACCGCTTCATTCCTTTCGCTCCTGAGTCGCACTAGCTCTTCTTCCAATTTCTCGTTGGCCTTCATCAGTTCTGCTTTCTCCTTCACAACCTGTTCATACCTCTCGATAGGCACAGTAGTTGGCTCTTCAATTAGGAGGGGAGTAGGTAGTACTGCAAGAAACGGCATCAGGATATGCTTTGCTCTACCTTGTATCCAAACCTTGTACGGAGCATAAGCTTGGAAGTCATTCTTTCCCAATAATGGCTTACCCTTCTTGTAGATGTTATTCCAAGCAGGCTGAAGCTTGGATAATAATTCACCTCACAAATCACCTGTGAAGTACAGAGATTCCTGTACTTCTTCCTCCTTTGGTGGGCTTTTCAGAGCGTAACAAAATTGCCTAATCAGCAATGAAGGATTGTAATTAATGCAACCCTTTCTCCCAATCAAAGGAACATTAGGATTATCCCAATGCAACTGTTAGATAATCTCTGATCCCAATAGTCTCTATCAAACCAGACCATATCTTCCGAAGAAGTCCCATCAACCTCTCAGACCATTCAGCTGTATCTGCAGATTCAACAAAAAGACCTTTCTCAGGCATGTGGCTAGCAAACCACAGATATACCAAAGGTACACAGCAAGAGACGTTCTTTCCCCTTCTGTTCCCGTTCTTATAATGCAAGGAATGATAGAAGTCTCCATTCATGTGAGCACCGGATTGCCTGAAGCAAACAAATGGAATGCATCCAAACCAACGAAGTCAGGAAAATTAGGGAACAGTATAATCTCGTAGATACACAAAGCCAGGATAGCATTAAACACAGACCAACAGCCACTCTTGGCGTACTCTTGTGCCTTCCCCACCAGGAACTTGAGAGAAAAACCAGGAACCCCGTGCCACCGGGTTAACAATAACTCTGAAGAGTCTAAATGCAAAGCAATAGCCAAGTCCTCCAGTTTGCGCTCGGCATCCATGTGAACAAAAGGCACCTTGTTCTGGATAGTCAACTCCAAGATCTCAGCATATTCCTCCATGGTCGAAGCCAGAATGAAATCAGGGAAAGTGAAACACCTCAGCGGGGGATCATAGAACTGCATCAGTGCATACAATCCGTTCAGCTCATACGTAGATGGTCTGCAAACCACCTAAGTAATTTCCCATAATTCTTCCTGAAGCTTCTCTTCACATCATCATCAGCTATAGATATCAAACCAAGCAGAGAAGAAACATCTAGAGTGGGCAACTTGTATGCTACAGTCTTCTTCAAAGTATCCATAATAACAGCAGACAGAAATCCGGACAACTTGAATCAGAGGTATGAAAATGCACCTGCAGCACAGACACACGTTAATGATATGCAAAATGAGTATGCAACAATGTAATATGCAAATCATGCAACAGGGATCAAGTGCACATGGCTGAGAAGCCCAATCCACAATACTGGTCTCAAAAGGGACCCTCAATATTGCTCAGACTTTGCCTCAAAAGGCCCATAACAATGCTCCAACCTGGTCTCAACAGACCCAAAACTCTGCTCTACTGAAGAACCCCAAATCTCAAACCACTGAATCACTGTCAAGAAAACCGGTAATCTGGAGGTCTAGTTTCCTGCATGCCCCAATCCCTCTCATAGGTAGGTGTCCTATCAACTGACACAAGGTACGACATCCTATGCGGTCGTCGGCGTCACAGACATTCAAGACCGATGATACGATACCCAGAAGGTGTGGCATCATCATGTCCTGAAGAGGCCCTCCTTAGCCAACTTCCAAATGATTGGTCCCCATAGTCGACAATCCAACTAACCAACAACCCCCTCAACCCAAAGGGTTGAAAAAAGAATTCAACCAGGTGAACCTCGTCTGAGCGTGGATTTCATGAGACACTAGTGCCTGCAAAGCAAGCACGCGCCCACTAATTTCCACAACTAATTCTAGGTGCACTCAAGCCCAGGTCCGACTTACCTCTCAATAGATCACCCCCTCCCCACAATAGCAATAACAATATAAAGATGACAATAAGAGTGCCGAAAGTAAAGACAGAAATGTAAATCCATACAAAACCCACGACGGGAAAACAAGCGCTAGGACTGACTCGCGTAGGGAACCGTTGGATTCCCCAACAGAGTCGCCAGGTGTCGCTACTGCGAAAATTGGCGCCGGCTATGACAGAAGAGTCGCCACCGTGCGTTATCTATCCCAAAGGAGGGAAAGAAAACGCTCGAAGTAAACCTACCGCAAAGACGGGAAAGGAATGGTCGTCGCAACCAAATTCCTGGATTCGGGAGTCGATTACGCAAGGGGAAGGTATTAGCACCCCTCACGTCTGTCGTACTCGACGTGATCCACGCTTGTTTTCTAGTACGGATTGTTATTCTATCTACTCTAGAGGTCTGGGTAAAAAGAAAAGAAAATGACTCGGCAAAGTATCGCACTTTATGCCTACGTATTCCCGTCTGGAACGAGAAATCAGAGTCAACGTAGTTCGTCTACCTACGGGAAAGGAGGGGAAGGTTGCTCGCTAGGATATCGCATCCTATGCCTACGTACTTTCATACAGCATGAAAGATCAGAGCAAACGTAGTTCGGGCTACGGAAGACACAAGCTTGTCTGACTGTGTTTTTTATTACCTTATGAAAGGGTTTTTATTGATTAAGAGTCCAAGCGGACAAAAATGACACTTTGATGTTTGTTTTGAATCTTTTACGAAAGAAGTGTTTTTTAGTTTGTTTGCAATCTCTGACGCACTAGAGACTATGATTTGAGAGTGACTACGTCGCGTGTCACCCAAAGGGAGCCACACTAAGCAGCCAGACTACTAGAAAGAAGCTCTCTAGCAACCTTTCTCAAATAGCTTAAGGTTCGTAATGTACGACATCGATTAACCTTATTACTGTATTTTTGAGTTGTTTTGAGATGAGAAGAGAAAGAAGCTCTAAAACGTCTAGGGTTGAAAAGGGAATAAAAACTAACCTAATGTTGTCATGCATGGATAAGGTCTGTCATGATTCCCTCCTGCACAGAGGAAATCAGAGATCCTAGGGGATAAACAGAAAAGAAAGCAAACAAATACAGTAAAATGCATGCAATGCAGCAATACAAGCGAGGCAAGAGAGTCATGCTCTACCTCGAACCTGGGAAAACAATAGGCAAAGTGAATCAACATTCACTTCAAACCTAGGGGGCAAGCTGCACAAGCCAACAAACAATACAGAGAAACCAAAATAAAACAGAGGAGGCAGCCCAAGCAGCAGCACCAAACTCCTACAGTAACCAGCACAAGCAGCAGCTCTGACAGCAACAGGTGGATTAAACAGCAAAAAGTTGACAGCAACAACCTTCATCTTCATGAATAGCCCATATCCTCAAGCTTCAATAAACTTTCAATCTTCAACAAGCACCAAACTTCAACAAGCAACAAGCTCCACACTTCAACCAGTAAACAACTTCAACAAGCAGTAAAACCCTAGCTTCAACAGATAACCAGCTTTGACAGGCACAAGCTTCATCTTCACCAATCTTCAATACACTTCTTATCTTCAATCGGTTTCTATCTTCAATGCAAGCACTCCAGAAGAGAATCACTTATCAGATTAAGCTATAATGCTAAACAGCTTATTGACAACCAAAGGAAGCCTATAAGTGTTTTAACATTGTCAGAGAATGGTTCCCTCAAAGTTCTACTTCTAAAGTAAGCCACTTATCCCTCCAAAGGAGGGATGTGAATACTTTAGAAGGACTTTTTGTCATAGAGAGGAATAGAAGCACAAGATGCTTTCTATATTTGTATGAAGAAATCAGTCTAATCTAAGGCTCTCCCTATTTTTCCTATCTCCTAAGTCTTCAAAAATCACCTTCAAGTAGAAGAATCCTCATGCTCCAAGTTCTATACTTTGTCTTCAATCATCATCCAAGGTCTTCATAAGCTCCAATAAGCCAAGCCCAAGCCCAACACCCAATTGAAATAAGCCACACCCAACAAGCAAACCAAAAGCCCAAAAGGGAAACACACAAACATCACTCAATTTGCAAAAAATCAAATAAAATAGTAATATTTATTATAAAATCCTAAAATAATTTCTAAGGAAACCTAGCTATATACCCTATATCCCATATAGATCCCATAACCTAAATCAACTATTAAACCCCAAAACTATGTGTCAAAATACACCTAAGTGTTGTAAAAACCTAATTCTAACACACTCTCACTTTAACACTCAAACTAACCTAAATTTTAATCACAAAAATGTGAAAAAATTCCAGGGGGATCATGCTTTATTAATCTAACCATAGAAAAAATAACCACATCAAAATTCAGATTTAAATGTTCATACAAAAATCAGAAAGTTGAATGTACAAACAAATACAAAATAAAGACAATTAAACTTGTAAAAAATGCCAGAACAAGAAAAATGAATGAAATGATATTTTTATCTTTCTATTATTTTCTAGAGGTCCTAATGAAAATAGGGAAAAAATTCCCATCCAAAAATAATCTTTTTCCAATTTTTTTGTGAATTTTCTAATTAACCTAAATGAAAATGTTAAAATAAAAGAAAAATATGAGAAAAAGAAAATGTTGCGTGATGAATAGCAAATGATCCCTGTACAAATCCAGAGATGGGCCCAGAGTGGGGTGTAAAAATGAAAGCGCGCGTTAGGCCCATTACTACTCAGAAAACAAATGAAAAAAAGAAAGAAAAAGGAAAATGCTCGGTATGAATAGCAATTAAAACAAGTGTTAATCCTAGTGGGCTTTCAACCTGGGGTGTCAATAGCACAAAGTGACTTAAGCCCAATGCACTCAGTTAAGTGAAACGGAGCATTTAGCTCTTTCAGAGTTCCTTCACAAATTCTCATTCGCTCGTAGTCGTTGGATATGGATTTGGTCAATGGTCTTCTCATCATCCTAGGGTTATTAGTTCATCTTCCTCATTTGAAAGTGGGAGGGAAAGAAAAGCCATGGATGAACAGAGCTCCATACTTCATCTTCTCCATTCGTATTCTTCTAATATCTCACCAAAACTCAAGCCTAAACATGCTATCCTACTCGTTTTTTCACCAGCAATCCAACCATGTCAACCAATTGTATTGAAACCTTATCCTTCTCAAAACACGAATGGTAGTTCAGAAAATGCTCAAACAAAAATTCTCACCAAACCTAAAATTGAAAGGTCTAACATCATCACCACCTAACACTGAGTTAATTCCACTATCTAACTAGGTTTAATCCTCAAGAATCATCAAGGTATGGCCATGAACAGAAATGGTGCTCAACCTAATTTTGTCTCTAAATCGTAAAAATTGTTACCAGAAAGTTCCTAGCCACAATCTACAATGACTTTAACCATCTAAAACCTAAAGAATCTACATGAATTATGCTACATGGTGAAGTTTACATACCTGCAAATTTTGGATGAACAGAATGATGAAAGCTTCAAATCAAGCTTCAAGATCTTCCAGATACCTTCACTAACGCCAGATGGAACTTCTGTATGCAACAATTTGGATTGAATCTTCTTGAATCACCAGATGCGATTCTGAGTTGCAAGCTATGAACTCCAAATTCTATCTCACGATTCTTCACCAATCTTGATCAACAATCTATCAGGAATCACTCACACACTCAAGAGGAAACTTCTGAATGCAAGAAATTGGATTGAAATCGATCAAATTGTTGTAACCGTTTGTGATTTGCAAACTGAAAATTCAGAAATCAATCTCTCCAATCTCTCTCAATTTCCACCAACCAAAGCATTGAACCAGCTCTAATCCTTATATAGAGTATGTATGAATGATCCAGAAAGTTCTGGAATGATCCCTAGGAGAAATTCAATTTATCATCTCCTTGAAATTTCCATGATATGTTCAAGCATGACAGCCATGTAGCAGCTAGTTTTTGCACTTGCCTTGTATTCAATTTCTCCTCAAATGACATTTAGAAAGTGTTAGGATGGAATGGAGCTTTGATTTTGATCCCATGTATAATTTGGCAAGTGTAACTTATGTCATAAGCAACCAAATGCAACCCCTTTGATTTTGACCTCAAATGCAAAAACCATTATTGCCATTGTCTTTAAAACCTCAATTCTGATTAAAATGATATATCATATGCCCCATTTTGACCCCAAATCAAAAAATCACAAAATTGACTTTTTAAATGACTTTAATTCTTCCTTTTTCAAAGCCATTTCAAACCAACTTCTCCTATGAGCCAATTCAAAGACTCCTTGATGCATGGTCAAGGTTAAAAACCTATTTTGAGCAACTTTCTAGTTGAATAATTTTCCATTTGAGGCCTCTAAGTTAGAGATTTGGACCCTTGGCTGAGAATGACCTATAATCATCAATAGCCAAAATACCCCTGGATTGCCAAGATCATAACTTGAGTTCCACAAATTTTCTTAAAGACTTCTAGTACTCTATGGAAATATAAGATCAATATCTACAACTCTTATGTTGGCCAAGAATCCATTTGAAAACTCCTTAAAGGGCAAAAGTTGCTTGGAAGTCAAGTGACTTTCACAGATAAATTTCAATGTCCTCTGATGGCCTGTAACTTGCAAGAACCATAAATTGAGTTCTACAAATCTCCTTGAAGACTTATAGTACTAAAATTAAAGCTATTGATAATCTCTACAAGTTTCATGTTGGCCAAAGATCCATTTGAAACTTGCATTTTGACTTAGGTAGCTTGGAAATCCAGTGCTATACAGGGGATTTTACCCTAGGAACCGTGTCTCAAACACCCCCAACCACTCTTGATTATTTTGAATTTGATATTGACTCAACCATACATATGCTTCAACATATCAATCCATGATTTCCTTGACCTAGAGCTAGGTCTTGATGCCCTTTCTTTGCTCTTCTTGACTTAGGGTTACCCAGATGAAAACCCTACTTGTACACCTTTTAACTCTGGCGCTTGAACTTGCTACCAAGGACTTGCCTTAACTTCAATGTGACCTTCTAAGCATCCCATGAGCTTTGTACACACTTACAATTCACAATTCCATGTTTCATACCCCATTGATGACCTTCAATACACCTCAAGTTAGGAGAGAAATCCACTTGTTGACACTCAAAACTCCTCAAAGCTTCAACCCATTTCTGATGTCTTGGATAGTCTCTTAGGCTCAAATAACACCCCTAAATAGGCTTCTTCTTTTGATAGACCCCTTGATCCCCTGTAGGAGGCATGCTTTGCTATGTTATGCAAATGATTAGGCTATATACATGATGTAGCTATGCAAAGAATAATGCAATGAAAACATAAACCAGGTGAAATAGGTTGAGCAAATTTTAGGGTGCAACACCTGTGATGGATAGAGATTGTTACCTGTGATGTCAGAGATTGTACCTGTGTTGACAGTGATTGTTATCCGTGTTGACGGAATTGTTATCCGTGTTGATGGAATTGTTACCTGTGATGGACAGAGGTTGTACCTGTGTTGACAGTGATTGTTATCTGTGTTGACGGAATTGTTACCTGTGTTGACAGTGATTATTATCCATGATGACGGTGATTGTTATCCGTGTTGACGGAGTTGTTACCTGTGATTGACAGAGATCGTTATTTCAGTTATGGACGGAATTGTACCCATGGTGATGGAGTCTCTCCTCGTGTTGACGAAGTTTAGTTCAGTTGTGGACAAAGGTGTTTCTTGAAAAGTTAATTCGATTCCTATGGCGTCACACAAGGGGTTGATATTGAAATCCAAAGTTTTGCCAGATGATTGATCAGTTGTTGCCGTAACAACTGGGTTCAGCGCAACGGATGTTGTTCCCCAAGTAGTTTTCGCGGTGTATTTCTGCGGTTGGCAAATTTCCAGGTTTCTTGGTATTCAACCATCTTCTACCTCGATTGTTTGAAGGCCATTCGCTCTTCACCCAGTCGGGTCCAAGCCGTTTGAATAGGGGCAGCTG
Organism: Lathyrus sativus; assembly: GCA_963859935.3. NCBI lineage: Eukaryota > Viridiplantae > Streptophyta > Magnoliopsida > Fabales > Fabaceae > Lathyrus > Lathyrus sativus. Next base: position 80,070,475 of record OZ012740.1, on the reverse strand, counting down.
TTGTACCCCAAAATTTGCCCAACCTTTTCTTACCTGGTTTATGTTTCATTGCATTATCATTTGCATAGTTATATCATTTGCATATCATGGTATAATTCATATAGCAGGGGATCAAGTGTGATTCTTCTCAAGAGAAGCCTAGCAAGAGGTCTCATTCAAGATTGAGAAGTTGTTAAAGTCATCAGAAGGTGGTTTGAGTGCCTAAGGGTTTAGATGTTTGAGTGTGAATCTTCTCCTAACTTGAGGATCAATTGAAGACCATCAGGGGGTTGTGAAGTGTTGAATGTGAGAAGAGGATGTGTATGGAGCTCATAGAATGCCTAGAGGGCCATGGGAAAGTTTAATCAAGTCATTGTGTCAAATGCAAGAGCCACAGTTGAGGTGCAAGCAATTAGGGTTTCATCTGGGTCAATCCTAGGTCAAATGTGCAATTGAAGGGTATCAAAGCCTACTTTTAGGTCATGGAGTTCATGAATTGATATGATGAGACATTTGTGGTGTTGTGCCAAGATCAAGTCAAGAAAAGTCAAGAGTGTGGGAAGTTGCTAAATTAGGGTTTCAGTGCAAAATTCCATATTTAGTGCCCAGCTTCAAGACCACCTAAGTCATGATACAAGTTTCAAATGGATCTTTGGCCAACATAAAACTTGTAGAGCATCTCAATACCTTTAATTTTAGTACTAGAATTCCTCAAGGGTATTTATAGAGCTCAAGTTATGACCCAGACAAGTTACAAGTCCTCAGATGCATCTGAAATTTGTCTGTGAAAATCATCTGACTTTAAAGCTATTTTTGACCTAGAAGGAGGTTTCACCTGAACTTTTGGCCAATATGAAAGTTTCTCCTCATGATCTTAGATTTCTAAATTGTACTATAAGTATTCCATCTGATTTGTAGAACTCATGTTATGAGGTTTACAAGTCAGGGGTATTTTGGGAAAGTAAGATTATAGGCCATTTTCAATCATAGGTCAAAATCTCCAACTTGCACTTGTCAAATGGATTTTTGTTCAACATGAAAGTTGTTCAAAATGTGGTTTTTAGGCTAGCCAACAGGTCATGATGGATTTATGAGGCTCATAGCAAGACTTGGTTTGAAATGGTTTGAATAAGGAAGATTTTCAAAGGATTAAAAGGGGGAAAAATTCAAATAATTGGTTAAATGACCAAAGCATGTCAAATAAGTGATAATTTTGATTGTAAAGTTCATTTTAGACACATTGACATTGGTAGATTTTGGGGCATAGGTCAATTTTCATGAGTTACCATATGGTTGCTTCAAATACAAGTTACATAACCAAACACCTTACCAATGCATTTCAGGCCATTCTATTGTTTCAATTTTGCTCACAAGGTAATTTGCAGTTGATTGGAACCTTCTAGAGCATGTTACACAGCCTGAACTCGTGACTGTACATTGGATTTCAAGGGAAAAATGCAATTGGATGGATTGGGCCTCAAATTGAATTCAAAAGCCCATGGAAAGGTTCTATATATTCATTGGAGTAATTCCAAAGCAAGTTTGAAGTCATTTTTATGCCAGAAGCTGAAAGTGCAGTTGAACATTCAAGAGGAGCAAGTGAAATCGAGTTTTCAGTTTGGAGCAATATCAAAGCAAGTTGAAGGTTGAAGCATCATCCTCTTGCATCAGTGAACGTATCTGGAGAGTTTTGAAGGGAGAATCGAGCTTAGGAAATTAGGGTTTTAGGAAGAGCAATTAGGACTCGTTTTGATTCTTTCGTCAAACATAGAATGCATTGTGTGCTTCTATTCTATCCAATGATATAAAGTCCTCCTAGGGAAACTCCATCTCTCCTTTGGAGGGATGTGTGGTATGCCCATAGTTGAGTAGAACTTTGAGGATGCCTTTCCATTTCAATGTTGGTACTTGATGATTTCCTTTGGTTTTCATTTCTTTCTCAATATTGCAAACCTTGATCTTAGTGATTAATTCTTTGCTTGGAGTGTGCTTGCTAGAGCTTGAAGATGAAATTTGATGAAGATTGAAGGTAGAAGCTAGCTTGAAGATGAAGCCATTTTTGTTGTCAACTTTGCTGTCAAGAGGATTTACTGTTTAGAGCTGCTGTTGAGTATTGAAGTTGCTGTCTACTGAAGACTATTGCTGCTACTTGGGCTGATTTCTCTGTTTCTTTTCTTTTGTTGTATTGTCTGTTTGCTTGTGTTGATCACCTCTAGGTTTAAGGTGGAGCTTGTCTCCTCTTGCCTGTTGTTTTCTTAGGTTTGAGGTTGAGCCGGACTCCCTTGCCTCGCTTGTACTGTTGCATAGCATGCATTTTACTGTTTACTGTTTACTGCTTGCTTTCTTTTGCTGTTTTCCCTTAGGATCTCTGATTTCCTCTGTGCAAGAGAGAATTATGACAGACATTAGATTTTTGACCCATGCATGATAACTGTAGGTAGATTCCCTTTCAACCATAGTTTTAGGGTGTCTTTCTCTTCTCCTCTCAAAACAATTCAAAAACACAGTAATAAGATTAATTGAAGTCGTACGTTACAAGCCTTAAGATATCTGGGAAAAGGTTGGTGGAGGGTCTCTCCTGTAATCTGGATGTTAGTGTGGTACCCTTTGGGTGACATACGAAGCGTTCACTCCTGGGTCATAGTGTCTAGTGCGACTGTGATTGCAAACATCCTAAAAAACAGTTCTTGCGTAAAAAAACTCAAACAAACATTCAAACTCTGTTTTTGTCCCCTTTGACCCTTTAATCAGGAAAACCCTTTCATAAGGAGATAAAAAACTGTCAGACAAACTTGTGTCTTCCGTAACCCGAACTACGTTTGCTCTGATCTTTCATGGCGTATGAAAATACGTAGGCACGAGATGCGACATCTCGGCGAGCAACCTTCCCCCCTTTAACCTGTAGTTAGGCGAACTACGTTGACTCTGATTTCTCGTTCCAGACGGGAATACGTAGGCATAAAGTGCGATACTTTGCCGAGTCATTTTATTTTCTTTTTAGACTAGACCTTTAGAGTAGATAGATAAACATACCCTTAGACAGAAAACAAGCGTGGATCCCGTCTAGTACGACGGACGTGAGGGGTGCTAATACCTTCCCCTTGCGTGACCGACTCCCGAATCCAGGATTTGGTTGCGATGACCATTCCTTTCACTCTTTGCGTTAGGTTTACTCTGAGCGTTTCCTTTCCCTCTTGTGGGTTAAATAACCGGTGGCGACTCTTCTGTCATAGCCGGCGCCGATTTTCGCAGTAGCGACAGAGGTTCTGCAGATTCACTGAGGAATCAATCAACACAAGAATGCATACCATGATGCTTCATATGCAACATGACTCATGACACTCTTGAAATGCATACATGTTTACAAACATACCCATGCATTCATCACATTCGTCGCATACACTCATTATGCATTCAAATATATGTATCATAAAGCATATATATATTCATCATCCATTCAAACCAAATTTTTATACATGGTTCACATTCACAATCAATCTCGCCATGCATTTCTATTCAATTCAAGTAAATGCACAAAATTGCCAAACGACCACATTTCACACCTCACAAATCACAAACTAGGATTCACGCCATACGGCTACCCACAACACACCTAACAACATATAATTAGTCATCTCAGACAAAGAATGATCGCAACCAAACCACACAACTAATCCATGAATGGAAAACACAAGAAAAGAAAATATGCTGCTGTGTTCGCTAACCTTCGTCTGGCGAACCTTCGCTACTTTGTTCACCTGGCAAACTTGCCGGCGAAGACCACTGGGATTTATTCTGGAATTACTCGCTAGCACTCGCTAGCACACTCGTCTGGCGAACCTTCGCCACACTCATTCGCCTGGCGAACTTGCCAGCGAAGCCAGGGTGTTTGCTACTGACTTGGTTCGCTGCTGCTCGCTGGGCTTCGCCTGGCGAACCTACGAACTCAGAACTCCCTTGGCTGTCCAAAAGCCCAAACCTCACAAACCGACCGATTTAATCCAAATCAGTTCCAGTAGCACAGCCCACTCATCACTCGACTATACTACACCGTATATTCCAAATTATAACCGATAAAACTCAGTTTCTACCGATTAAATCAACTTCCGACCTAGAAATGGAAACATAGAAAACAATCCAACAAATCCAATCTAGCACATACATGATCGTATACATTATTAAGATGATAAAACTTCTCACCCTTACCTGATTAATCGCAAGCTAAGGTTGATTCTTGATGATTCTAGGTTTTGCTCCACTTTCTCTTCTTTTCTCTCCTACTCTTTTCTTTCTCTTGTTTTTCTTCTTAATGTTTCTATCTTTCTCTTTTCTCTCTATATCACATATTCTATTTTCTTTCCTCCCAAATTCTTTCCACACACTTATCCATTAATTCTCACAAAATATCCACTTAATATTATCACTAATGCTCGAAATACCCTCCAACCTATTTTTACCCGAAATTCTCATAGTCGGCAAAAATAGCTCAATATGTACACATAACATATTATCACACAAATTCCACATAAATCAAAAAAGGACTCAATAAAAATGGGAATTCAGAATCGGGGCGTTACATCATCCCTTGAATTCTCCATCACCTCAACAAATGCTCGACTAAACCTACTCCAAACATCTTCATCATCCGTTGAACATTCCAACAAAATTGAAGGCAAAAAGGTTTGAGAATTATGTATTCTACTTCAGTTTCTTGTGATAAATAAATTTTCTTTTTTTAATGGGGTTCGCCAGCAATTGCTATATTGCAACGTAAGAGCGACACATGAGAAGCCCATTAGCAAGCTACTGTGGTGGACTCTCCCCCTTAAAAAATAAATTTAATATTGTTTGAACAATTGGCTCACATATCAGATACCATATATCGTGTGACAAATAACTAAAATTTATATAATGAAGAATAATTACAAGATTTTAATGGTTTCTATGAATGATTCTTAATGAAACTAGTTCAATGGTGTTTAAATCCAACATTCATTCATTTTCCTCTACTAAGTCATAAGTTTTATAATCTCAAATTTTATCAAAATATACATAAAAGATGATTAATAAACACATTTTTATACTCTTAATAAAGATTCGTGTACCCTAACAGATGACAAAGGAGACTATGCATGTTTTAGACATGAACAAAATCTCCAACTGCATGAAAATGTGCTCCCAAGCATAATTTTGTGTTCCAACGTATTATGATGCAATTAAGCCACTCCTACATGAACTCCAACAAAGAGTATTTTATGCTTGTATTTTACTATATTTTCAGCCTTTAGGTTTGTTTAAGAGTTTGGAAATGAGGGAAAGAGAAGACTTCTGAAAACAAATTTAAAAAAATATATAGAAAAAAATTAATATTTTTTGAAAAAATAATTTTGTATAGAATGATAAAATAGTGTTTATAATTACTATATTTTTAATTTTTAGAATACTATAACAACCTAAAATATATTTGAAAAATTTACGTAAGTTGTCCAAAATCCTCCTTCAATATAAATTGAGTTCTTCAAAGTTATGAGGTTTTTGTGTTATAAATAAAAACAAATCCTCCAACACCTTCCCAACTAAATTCCTTCAATTTTTTCCACTCAATCTTTCTTTTTTTTCAAAGTTCTCCCCTCCCCTCCAAACTCCCAAACAAACCCCATAGATACAAATTAGTTGCATTTGATGCTTGTGTTTTACTGAGTTTTCATAAAAGTGTATCTATAGATGTTAGCTTTCAAATTCAATTAGTTTGTAACAATGTAAAAATTTACAACTCTTAATATGATAAAAATATCACAGTTATTCAAGATGATTTTCACCAGATCTCAACTCTAAGTTAAATTAATAAAACAAAATAAAACTATAAAAAAGTCTGGTCAATAAAAAAAATAAAAGCATAAACAATTTTTTTAATACAAAAATAATTTATTAAAAAGAAATATTAAACAAACATTAAATAGAAAGAAGAAAACTTATTAATTGATTCAAAATTTACTCTAAAATTGTTGTTGACTAAGATTTTTCATTTAATTGATCCATATAAATTTGGCTTGTAAGATGGAGATTGTTTTTCACTTATAAATACACTTTTAAGTCATACCTTCTTCGATATAGAATTCTCAAAACACATCCTCATGCCTAAAATTTGACATTTGGTGTGTGACTTGAACTACCCGATAGAAAAGACACAATGCAATGAACGCATCTTAGATCGACATTATTACTATTTTAAAATTTGCATTGGATCTACTAGTATGATGTTAAAATGTTTGATATCATTATAATTCTTAATTGGATAGTTATTTCGCACAACTAGGCTTGATTTATTGCATTTTTTGTCTTTATATTAGTATATTTTGAAAGAAATTTTAGTAATTTAAGATATTTTGTAATTTGAGGAGTAAATGTAATGATCTTGTGGTTTAAGTTGAATATATTTATTTGGTTGTGTTGAATATATGCAAAAATTATATTTTAACTAAATTTAGAGAAATGGTGAAATATAGCACTACCAAATAGATGGGTTGCATATGGAAATACAACAAATTTGAATGATTAATGCATAAAAACCTTATCCCAAGAGTATCTAGGAAATATTTTTTTTAATCTAAATAACCCATTTTTTCAAATTAATTATTTAAATAATCCACTTTTCCAACTAATTTCCAAAGTAACCCACTTTCAAATAAAAAACATTGGAATGTAAAGTTGTTGTAAGACCAATTGGAGACCGTCTTTAAAATTAAAGAGCTGACGTCAATTGAATTGGTGTCTCATGTAAGCCTAACCAATCTAATTGGCGCCTCGGTTTAAAGAGGAAGGGTTACGCCAATTCATCTGGCAACAACTCTATGTTCCAATTTTTTGTAAAAATTAATTTATATAAAAAATGAATAATAAATATTAATATTTAATTTAAATATGATTACATACGATAATATTTTTAACACTAATGATGACGACTAGATTTTTAATACATGCCACCAGTTCCACACCCCTTAGGTGTCCTAACTCGTTACACTCACTATTGATTCACCCAAGGTGTTTGGCACGTAATGGTTGTGAGTTTGAGTGTTTGTGGGTTGGTAATGAGTAAATAGTATGATAATTTTGTGTGTGTGTGTGTGTGGGGGGGGGGGGGGGGTTAGACGTTGAAGCTTCTTGTGTGTAAGTGGTTTGGTGTGGCTCTTATAAATATATATCTTCGGAGAAAAAACCCAGTTGCAATCAATTTGTTCTAAGCCATATAATTATTAGTTGACTTACATTTGGTTGGCATGACAACGCCAGTTAAGACTCGTTCCCGATCTCTATTTACGACGCTCAACTTTAGCAAAGTCTTTCCAATCATCAAAGGCACATTGTTTATTAATTTTACATTGACGTCATTGTCTAAGGTACATTGGGGATATGAGATTTTTTTATGCATGTCAAACTGCAATTTCACACGGTCACTATGGTGCATCTCCATAACAGTGAACCTGATGAACCATATACCATTAGCACATCATCCTACCATAGCTAAAACATCACAACATTGAAACATGCAACAAACATATGCCTACCAAAAACCACAACAACCATTTCTTCATTTTGCCAATGAATCATTCACATCAATGTCACCATTCAATTAAATTGGCCGCTCACTAATAACCCATAAACACATACATCAGCATGGGCCACAAACTCAATTATGACAACACGTTGATGCATACACAAGACTACTTAGAAACGTAAAAGCTTATTAGTGAATCTGGTGATGGTGATGTTCTAGGGTTTATCAACAGTGAGCGAAACGAGTTAGGATACACAGGGGGCATGGAATCAGTGGAATGTATGAACAACATGCTCGTCATCATTAGTGTTAAAAATATTATCATATGTAATCATATTTAATTTAAATATTTATATAAACTAATTTTTGTTTTAAAAAATAGAACATAAAGTTGTTGCTAGATGAATTGGTGTAAACTCTTCCTCTTTAAACATGGGTGCTAATCGGATTGGCTAGGCCTATATAAGGCACCAATTCAATTGACGCCAACTCTTTAATTTTAAAGTCAGTCGCCAATTGGTCTGACAACAACTCTACGTTCCAATTTTTTTTGTTTGAAAGTTGGTTTCTTTGAGAATTAGTTAGGAAAGTGGGTTATTTGTGGAATTAATTTGAAAATTTGGGTTATTTAAATAAAAAATATTCTAGGAAACCTCGTCAATCAAATACATATTGATAGAAATACTTTAGTTGTCTCATAATTTTAGTTCATTATACTAATGATTGCTTTATGCAAAACAAACAAAAAAGACCTTAAAAAAAGATTTTAGTTGTCCCAAAATTTTATTCCATCATACAATGATTTTTTTATAAAAAATAAACAAACGAGGCTTTAAAAAAAGAGAACATTATTGGTTATATACATACACACTTGTGTGTGTATCTGTGTGTGCGCATGCGTGCGTGTGTGAGGATCTTATAAAGGTGATTTTTTCTAAAATTAAACATCTTGTTAGTGTGAGAAACAATCTAAGAAGAGGGAGAGGTTGAATTAGATTTGATATATTTTTCTTGTTTTTATGAAAACTTTCTTATCTTTTAAGTTTTCCAGAAATGAGTGATAGGTTGCAACTTTTAAATGAATAGAAAGTGAAAAAAATTAAAAGACACACAACGATTATACTAGTTTTTCTCATCAACCAATAATACATCTAGTCCTTCTACTCTTTAGAGGATTTTGCACTATGTTTAGATTCTTGTATAATTCTTCACCAAGACTTCTTTAGAATCATCTAATATATACATAAAGAAAGATATTACTTTATTTTTACAGTAACAAAACAGCAAAATCTATGATAGACTTTGAATCACCCCAACTCAAAGAACCTTTTTTACAATCATCAAACACTATGATGATCCTTACTAAACACTATGGTGAAAAAGCAATATACAACATTTTATAAATTATTTTAAATAATATTTGTCTTGGTTTGAATTTCAAGTTGAATGATTTAATTTTCTCTATCTATATATCACAATTCAAGATAACTTCATTTGAGTGCTTAGAATTTTGTTTAAAATTTTATGATGTTTAAAGATTATGCATGATTTCAAAACTTTGAAAGAATTATGATGAACACTTTTAAAACATGTTTGAATTATAAAAATGATTTTTCTTAAAGCGGTCAATTGTGTTTTTGATGTATAGACACTTATAACATATTTTTAAATACAATATATGTCTAAATTGTATAAAATATTACTCAAATATTTGAAATATGAGAAACTAATCGAATATGAAAATTTTTTGAAGCAAATATATATTTCACAATTTTAAAGTTCTTAAAATATGAGTTCTAATTTTAAAGCTCAAACGCTATGATTTATCAGACTTGACAGATCGACCCGTATGGATAGTTCATTTTAACAAATCTATGTCTGATCATAGCAGTGCTCTCCGAGAATTCAATTCACCTAATTATTTGTAAAAATAAAAGAAAATATATATTTTGTGGGGTAATTGGTTTTCTCAAATTTATTGGAATTAAAAATATAAAATTATAGGTTTTATGGTAATAGTTGTTCAAATATCTATAACATATAATAAAGGCAAAATTTGGTTTTGGTGTAGCCTATTTTTCTTCTAATTATACCCTTTTTAGTTTTTATTTTAAATTTCAACATCTATTTTAATAACCGTTATATGGCAGTTAACGCACCTCTTTCATTCAATTTTTATTTATTTATAAATAATTAAAATTAAAATTAAAAATAAACACAAAAAAATACCATTTATATTTTTACTAGCCTACGCATTAAAAAAAGCGGTCCGTCTGAATGCTAGTTATAATAAAATAAAAATTAATATACCATAAATAAACTTATCAAAATATTTGTTTTTTAAAGTATTCCTTTCATCCTATAATATTTATTCTAGTTAATCACTCCACACAAATTAATAAAAAATATAATATTTACAATTTTACTAATTTATTCATATTTATATTAATGCAAAGTGAATAATATTAATTTGAGAGTCATATCACATTATATTAATTAACCTTGGAGTATATGTAACTGCACCTCTTTCATTCAATTTTTATTTATTTATAAATAATTAAAATTAAAATTAAAAATAAACACAAAAAAATACCATTTATATTTTTACTAGCCTACGCATTAAAAAAAGCGGTCCGTCTGAATGCTAGTTATAATAAAATAAAAATTAATATACCATAAATAAACTTATCAAAATATTTATTTTTTAAAGTATTCCTTTCATCCTATAATATTTATTCTAGTTAATCACTCCACACAAATTAATAAAAAATATAATATTTACAATTTTACTAATTTATTCATATTTAAATTAATGCAAAGTGAATAATATTAATTTGAGAGTCATATCACATTATATTAATTAACTTGGAGTATATGTTAGGATAAACCTTAATTAAATTATACAATTGAAAAATTAAAAATTAACAAATTAAATAATTTTTTAAAAGATAATGTATTGAAATGTATTGTTAACAAAATTTATAAATTACACGAAAATAAAAATGAAGCTCCCAGCGAGGATTAAACTCGCGACCTTTCCCTTACGAAGGGAACGCACTACCACTATGCTATGGAAGCTTTGTGGTTATACATATTTTATTTATATAATTTAATCATATTAAAAAATGATTTAATAATAGTACTGTATTTCATGTCATTAATTTAAAAAATTAAAATCGACTAAAAAAATAAATTAGGCTGTTATTGTATAGCATCTCATATTCTTCTTATTTAATCAATGCATGCATTATGTTGTATACTAATTAGTGACTTACTTCCGAGGGATTGAGAGTGTAAAGGGTGTTGAAAACCAATGATGTGTTGAATATTGTGGAGTTAGAAAATTGAGGGATAAATTGGACATTATAACTAATTAGGGTTTAAGGAAAGATAATTCATCCCTTAAGCCATAATTAATACTCAAAGAAGATTTAGAAATTAATTAATTTAGCGAAACCAGTTATGTAATCACACATTATTACTAAAGGGTATTTTAGATATTTCACCAAGAATACACAACACTTGAAGACAAGTTAAGGTTGAATATAAATTAAGGAAGGTGATTAGTTCCTTAATTCATAGGTAGTAATCAAGAGGGATAATTAGTAATTGTGACGTAATGATTAAGACATTTGGGTAATTTCACATTGTTTAATGAAAAGCAATTTGGTCATGTTAGAATTTGAAGGAAATAAAAAACAAATTTCACCTTCTTCTACCTTCTTTCACACTTGAAATGGAGAGGAAAATTTTGTATGATGAACTTGTATGTGAATCCCCTTGGTTTCATGCAATGCTTATCTCCACATTCATCATAATCCTTCAAGAACATCATGGTTTTTTAAGAAACTATAACAGATTATGAGAAAGCATAAATTTAGGAGGACAATAAGGGTTTCATAGAATGCCTAGAGGGCCATGGGAGAGTTTAATCAAGTCATTGTGTCAAATGCAAGAGTCACAGTTGAGGTGCAAGCAATTAGGGTTTCATCTAGGTCAATCCTAGGTGAACTGTGCAATTGAAGGGTATCAAAGCCTACTTTTAGGTCATGGAGTTCATGAATTGATATGATGAGACATTTGTGGTGTTGTGCCAAGATAAAGTCAAGAAAAGTCAAGAGTGTGGGAAGTTGCTAAATTAGGGTTTCAGTGCAAAATTCCCTATTTAGTGCCCAGCTTCAAGACCACCTAAGTCAAGATACAAGTTTCAAATGGATCTTTGGCCAACATAAAACTTGTAGAGCATCTCAATAACTTTAATTTGAGTACTGGAATTCCTCAAGGGGATTTATAGAACTCAAGTTATGACCCAGACAAGTTACAAGTCCTCAGATGCATCTGAAATTTGTCTGTGAAAATCATCTGACTTCAAAGTTATTTTTGACCTAGAAGGAGGTTTCACCTGAACTTTTGGCTAACCTGAAAGTTGTTCCTCATGATCTTAGATTTCTAAATTGTACTAGAAGTATTCCATCTGATTTGTAGAACTCATGTTATGAGGTTTACAAGTCAGGGGTATTTTGGGAAAGTAAGATTATAGGTCATTTTCAATCATAGGTCAAAATCTCCAACTTGCACTTGTCAAATGGATTTTTGTTCAACATGAAAGTTGTTCAAAATGTGGTTTTTAGGCTAGCCAAAAGGTCATGATGGATTAATGAGGCTCATAGCAAGACTTGGTTTGAAATGGTTTGAATAAGGAAGATTTTCAAAGGATTAAAATGGGGAAAATTCAAATAATTGGTTAAATGACCAAAGCATGTCAAATAAGTGATCATTTTGATTGTAAAGTTCATTTTAGACACATTGACATTGGTAGGTTTTGGGGCATAGGTCAATTTTCATGAGTTACCATATGGTTGCTTCAAATACAAGTTACATAACCAAACACCTTACCAATGCATTTCAGGCCATTCTATTGTTTCAATTTTGCTCACAAGGTAATTTGCAGTTGATTGGAACCTTCTAGAGCATGTTACACAGCCTGAACTCGTGACTGTACATTGGATTTCAAGGGAAAAAATAGAAAATGCAATTGGCTGGATTGGGCCTCAAATTGAATTCAAAAGCTCATGGAAAGGTTCTATATATTCATTGGAGTAATTCCATAGCAAGTTTGGAGTCATTTTTGTGCCAGAAGATGAAAGTGTAGTTGAACATTCAAGAGGAGCAAGTGAAATCGAGTTTTCAGTTTGGAGCAATATCAAAGCAAATTGAAGGTTGAAGCATCATCCTCTTGCATCAGTGAACGTATCTGGAGAGTTTTGGAGGGAGAATCGAGCTCCAAGTGCCTCTGTTACTAGATCTACAATAGGTTAGTAACTTTCAAAATTCCACATGATTTAGCATGAGATAGTTAGATTTGAACTTGTGGTTAGGATCTAGGCAAGATGTAGATCGTTTTAGGATCAATTTGGAGACATTTGGTGATAGTTGATCATGACATAGTAATGTTGTTTGGATTCGAATCTCTTGATTCATTAGGAGTTAGAGCAAGATGATTAGATCACGATGATTAGTGTAGCATAAGGATGATTTCTATGGTTTTAATTTGGCAATTGATGATGTTTGATCTAGATGCTATTTATGAACATTGCTTCGTGTTTTAAAATCCATTGAGAGTTGGATAATTTGAGTTGGAGATTTGAAATCCTCGTGAAAAACTGAGTGAATTTGGTTTAAACTTTGTGATTTTTGGTTGATTGTAACTTGACCTTCGCCGGAGAAGACGACCGGAGTATTCTCCGGCCACCGTCCCTGCTCTCTATTCAGCCAGCCTGATATTTGGAAAAGATGAACTTTGGACCATTAGATCATGCCTTTGACCTTGACTGACCACCAGATCCAATGGATGTGTTATAATCTGAGAGTTGGAATTTTGAATCCAAAACTCAGACGTTCCACTAATTGACGTGGCTTCATCTCATGCGCTCAGATCCTTGACTTGTCAACCAATCCCACGACCATGGATTTATTTCAGAGTTTGATTTGTTTTATTTCATTTTTGATTATTTTAAATGCATTATTGATTCAAAAAGTCACAATAAATTCAATTTTCATCCAAAACTTATTTTAAAAATATCTCCATGATCTTGAGAGAATTTGTGATTTTCTGAAATCAATAAAATGCATTTTCATGCCTTTTTCATTTTAATTTGATTTTTCTTATTTTGTTTAATTCTTTAATATTTGCATTTTTGATCATCTATCTTGTTGAATTTTGTTCTTCCAATTGGTGTTGAATCTGGCTTTGATTTTTTAGTATGTTTTAGGATAGATATTCATGTTCCCTTAGAATTTTTTTTAGAATTTTAGAACAAGTTTAGGTTTTGTTTTAGATGTTGAGATTAGAGTCTTCCCAAACTTGTGGAACACCTTGATACCCTTCAACTTAGAAATTATTTAGGTGACTTAGAAGTTGAATTAGGCTTTAATATTTTAACCCTAGGTTGTTCATACATGTATGTTCCCCTAGGAATTTTATTAGAATTTTACAACTTTGTTTTTTATTTTAGTTGTATTTTGCAAGTTGCTTGTGCTTGTAGTGTTCTATCTTGAGTGCTCTTGTTTGTTTGGTCTTGTTGGTGACTTTGGAGCTGGATTTGCTTGGATTCCTTCTTGGGAGGTCTTCTAGATTTGGTGTAGCTGTTGTGGCTTGAAGATTGGAGCTTGGAGTTGAAGCTTTCTTCTCTTTTAGGAGCTTTTTAGGAGCTTAGGAAATTAGGGTTTTAGGAAGAGCCATTAGGACTAGTTTTGATTCTTTCATCAAACATAGAATGCATTGTGTGCTTCTATTCTATCCAATGATGTAAATTCCTCCTAGGGAAACTCCATCTCTCCTTTGGAGGGATGTGTGGTATGCCCATAGTTGAGTAGAACTTTGAGGATGCCTTTTCATTTCAATGTTGGTACTTGATGATTTCCTTTGGTTTTCATTTGGTTCTCAACATTGCAACCTTGATCTTAGTGATTAATTCTTTGCTTGGAGTGTGCTTGCTAGAGATTGAAGATGAAATTTGATGAAGCTTGAAGGTAGAAGCTAGCTTGAAGATGAAGCCATTTTTGTTGTCAACTTTGCTGTCAAGAGGATTTACTGTTTAGAGCTGTTGTTGAGTATTGAAGTTGCTGTCTGCTGAAGACTATTGCTGCTACTTGGGCTGATTTCTCTGTTTCTTTTCTTTTGTTGTATTGTCTGTTTGCTTGTGTTGATCACCTCTAGGTTTAAGGTGGAGCTTGTCTCCTCTTGCCTGTTGTTTTCTTAGGTTTGAGGTTGAGCCGGACTCCCTTGCCTCGCTTGTACTGTTGCATAGCATGCATTTTATTGTTTACTATTTACTGCTTGCTTTCTTTTGCTGTTTTCCCTTAGGATCTCTGATTTCCTCTGTGCAAGAGGGAATTATGACAGACATTAGGTTTTTGACCCATGCATGATAACTGTAGGTAGATTCCCTTTCAACCATAGTTTTAGGGTGTCTTTCTCTTCTCCTCTCAAAACAATTCAAAAACACAGTAATAAGGTTAATTGAAGTCATACGTTACGAGCCTTAAGCTATCTGGGAAAAGGTTGGTGGAGGGTCTCTCTCCTGTAATCTGGATGTTAGTGTGGTACCCTTTGGGTGACATACAAAGCGTTCACTCCTGGGTCATAGTCTCTAGTGCAACTGAGATTGCAAACATCCTAAAAAACAGTTCTTGCGTAAAAAAACTCAAACAAACATTCAAACTCTGTTTTTGTCCCCTTGGACCCTTTAATCGGGAAAACCCTTTCATAAGGAGATAAAAAACTGTCAGACAAACTTGTGTCTTCCGTAGCCCGAACTACGTTTGCTCTGATCTTACATGTCGTATGAAAGTACGTAGGCACGAGATGCAACATCTCGGCGAGCAACCTTCCCCCCTTTAACCTGTAGTTAGGCAAACTACGTTGACTCTGATTTCTTGTTCCAGACGAGAATACGTAGGCATAAAGTGCGATACTTTGCCGAGTCATTTTATTTTCTTTTTAGACCAGACCTTTAGAGTAGATAGATAAACATACCCTTAGACAGAAAACAAGCGTGGATCCCGTCTAGTACGACGAACGTGAGGGGTGCTTGATCGCGACTTTCTATGTCTAATACAACCTAACTGCAAGTGCACAGTCTATCGCGTAGTAATAATAGATATCGATCCCACAGGGACTCGTAATCAAACTAGTGTTCTCGGGAGTTACTATGTTTAGCTAGGTAGAATATGTTTAAGGGAATAAGATTGTCACTAAAAGGGAAACTAAGACGGTTACTTAGATTATAATTGATTGAATCGATATGCAGTAATTATGTTCTTCAGGGATTTGACAAGTTACCGGTGTATGAAATAATTTTCAAAGTTTATTTAAGCAGAAAATGGTGATTTGAAGACTCTCGCCTCACGATGGTTATTGACGCTAATCATAATTCTAAGGGCTAAACGTACACTTTCGTAACCCCTTCGGGGTTAAAATTAATTTTTGGAAATCTCTAAGTTCTAATTCATTTTAAAGTGCTTTCGCTGTTATTAAAATGAATGACTCGTGTTTACTATCTGATTTTACC
This sequence comes from Lathyrus sativus, assembly GCA_963859935.3. Lineage (NCBI taxonomy): Eukaryota > Viridiplantae > Streptophyta > Magnoliopsida > Fabales > Fabaceae > Lathyrus > Lathyrus sativus. The sequence continues at coordinate 80,054,368 of OZ012740.1, read as the reverse complement.
GCATCTTTCGCTTGTTGGTTCGTATCTTAATTAATTTCCCACTTTCGTGGCAAAACTACTTTTAAATAAGTTCTCGCTTTTGCGACGAAGTTTATTCAGTAAATTAATTTTAAACACTCAGACCATAAATTACTTTTGAAAAGAGAATTTTCAACCAGTTATTACCAAATCCCTTTGGAATTATTACTACATATCGATTACTTGAATTTAGCTAGACATGGATTTGGGAAAGATAAAACATAAATAAAAACTATAAATAATAATATGCATTATAATAAAACTGGAATTACGATTGAAATGAGAAACCTGTAAATATTCCAATTGGCCTTTGGGCAGATCCTCCACAGATGTTGGCAGGATTCTGGTCTTTATGCCAATTTGATCGTACAATAAAAGTAGAAATTACAGAAGAATGAAAGGAATGCAGAAGAAGTAAAGAGAAATAAATAAGAATATTAAACTGGAAAGGTTGCTCTGGAAATAAATTTGGCAGCACTTCGTTGTATGAATGTGGCTCCCTTTCTGAGGTCCCCTTCTTCCCCTTTTATAGAAATGGAATTCTAACGGTTATAATTGGAGAGGGTGGACTTTGAGGCAGAAAAATCAGGGAGTAGTGGTCCACTATTTGGGACTTGGAACTGCTTCTTTAACGTGCAATTGAAGTGGGGCGTTTTTTGCCTGCATGACGGTCGTCACAAGGTGTGACGGTCGTCACCCGTGTGACGGTCGTCACCCGTGTGACGGTCGTCACCCGTGTGACGGTCGTCATGGAGCTGTGACGGTCGTCACAGCAGCAAAAACAACCTTCTGCGTTTTTCATGATGTTTTCACTCTTTTTTCGTCCATATTTCATCTGAGATTGCTTCTTTTCTTCATAATGCCTTGTTTAGACGTGATCATCAAATACCTGCAAAACATCAGACAAATAACACGGAAATAACCCGAAATCGGATCGAAAACAGTTAAACTTTAGTTGAATTATGCATCAAAATATATATACGATTTCGTGTTATCAAACTCCCCTAAGCTTGAATCTTTGCTTGTCCTCAAGTAAAACATGAAAAGGTCGGCAAGCACGAGGCAGCTTCTTCGTTCGCAAGGTTGGGAAAAACCGGGATTCTTGGTAAGAACAAAACGAGTACCATGACGACACTGGACTACAAGTCTTCGGAGGTCTTCTTTTTATGCAAACTGGTCCCAGTCATGCTACTGTAACTTGGTGTCAAGGTTCTCGCGGCAAGTTCACCCTGTTTGTTCTAGCGCAATCATATTAAGCCCGTTGTCCATACACTTTCATGGCAAGTCGACCTGTTAGTGAATATGATCTCATTTCTGTTTTTGATCTTCTTCATTGATCATAAGCTTATGTCATTGATTTTTCAATGAGTTTTCGTGTCGTTGGGCTAAATGCTCGGGTGAGGAGCACCTAACTTAGAAGGAAACGTGTCTTATGTTTTTGGGCTATCTAGCTTTCTTTTCATGATTTTTCATCTTTTTGGAGATCATACACTTATTTGCATCGGTCGCTTGCTTAGAAGTGTTTTAGGATGGTGCTGACTGCTAGTATAAACTACTTGGGGCTGAGTTTGTGTAGACACTTGAGACTTTGGTACACGTAGGTAGTGGAACTGACTCGCATAAACCGGAGATCTAAGGTGTCAGGACGGTACTGGTTTTGTTAGAACTGTCGTTTCCTCGGAGTTTCAAAACTTGGTTTGAACTCGGGTGCATTCTCGTGATGTTTTTGCTTTTGAGGAATGAACAAAAATTTTTGTTTACGTTGAATAATGTGGGGATGTTTGTGTAACGGAAAAAGTATATATAAACGAGCTTTATTTGCTAAAAATAGAAAATGTTTAAATAGAAATTACGAAATTCAAAGTACATTGGAATGGAAATAACAGTGGAATGGAAATAAAGGCTCCGCTCCCACACTATCTCAATCAGTGTCCCCACTGATTTTGAAGCATGCGAGAGGGAGATACAACTGGAATGAAAGTACAAATAAACTGGAAATATAGTAAACAAATAAGGAAAAATGGATAACTAATCACGTCCGCTGCCTCGGTCACGTCCGCGCTGGCGTCCTCTGGCTCTGGCAAGGGCTACTCGGTCCTCATAACTCATAGCTCCGGTGTGGTAGACGGTGTCCCGGAGCCCTTCGACCTGCAAAGTTAGATTCGCCAGGTTCTCAGTAATGGTAGCTTGGCCGGTTTGAAGTTGTTGCATTTGAGTCCGGTGCCAAGCTTCGAACTGGTCTGTTCGCTGATTCTGCTGCTGCAGCATAGCGAGTATCTGTGCCTGCTGGTCGAGAGAGCGGCGAAGGTCCTCTTCTGTATAGTCGGGCACTGGATGATGGCGGCGGCAAGAGGATGTACCTTCGGAAGGAGGAGGCTGCGATGCCTCTGGCTGCTCGGACCTGTCCAACTCAGCTTGGATTTCATCGTCAGAACCTTGGGTGTGGTCCTGAGTAGGAACAACGGCAGCAGGAGGGGCAGTGAGGTCAAATAACCAGTTGGTACGATCCTCTGGGTGCGTGATGGAAGGATGATGCTTCAGACGGTTTTGCCACGCACTATCGGATGGTACTTGCCGTCGGCTCTGGAGCGGATAAGGTGGGAGGCTCTGCAGTGGTCGGTGTCAAGGAACACCGAGGGGATGGAATGGAGGTGCTGGAGGCGGTCGCCAAGGTTCAGCCCAAGTGCAATGGCAGTGACAATCCCGCCAAAGTAAAATGGCTTCGAGCCACGGTTGCAGTTGGCCTGAATGTGAGCCAGCAGGAACAGAGCGGCGTTGACAGGCTCGTTGTTGAAAACGCAATGGAGGAAGAAATGCTCTTTCGAGTTCACCTTATGGTTGCTGTCTCTGGTGAAAATTGTGTTGCTCAATGCTCGGTGAAAGTATCGGATGGTCGGGTTATGGATATGCCTGGCGTGCAGAGAGTCCCAACCATCGGCATTGATGCCGGTCAACTGGTACCACAGCGCGAAAGCTTCGTGCTGGAACTGATCGGTGAGGCGGCGGTGAGCATTGTCGCCTCGAGGTAGCTGTAAGATGGCGGCAATCTGGTTTTGGTTCACCTGATAGTTTGTGCCGAACATCCGGAAGCATGCGGCACCAGAGTGTTGGTTGAGGTCGCCGCTGGATGTGACGTAGGTAAACGAACTCAAGAACTCGAGAGTGAGTTGTTCGTATGTTGGCAGTGGATTGGTGCAGAGATTCCAGATGCCTGCTCTTTGAAGCATCCAAGTTACGCCTTCAAGGAGTCCGAGCTCCGTAAGCGACAGAATGTGTGGATAATGAGTCGGCTGGAGCGACCTTTGATGGAATGCGATGTAGTTTGCTCGTTGTCTTTCGCCTAAGTCACCTTCGCTGAAGACAATGTTACTGATATCCGGGGTTTCTGCATTTCTCGCCATTGTTGGAAGATTGAGAGGGTTCTGAAGATTGGGGTTTTTCTGCAAAGTGGGAAGAATTGACAGAAGTGTGGTTGGAAGTTGAGATTGGAGTTGAAATGTATGGTGCAATATGGGGAGAACGAAAATTTGTAGTGGGGTAGGAGTTCTGATGATTGGAAGTTGAAATGAGGGTAGTGGGAGAGAAAATGCAACCCCTGTTATATCAGATAGCAGTTTTGGGTTCGTGACGGTCGTCACCCGCGTGACGCTTGTCAGGGTCCTGTGACGGTCATCACAGCAGCAAAATCTGCAGAACGCAGAATTTTGCTCTGAGGGCGTTCTTGCAGTGACTTTTAGGCCTATTATTGATATGGCAATGTGTTATAGCAGCCAACAAACAAAGAATAACGTAAAAACAAAATAATTGAATATAGACTATAATTGAAATAACATGAAATTGAAATGATTGTATGTAGTACATAAAAAACTAACAATGCGAAAAATCCAAATGATTAAACGAAACTAAACTAAACCAAACTAAACTGAATCTACTGCTAAAACTAGTATCTAGTCTTTTCGTGCCTTCAACTCATCGAGTTTCCGCGCGTAATAGTCGAGCTGGTCACAGACTAAGTCCATGAAGACTACCAGTTCGCTGTGTATGCCTGCGATGTCATCTTTTACAGTAGTCAGAGCTGCATCAACGTTGTCCAATCGGAGTAGAACAGTATCCATTTTGTCGGTGGTCTCCTCAGGGATAGGCTCAGGATAGGTGTTGTAGTGCGGAGGAGTCATAGGGTCTACTTCAGCTTCGGATACAGCATCCTCATAGTACATATAGTCGTGTTCCTCAAAGATGTGGTCACTGTCATACATATAGTTCTGTGGTGTTGACTGAGGTGAAGGAGGTCCCATAGGCTCGTCCAGTTCATAAAGCCAGTTGTCCTTGTTGTGGATACTTGTCATCTGATGATCAGGCAGTGTGAATAGCTGTACTGGTTTTTCGTTAATGAGGTACTCATACGGTCCAGGTCCCATAGTTCCTAAAATGCGCCTGTTAAAGCAGAATTGTATATTCATGGGTCGGATGGTGCCAAAACGAGTGCTTGCATTTAAGTGGAATCTAAGGCCAAGCTCGTGGGCAATCATTGTCACGAGGCCGCCTATAAGAATAGGTGTATGTGGTTCCTGCGTGAGGCGTTTGAAAGATCTCATCATGAAAGGCACTGCATTTACTGTACGTCCCTGAGAAGCACAAAACATGATGAATAACTCCTCTTTAGACACTGTAGTAATATTTTCTTCTTTCCCAAATAGGGTGTGAGCTAGCATCTTATGGAAGTATCTGAAAGCTGGGTTATGAATATCATCATTATACATTCTGTCTGGTTCAGGGTGATAGTCGCCTATGATTCTACCCCAGAATTGGTCGAGTTCGAAATCAAGATCGTCATCTTCTGCACTGATGAACACATGCGGTCCGTTAGGAAATCCTAGGAGGTTAGCTAGTGACACCCGGCTATGGGTTTGGTCCATTCCAAACATTCGAAAGGTGATCAGCTTTGTGTTGGATCCAAAACCATAGTTGGGTATGTATCTGAAAGAACTAAGGAATTCATAGGTAAGATCCTTATAGGTAGCAAAACGTGTTTTCAAAGCAGTGTTCTACCAACCCAGTTGATTGAACAGTTATTGAATGCTATCCGTGATTCCTAGTTTATCCATGGTAGACTTATCATAATACAGCGTTAAGGCGATTTCTCTTTCAGTTAGTGCTGCAAATCTTGCCTTTTGAGCTAGTCCTCGAAAATGAACCTTTGTGAAGTCGTACTCGGCCATACTCGCAGGTAATCCGGAGAAAACAGAAGGAATGTTTTAAAGACTTTAAAAATCCTGAAAAGTTTAAAACGGGAGTTTGAAGTCAGGATTTTTTTTTTAAAAATAAAAAACGGTAGAAACAAAAGACAAAAGACAAAAATAAAATAAAAATATGAAAACAAACGAAAGTAGAAAGTAATAATAATTATAATTTTAGAATTTTTGTTGGATTTTCAAAGTAAAATTTTAAAGAAAAATTGAAATACAATAACGAGGGAAATTGGGTTGCCTCCCAGTAAGCGCTGTTTTTAACGTCTAAAGCCTGACGATAGCTTGGTGACAAGCTATTCGGGTGTTTGAGCTGGAAGCTCAAGCAATGTTATACTGCTGACTTGAGAGCTGTTGTCGTTCTTATTATAATGTTTTAGACGTTGCCCGTTTACGATAAACGGTGCACTCGTCTTATCGGTAATTTCGACAGCTCCACTCTGAAGTACTTTAGTCACTTCATAGGGTCCAGACCACCTAGATTTTAGTTTACCTGGGAAGAGTTTTAATCTTGAATTAAATTGTAATACGATGTCTCCCACACTGAATTGTTTCCTGACTGAACGTTTATCATGCCACTTTTTAGTTCGTTCTTTGTAGATACGGGCATTTTCGTAAGCGTCTAATCGAAGTTCTTCCAATTCGTGTAAGTTCAAGATTCGCTTTTCTCCTGCCTCGGTGTAACTGAAATTGAGTGTCTTAATGGCCCAGAAGGCCTTATGCTCTAATTCTACAGGGAGATGGCAGGATTTACCGTAAACTAATTTGTAGGGTGTAGTACCTATTGGTGTCTTAAAAGCGGTCCTATAAACCCATAAAGCTTCTTGTAGCTTTGACGACCAATCTTTCCTTGAGGTAGTGACAGTCTTTTCCAATATCTGTTTTATTTCTCTGTTCGGAACCTCTACTTGTCCGCTAGTTTGCGGGTGATAAGGTGTAGCTACTCGGTGTCGGACTCCATATTTAGAGAGAAGTTTATCGAATATTCGCGATATGAAGTGAGATCCACCGTCACTAATGACGAGTCTGGGTACACCGAATCTAGGAAAGATTGTGTTTTTGAAAAGTTTGATTACTACTCGTGCGTCGTTTGTTGGAGCAGCAATGGCTTCTATCCATTTAGACACATAGTCTACAGCGACGAGTATGTAGTTATTACCAAAAGAAGGTGGGAATGGTCCCATGAAATCTATTCCCCATACGTCAAAGATTTCTACCTCTAAGATTCCTTTCTGAGGAATTTCATCGCGTCGTGAGATGTTGTCGGTTCATTGGCATCGATCACATTTTAGCATAGCGATGTGAACGTCTTTCCAGAGGTTAGGCCAGAATAAGCCGGCTTGGAGAATCTTAGCGCACGTCTTGGATGTACTAGCATGACCACCATATGGTGCTGAATGGCATTGGGAAATGATATTTTCTATTTCTTCCTCTAAGACACAACGACGGTATATGTTGTCGGCCCCTCTCTTGAAGAGTAGAGGTTCGTCCCAATAATAGTGTTTCAGATCGTGGAAGAATTTCTTCTTTTGCTGATAAGTGAGATCCGGTGGAAGCACGCCTGCAGCGAGGTAATTAACGATGTCTGCATACCAAGGTAATGTGACTTGGGCATAGACGGCTTCTACGGCTTTTTCGAATTCTGGATCTTCCGAGATTGAGTTGGGTATGTCACTTTCTAATTTGGCTATCAGACGTTCGTACGGGAAATCGTCGTTTATCGGTACTGGTTCATGTCTGATGCCTTCTATTCGGGATAAGTGATCTGTAACAACGTTCTCGGTTCCTTTTTTATCTTTGATTTCTAAGTCAAACTCTTGTAATAACAGGATCCATCTCAATAGTCTTGGTTTGTCATCCTTTTTGCTTATTAGGTACCTTATGGCAGCGTGGTCTGTGTATATGATAATTTTTGCTCTTACTAAGTAAGAACAGAATTTGTCAAGCGCGAATATAACTGCTAGAAGTTCCTTTTCTATGGTAGCGTAGTTCATTTGGGCAGGATCTAAGGTTCTACTGGCATAGTAGATGGCATGGAGTTTCTTGTCCTTCCTTTGTCCTAGAACTGCGCCTACGGCATAATCACTCACATCGCACATGATTTCGAACGGTAGTCGCCAATCGGGTGGTTGCATGATTGGTGCGGTGATAAGGGCTGATTTTAATGTTTCAAATGCTTTTAGACAGTCATCGTCGAAGACGAACTCAGCATCGTTCATCAACAGGCCGGTCAGAGGTTTTGTGATTTTTGAAAAATCTTTTATAAATCTTTTGTAGAAACCGACATGTCCCAGAAAACTCTGTATTCCTCGTACGGATTTTGGAGGTTGGAGATCTTTTATAATCTCTATTTTAGCTTTGTCGACCTCAATTCCTTTATCTGATATGACATGTCCTAGAACTATTCCTTGTCGGACCATAAAATGGCATTTTTCCCAATTTAGGACGAGGTTCACTTTTACGCAACGTTCTAATACCGAGAAATCGTCCATAAACACTTCCATGATGACGTCTATGAAATCTGCAAAGATTGCCATCATGCATCTTTGGAAGGTTGCTGGAGCATTACAGAGTCCGAACGGCATTCGGCGGTAAGCAAAAGTACCATAGGGACAGGTGAATGTAGTCTTTTCTTGGTCATCAGGATGAATGGGAATTTGGAAGAATCCTGAATAACCATCTAGATAGCAGAAATATGAATGTTTGGCTAATCTTTCCAACATTTGGTCTATGAAGGGTAACGGGAAATGATCTTTGCGTGTGGCCTTGTTAAGCTTCCTATAATCAATGCACATCCTGCTTCCAGTCACGACTCTTTTTGTTATTGATTCGCCTTTTTCGTTTTTAACTACAGTGACTCCTCCTTTCTTTGGTACGACATGAACTGGGCTGACCAATTCACTATCGGAGATCGGATAGATGATTCCTGCATCTAGCAATTTCTTTACTTCATCTCTGACTACAGTGCTCAGGATGAGGTTCAGTCTTCTCTGATGCTCTCGAGAGGTTTTAGAGTCTTCCTCTATTGTAATTCGATGCATACAGATCGAAGGGCTTATACCTTTTAGATCACTTATGTTATAGCCTAACGCGGTGGGGTACTTCTTTAAGACTTCTAATAGCTTTTCGGTTTCTGGTTGTCCTAAGTCGGCGTTGACTATCACTGGTCTCTTTAGTTCATCGTCTAGAAATTCATATCTAAGGCTTTTGGGTAGTGTTTTAAGTTCTAAAGATGGGTTCTTCGGACCTGGCATATGGTTTGGGGTCAATGCTAAGCTTTCGCTTAGGCTGTCGTCTTTATACGGTTTACGCCAATCATCGTCTTCAGAAATATCAGGTATTTGAATCTTTATTATTTCTGAATACGTGGTCTCTTCATTTTCAAGTTCTCTTATGCATTCGTCAATTTCATCTACTAAATAGCAGGTATCGTCTATGGCTGGTGCTTGTAAGAACTTGGTGAGAATGAACTATATCTTTTCTTCTCCTACTTCGAATGTTAGCCTTCCTTTCTTCACGTCTATAATAGCTCCGGCTGTAGCTAGGAATGGTCTTCCTAGAATAATTGGGGTGACAGTGTCCTCCTTGATGTCCATGATTATGAAGTCGGTTGGAATGTAGAATTGTCCTATGCGTACTGGAACGTTTTCCAGTATTCCAACGGGGTATTTTACTAATCGGTCAGCTAATTGTACGGACATTTTGGTTGGTCTGAGGTCTCCCATATTCAGCTTTTTGCATATAGATAAAGGCATAACACTGATACTGGCTCCTAAATCGCATAGAGCTTTGTCTATTACGAACTTTCCTATGACGCAGGGTATGGAGAAACTACCTGGGTCTTTTAATTTAGGAGGCATGCAGTTTTGAATAATGGCGCTACACTCTGCAGTAAGTGTAACTGTTTCGTTATCCTCGATCTTTCTCTTATTCGACAGGATTTCTTTGAGAAATTTAGCGTATGACGGCATTTGAGTTATCGCTTCTGTAAAAGGAATGGTAATATTCAGCTGTTTAAGGAGCTCTACAAATTTCTTAAACTGTCCTGAAGTTTTGGAGTTTATTAGTCTTTGCGGATAAGGAATAGGTGGTTTATATGGCGCTAGAGGTGCTTGAGTTTTTTCACTTGCGGTACCCTCCTTCTCGTTGTCTTCCTTCTTCTCTAACTCGGATTCCTTTTCTACCTGTTCAGTTAGTTTTTGTTGCATGGCTGAGTTTTCGGTCCTCGGATCGATCGGTTCGTCCAATTCTTTTCCACTTCTTAGTATTACAGCATTTGCTTGGCCTTTTGGATTCTGTTCGGGTTGTCCAGGAAATGTGCCAGCAGGTGCGGCAGCAGAGGCTTGTTGTTGAGCCACTTGTGATATCTGTGTTTCTAGCATTTTGTTATGGGTGGCTAAAGCGTCTACTTTTCCTGTCAACTGTTTAATTTGCTCGCTAGTGTGTATGTTTTGATTCAGGAATTCTTTGCTTGTTTGAGCTTGAGTAGCTATGAATTTTTCCATCATCAACTCGAGGTTTGATTTCCTAGGTGCAGTCTGAGCAGCAGCTGGTTTCTGATATCCTGGCGGAGCAGTAGGCATTTGCAATGCATTTTCGCTTTTGTAAGAAAAGTTTGGATGATTTCGCCAACCTGGGTTATAGGTATTTGCGTAAGGATTTCCTTGAGCATAATTTACCTGGTCTGGTGGGATTCCGGCTAGCAATGGGTATTCGGGCGCATTATGAGTGGTGCTTCCGCATAACTCGCAATTTAGAGTTACGGTAGCGACGATTGCAGTAGGGTTAACGGTCAGACTATCAATCTTCTGTGCTAGAGCATCTACTTTAGCGTTGAACTTTTCAAGGCTGCTGATCTCGTACATCCCACCTTTCGCTGTGGTTTTCTCTGTTGGAGTGCGTTCACCTCCCCATTGGCAATGGTTTTGAGACATGTTTTCGATTAATTGATAGGCTTCGTCGTATGGCTTATCCATAAGTGCACCGCCCGCGGCGGCGTCTATTGTCAATCTAGTATTGTATAAAAGCCCATTATAAAAAGTATGGATTATCACCCAGTCTTCTAGACCGTGGTGAGGGCATGTTCTCATCATATCTTTGAATCGTTCCCATGCTTCGTAAAGAGATTCAGTATCTTTTTGTCGAAATCCGTTGATTTGAGCTCTAAGCATAGCAGTTTTGCTTGGCGGAAAATATCTCGCTAAGAAGACGTTCTTCAATTGTTCCCACGTCGTAACGGAGTTGGATGGTAAAGATTGTAACCATGTCCACGCTCTGTCTCTAAGAGAGAATGGGAAAAGACGAAGTCTTATCGCGTCTGGAGTTACTCCATTTGCTTTCACTGTGTCCGCGTATTGTACAAACTTCGTTAGATGTTCGTTCGGATCCTCAGTTGCGTTTCCTGAGAATTGGTTTTGTTGTACAGCTGACAGCAATGAAGGTTTCAGCTCAAAATCATTTCGGGTAATAGCTGGGGCAGCAATGCTACTTCTAGGCTCCATCTGAGAGGGTGTAGCGTATGCCCTCAGCGATTTGTTTGGAGGTCCTTCAGCCATGTTTGATTCTTCTTCGGATTTGGGAATGGGAGTGAGAGGATCGGGAATGTTATGTTTGAGTTGGTACTCAATGATTCGGCTTCTTAGATGTAAGAAGCGTTCTAGTTCTGCAACTGAAGGTTTCAAGATATCGCCTTGTGAGCGATTACTTGGCATACAATCGACAGCACTAGTAAAGGAAAAAAAATGAAAATTGTTAACCTAGTCTATATGGCGTAACAGAAGGTTACACTATTGACTAAACGGGTCCCCGGCAACGGCGCCAAAAACTTGATCGCGACTTTCTATGTCTAATACAACCTAACTGCAAGTGCACAGTCTATCGCGTAGTAATAATAGATATCGATCCCACAGGGACTCGTAATCAAACTAGTGTGCTCGGGAATTACTATGTTTATCTAGGTAGAATATGTTTAAGGGAATAAGATTGTCACTAAAAGGGAAACTAAGACGGTTACTTAGGTTATAATTGATTGAATCGATATGCAGTAATTGTGTTCTTCAGGGATTTGACAAGTTACCGGTGTATGAAATAATTTTCAAAGTTTATTTAAGCAGAAAATGGTGATTTGAAGACTCTCGCCTCACGATGGTTATTGACGCTAATCATAATTCTAAGGGCCAAACGTACACTTTCGTATCCCATTCGGGGTTAAAATTAATTTTTGGAAATCTCTAAGTTCTAATTCATTTTAAAGTGATTTCGCTGTTATTAAAATGAATGACTCGTGTTTACTATCTGATCTTACCGCAGCTTTCGCTTGTTGGTTCGTATCTTAATTAATTTCCCACTTTCGTGGCAAAACTACTTTTAAATAAGTTCTCGCTTTCGCGACGAAGTTTATTCAGTAAATTAATTTTAAACACTCTGACCATAAATTACTTTTGAAAAGAGAATTTTCAACCAGTTATTACCAAATCCCTTTGGAATTATTACTACATATCGATTACTTGAATTTAGCTAGACATGGATTTGGGAAAGATAAAACATAAATAAAAACAATAAATAATAATATGCATTATAATAAAACTGGAATTACGATTGAAATGAGAAACCTGTAAATATTCCAATTGGCCTTTGGGCAGATCCTCCACAGATGTTGGCAGGATTCTGGTCTTTATGCCAATTTGATCGTACAATAAAAGTAGAAATTACAGAAGAATGAAAGGAATGCAGAAGAAGTAAAGAGAAATAAATAAGAATATTAAACTGGAAAGGTTGCTCTGGAAATAAATTTGGCAGCACTTCGTTGTATGAATGCGGCTCCCTTTCTGAGGTCCCCTTCTTCCCCTTTTATAGAAATGGAATTCTAACGGTTATAATTGGAGAGGGTGGACTTTGAGGCAGAAAAATTAGGGAGTAGTGGTCCACTATTTGGGACTTGGAACTGCTTCTTTAACGTGCAATTGAAGTGGGGCGTTTTTGCCTGCATGACGGTCGTCACAAGGTGTGACGGTCTTCACCCGTGTGACGGTCGTCATGGAGCTGTGACGGTCGTCACAGCAGCAAAAACAGCCTTCTGCGCTTTTCATGATGTTTTCCCTCTTTTTTCGTCCATATTTCATCTGAGATTGCTTCTTTTCTTCATAATGCCTTGTTTAGACGTGATCATCAAATACCTGCAAAATATCAGACAAATAACACGGAAATAACCTGAAATCGGATCGAAAACAGTTAAACTTTAGTTGAATTATGCATCAAAATATATATACGATTTCGTGTTATCAGTGCTAATACCTTCCCCTTGCGTAACCGACTCCCGAATCCAGGATTTGGTTGCGATGACCATTCCTTTCCCTCTTTGCGTTACGTTTACTCTGAGCGTTTCCTTTCCCTCTTGTGGGTTAAATAACGCACGGTGGCGACTCTTCTGTCATAGCCGGCGCCGATTTTCGCAATAGCGACAGAGGTTCTGCAGATTCACTGAGGAATCAATCAACACAAGAATGCATACCATGATGCTTCATATGCAACATGACTCATGACACTCTTGAAATGCATACATGTTTACAAACATACCCATGCATTCATCACATTCGTCGCATACACTCATTATGCATTCAAATATATGTATCACAAAGCATATATATATTCATCATCCATTCAAACCAAATTTTTATACATGGTTCACATTCACAATCAATCTCGCCATGCATTTCTATTCAATTCAAGTAAATGCACAAAATTGCCAAACGGCCACATTTCACACCTCACAAATCACAAACTAGGATTCACGCCATACGGCTACCCACAACACACCTAACAACATATAATTAGTCATCTCAGACAAAGAATGATCGCAACCAAACCACACAACTAATCCATGAATGGAAAACACAAGAAAAGAAAATATGTTGCTGTGTTCGCTAACCTTCGCCTGGCGAACCTTCGCTACTTCGTTCGCCTGGCGAACTTGCCGGCGAAGACCACTGGGATTTATTCTGGAATTACTCGCTAGCACTCACTAGCACACTCGTCTGGCGAACCTTCGCCACACTCATTCGCCTGGCGAACTTGTCAGCGAAGCCAGAGTGTTTGCTACTGACTTGGTTCGCTGCTGCTCGCTGGGCTTCGCCTGGCGAACCTACGAACTCAGAACTCCCTTGGCTGTCCAAAAGCCCAAACCTTACAAACCGACCGATTTAATCCAAATCAGTTCTAGTAGCACAGCCCACTCACCACTCGACTATACTACACCGTATATTCCAAATTCTAACTGATAAAACTCAGTTTCTACCGATTAAATCAACTTCCGACCTAGAAATGGAAACATAGAAAACAATCCAACAAATCCAATCTAGCACATACATGATCATATACATTATTAAGATGATAAAACTTCTCACCCTTACCTGATTAATCGCAAGCTAAGGTTGATTCTTGATGATTCTAGGTTTTGCTCCACTTTCTCTTCTTTTCTCTCCTCCTCTTTTCTTTCTCTTGTTTTTCTTCTTAATGTTTCTATCTTTCTCTTTTCTCTCTATATCACATATTCTATTTTCTTTCCTCCCAAATTCTTTTCACACACTTATCCATTTATTCTCACAAAATATCCACTTAATATTATCACTAATGCCCGAAATACCCTCCAACCTATTTTTACCCGAAATTCTCATAGTCGGCAAAAATAGCTCAATATGTAAACATAACATATTATCACACAAATTCCACATAAATCAAATAAGGACTCAATAAAAATGGGAATTCAGAATCGGGGCGTTACATCATCCCCTGAATTCTCCATCACCCCAACAAATGCTCGACTAAACCTACTCCAAACATCTTCATCATCCGTTGAACATTCCAACAAAATTGAAGGCAAAAAGGTTTGAGAATTATGTATTCTACTTCAGTTTCTTGTGATAAATAAATTTTCTTTTTTTAATGGGGTTCGCCAGCAATTGCTATACTGCAATGTAAGAGCAACACACGAGAAGCCCATTAGCAAGCTACTGTGGTGGACTCTCACCCTTAAAAAATAAATTTAATATTGTTTGAACAATTGGCTCACATATCAGATACCATATATCGTGTGACAAATAACTAAAATTTATATAATGAAGAATAATTACAAGATTTTAATGGTTTCTATGAATGATTCTTAATGAAACTAGTTCAATGGTGTTTAAATCCAACCTTCATTCCTTTTCCTCTACTAAGTCATAAGTTTTATAATCTCAAATTTTATCAAAATATACATAAAAGATGATTAATAAACACATTTTTATACTCTTAATAAAGATTCGTGTACCCTAGCAGATGACAAAGGAGACTATGCATGTTTTAGACATGAACAAAATCTCCAACTGCATGAAAATGTGCTCCCAAGCATAATTTTGTGTTCCAACGTATTATGATGCAATTAAGCCACTCCTACATGAACTCCAACAAAGAGTATTTTATGCTTGTATTTTACTATATTTTCAGCCTTTAGGTTTGTTTAAGAGTTTGGAAATGAGGGAAAGAGAAGACTTCTGAAAACAAATTTAAAAATATATATAGAAAAAATTTAATATTTTTTGAAAAAATAATTTTGTATAGAATGATAAAATAGTGTTTATCATTACTATATTTTTAATTTTTAGAATACTATAACAACCTAAAATATATTTGAAAAATTTACATAAGTTGTCCAAAATCCTCCTTCAATATAAATTGAGTTCTTCAAAATTATGAGGTTTTTGTGTTATAAATAAAAACAAATCCTCCAACACCTTCCCAACTAAATTCCTTCAATTTTTTCCACTCAATCTTTCTTTTTTTTCAAAGTTCTCCCCTCCCCTCCAAACTCCCAAACAAACCCCATAGATACAAATTAGTTGCATTTGATGCTTGTGTTTTACTGAGTTTTCATAAAAGTGTATCTATAGATGTTAGTTTTCAAATTCAATTAGTTTGTAACAATGTAAAAATTTACAACTCTAAATATGATAAAAATATCACAGTTATTCAAGATGATTTTCACCAGATCTCAACTCTAAGTTAAATTAATAAAACTATAAAAAAGTCTGGTCAATCAAAAAAATAAAAGCATAAACAATTTTTTTAATACAAAAATAATTTATTAAAAAGAAATATTAAACAAACATTAAATAGAAAGAAGAAAACTTATTAATTGATTCAAAATTTACTCTAAAATTGTTGTTGACTAAGATTTTTCATTTAATTGATCCATATAAATTTGGCTTGTAAGATGGAGATTGTTTTTCACTTATAAATACACTTTTAGGTCATACCTTCTTCGATATAGAATTCTCAAAACACATCCTCATGCCTAAAATTTGACATCTGGTGTGTGACTTGAACGACCCGATAGAAAAGACACAATGCAATGAACGCATCTTAGATCGACATTATTACTATTTTAAAATTTGCATTGGATCTACTAGTATGATGTTAAAATGTTTGATATCATTATAACTCTTAATTGGATAGTTATTTCGCACAACTAGGCTTGATTTATTGCTTTTTTTTGTCTTTATATTAGTATATTTTGAAAGAAATTTTAGTAATTTAAGATATTTTGTAATTTGAGGAGTAAATGTAATGATCTTGTGGTTTAAGTTGAATATATTTATTTGGTTGTGTTGAATATATGCAAAAATTATATTTTAACTAAATTTAGAGAAATGGTGAAATATAGCACTACCAAATAGATGGGTTGCATATGGAAATACAACAAATTTGAATGATTAATGCATAAAAACCTTATCCCAAGAGTATCTAGGAAATATTTTTTTTAATCTAAATAACCCATTTTTTCAAATTAATTATTTAAATAATCCACTTTTCCAACTAATTTCCAAAGTAACCCACTTTCAAATAAAAAACATTGGAATGTAAAGTTGTTGTAAGACCAATTGGAGACCGTCTTTAAAATTAAAGAGCTGACGTCAATTGAATTGGTGTCTCATGTAAGCCTAACCAATCTAATTGGCGCCTCAGTTTAAAGAGGAAGAGTTACGCTAATTCATCTGGCAACAACTCTATGTTCCAATTTGTTGTAAAAATTAATTTATATAAAAAATGAATAATAAATATTAATATTTGATTTAAATATGATTACATACGATAATATTTTTAACACTAATGATGACGACTAGGTTTTTAATACATGCCACCAGTTCCACACCCCTTAGGTGTCCTAACTCGTTACACTCACTATTGATTCACCCAAGGTGTTTGGCACGTAATGGTTGTGAGTTTGAGTGTTTGTGGGCTGGTAATGAGTAAATAGTCTGATAATTTTGTGTGTGTGTGTGTGTGGGGGGGGGGGGGGGGTTAGACGTTGAAGTTTCTTGTGTGTAAGTGGTTTGGTGTGGCTCGTATAAATATATATCTTCGGAGAAAAAACCCAGTTGCAATCAATTTGTTCTAAGCCATATAATTATTAGTTGACTTACATTTGGTTGGCATGACAACGCCAGTTAAGACTCGTTCCCGATCTCTATTTACGACGCTCAACTTTAGCAAAGTCTTTCCAATCATCAAAGGCACATTGTTTATTAATTTTACATTGACGTCATTGTCTAAGGTACATCGAGGATATGAGATTTTTTTATGCATGTCAAACTGCAATTTCACACGATCACTATGGTGCATCTCCATAACAGTGAACCTGATGAACCATATACCATTAGCACATCATCCTACCATAGCTAAAACATCACAACATTGAAACATGCAACAAACATATGCCTACCAAAAACCATAACAACCATTTCTTCATTTTGCCAATGAATCATTCACATCAATGTCACCATTCAATTAAATTGTCCGCTCACTAATAACCCATAAACACATACATCAGCATGGGTCACAAACTCAATTATGACAACACGTTGATGCATACACAAGACTACTTAGAAACGTAAAAGCTTATTAGTGAATCTGGTGATGGTGATGTTCTAGGGTTTATCAACAGTGAGCGCAACGAGTTAGGATACATAGGGGGGCATGGAATCAGTGGAATGTATGAACAACATGCTCGTCATCATTAGTGATAAAAATATTATCATATGTAATTATATTTAAATTAAATATTTATATAAACTAATTTTTGTTTAAAAAAATAGAACATAGAGTTGTTGCTAGATGAATTGGTGTAAACTCTTCCTCTTTAAACACGGGTGCTAATCGGATTGGCTAGGCCTATAGAAGGCACCAATTCAATTGATGCCAACTCTTTAATTTTAAAGTCAGTCGCCAATTGGTCTGACAACAACTCTATGTTCCAATTTTTTTTGTTTGAAAGTTGGTTTCTTTGAGAATTAGTTAGGAAAGTGGGTTATTTGTGGAATTAATTTGAAAATTTGGGTTATTTAAATAAAAATATTCTAGGAAACCTCGTCAATCAAATACATATTGATAGAAATACTTTAGTTGTCTCATAATTTTAGTTCATTATACTAATGATTGCTTTATGCAAAACAAACAAAAAAGACCTTAAAAAAAGATTTTAGTTGTCCCAAAATTTTATTCCATCATACAATGATTTTTTTATAAAAAATAAACAAACGAGGCTTTAAAAAAAGAGAACATTATTGGTTATATACATACACACTTGTGTGTGTATCTGTGTGCGCGCATGCGTGCGTGTGTGAGGATCTTATAAAGGTGATTTTTTCTAAAATTAAACATCTTGTTAGTGTGAGAAACAATCTAAGAAGAGGGAGAGGTTGAATTAGATTTGATATATTTTTCTTGTTTTTATGAAAACTTTCTTATCTTTTAAGTTTTCCAGAAATGAGGTTGCAACTTTTAAATGAATAGAAAGTGAAAAAAATTAAAAGACACACAACGATTATACTAGTTTTTCTCATCAACCAATAATACATCTAGTCCTTCTACTCTTTAGAGGATTTTGCACTATGTTTAGATTCTTGTATAATTCTTCACCAAGACTTCTTTAGAATCATCTAATATATACATAAAGAAAGACATTACTTTATTTTTACAGTAACAAAACACCAAAATCTATGATAGACTTTGAATCACCCCAACTCAAAGAACCTTTTTTACAATCATCAAACACTATGGTGATCCTTACTAAACACTATGGTGAAAAAGCAATATACAACATTTTATAAATTATTTTAAATAATATTTGTCTTGGTTTGAATTTCAAGTTGAATGATTTAATTTTCTCTATCTATATATCACAATTCAAGATAACTTCATTTGAGTGCTTAGATTTTTGTTTAAAATTTTATGATGTTTAAAGATTATGCATGATTTCAAAACTTTGAAAGAATTATGATGAACACTTTTAAAACATGTTTGAATTATAAAAATGATTTTTCTTAAAGCGGTCAATTGTGTTTTTGATGTATAGACACTTATAACATATTTTTAAATACAATATATGTCTAAGTTGTATAAAATATTACTCAAATATTTGAAATATGAGAAACTAATCGAATATGAAAAAATTTTGAAGTAAATATATATTTCACAATTTTAAAGTTCTTAAAATATGAGTTCTAATTTTAAAGCTCAAACGCTATGATTTATCAGACTTGACAGGTCGACCCGTATGGATAGTTCATTTTAACAAATCTATGTCTGATCATAGTAGTGCTCTCCGAGAATTCAATTCACCGAATTTTTTGTAAAAAAAAAAAGAAAATATATATTTTGTGGGGTAATTGGTTTTCTCAAATTTATTGGAATTAAAAATATAAAATTATAGGTTTTATGGTAATAGTTGTTCAAATATCTATAACATATAATAAAGGCAAAATTTGGATTTGGTGTAGCCTATTTTTCTTCTAATTATACCCTTTTTAGTTTTTATTTTAAATTTCAACATCTATTTTAATAACCGTTATATGGCATTTAACGCACCTCTTTCATTCAATTTTTATTTATTTATAAATAATTAAAATTAAAATTAAAAATAAACACAAAAAAATACCATTTATATTTTTACTAGCCTACGCATTAAAAAAAGCGGTCCGTCTGAATGCTAGTTATAATAAAATAAAAATTAATATACCATAAATAAACTTATCAAAATATTTGTTTTTTAAAGTATTCCTTTCATCCTATAATATTTATTCTAGTTAATCGCTCCACACAAATTAATAAAAAATATAATATTTACAATTTTACTATTTTATTCATCTTTATATTAACGCAAAGTGAATAATATTAATTTGAGAGTCATATCACATTATATTAATTAACCTTGGAGTATATGTTAGGATAAACCTTAATTAAATTATACAATTGAAAAATTAAAAATTAACAAATTAAATAATTTTTTAAAAGATAATGTATTGTTAACAAAATTTATAAATTACACGAAAATAAAAATGTCAAAATGAAGCTCCTAGGGAGGATTGAACTCGCGACCTTTCCCTTACAAAGGGAAGGCACTACCACTATGCTATGGAAGCTTTGTGGTTATACATATTTTATTTATATAATTTAATCATATTAAAAAATGATTTAATAATAGTACTGTATTTCATGTCATTAAATTAGAAAATTAAAATCGACTAAAAAAATAAATTAGGCCCTTATTGTATAGCATCCCATATTCTTCTTATTTAATCAATGCATGCATTATGTTGTATACTAATTAGTGACTTACTTCCGAGGGATTGAGAGTGTAAAGGGTGCTGAGAACCAATGATGTGTTGAATATTGTGGAGTTAGAAAATTGAGGGATAAATTGGACATTATAACTAATTAGGGTTTAATGAAAGATAATTTATCCCTTAAGCCATAATTAATACTCAAAGAAGATTTAGAAATTAATTAATTTAGCGAAACCAGTTATGTAATCACACATTATTACTAAAGGGTATTTTAGATATTTCACCAAGAATACACAACACTTGAAGACAAGTTAAGGTTGAATATAATTTAAGGAAGGTGATTAGTTCCTTAATTCATAGGTAGTAAGCAAGAGGGATAATTAGTAATTGTGACGTAATGATTAACACATTTGGGTAATTTCACATTTTTTAATGAAGAGCAATTTGGTCATGTTAGAATTTGAAGGAAATAAAAAACAAATTTCACCTTCTTCTACCTTCTTTCACACTTGAAATGGAGAGGAAAATTTTGTATGATGAACTTGTATGTGAATCCCCTTGGTTTCATGCAATGCTCATCTCCACATTCATCATAATCCTTCAAGAACATCATGGTTTTTTAAGAAACTATAATAGATTATGAGAAAGCATAAATTCATCAAAACCAACATTCAATCTTCATAACAGTTGCAAACTTGTAAGAACAAACACCAACCAAGTTCAAATATGACTTATGGATTCTAGGCAAGCTCTAAACTAATGCACCTCATACATGATCATGGTGTAAAATAAGTAAGTATATTGAATAGAGGTTATTTTCCTCTTGAAGACCTTCAATGCAATCTTTAATGCCAAACTGTCTTGGTTGAGTGAGAATGTCTTGAATAGCTGCTCCACACCACAAATGCACAGTCCAAGTAGTTCCAACCCCTCCCAAGCAAGTCTTGGTGCAAGAACAAGTTTCTTACACTTGAAGCAACAAATGAATCCTTATGAAAGATCCTTCAAATGATGGTGCAGTTAGTTTTTGATGTTTTAGATAGTTAAAACACTTTATATCCAAGGTGTTTGAGGTGTCATGAGGGTTAGAGAAGGCTTGAGCAGTGAGTTCTCTTGTTCTATGCAAAAAGTCAAAGTTCTTGGTGTGAATGGTTAACTTTTGGAAATATGAGTTTTTTGGTTGATTCAATGGTTGGAACACCTTTAGAACATCATTTGTAGGTTATGTGGAATGTTGATGAAGTGTTTCAAAGGTTGGAAATGAATTTAGTGTGAAATTTGTCCAAGACAGATTCTGGTGCCTTTGGTGATTTTGCTTCAATTGCAAGAAAGAGCAAGGCAAGAGTAAATAGTTTTTCTCTTCTGGATTTGAGGCTTGTTCTTGTTTTTTTGATACATAGAGGATTCCTCTATTTATAGAAGAGGCAAGGGAGCTAAGAGCTTGGACATATTTGAAGTTATGTGAGAAATCTTGTTTTTGGAGGGAGAATCTCAACAAATCAACTTGTAATCTCTTTCTGCAGATTTTGAGCTTGTTTCCAATGCAAACCTACATTAAAACAGGCTGGTTCAAGCTGCATGAAGTGACTATAGGTATGGCAAGAAAGGAATCTTGATTATACAACAAATTTTCTTCCAAAAGCAATCTCTTTCCTTTGTACTTTTGTACTTTATAGGATTTAAAGAATGATCTTAACCAAAACCTATACTTTGCTCATGGATTCTTCTGGAATTTTCACTCATCACGCACCTAGACATCATATCAATGGTTAAACAAATGTTTAAGAATCAATTGGCTGGTTTGTGAGTTGGTTCATGTCAAGTTGAAGTTGCTCATTTCAAGTTCTTGGACCCTAACTTCCCTCCTTCGAAAACTCCCAGCTCACAAATGCTATGGAGGAGTTATTTTACTTTTTGGAAATCCCTCATCATGCTCTACAACTTTTATGTTTTAAGCTTTTTCAAATTCCAAGTGGAACTAGGTCAAAAATCCTCTTGAAATTGGCTGAAAACATGACTAAAAAGTGCCAAAATCATGAATTACTAAGTGTTTTCCCTCTTGACTTGTTTTTGATCATAACTCAAAATCTATTCATTTTTTGCATATAGGTCACTTTTTCACTTTTGTAAGACTTCTCAAGACCTTTCCAACAAGCTTTGAACCACTCTATTTGGAATTGTGGTTAGGAAGTTATGGTCTTACCCCTTTCAAAACCCTAATTTCCTGACTTTTCGATTACTTCTCAATTCTTGATCTAATGGTCACCAAACTTCATGATTAGATATGATATAAAATTGGGAACATAATTTTATTAATTTTGGGTCAAAACCCCATTGGTCAATGAGTTGACTTTTCAGTCAAACGAACCGAACGATCGAAAACCTCTGAATCGACTGTTAGTGTTCTGGATTCCCTAAGGTCTTGAAACTTCTTGAGGGGACTTCAATAATCCATATAAGCTTAATGGACCATGATTCCACCATTGTAATACCATTTAAATCAAAATTCAAACCACAATTGACTTTTCCTGATCAGAAACCCTATCTCGTGTGAGGCTTGAATTTTTTTATGCTTTAAACTTGGAATAAACTTGAACTATAATGGTTTTAGGTCTTGAGTTTTGGAATTGATTTGGGTTTATAATATGAAGCTTTTATAAGTCCATCTTTAAAGATCTTGAAAATGTGAAAATAAAATATTGGAACTTTGGATTTGACATAATATCTCGAACCTTGTAAACTATGATTGAACTCTTGAACTTGAACCTTTAGGCATGGACTTTAAACTTATTTTTTGAAACCTTGATGAATCTTACCTCTTTTGAATTTGGAATTGGATTTCAAATTTTAACATAAAAGCGAAAACCTCATGCTAAAACTTGTTATGGAATTAACGAGGAATCTATGAGTCTTGAATGTCACTTTGAGATCTTAAAGCAAGACTTGGTTTTAAATTCTTATTCAAAATTTACAACCTCATAATGTCAACAAAAAAAGATTCCAGATCTTTCTCTTAAAATCCAAGGTCATAATGATTCAAATTCCTAAATAGGAGTAGGACTAAACTTGATTACAAATTCAAGAAACCAACTCATTCCAATTTGATGAAGTTTTAATCCACATAATGAATTTAAACCCTTTTTTACATCCCCTATTGGAAGCAAAGTACACAATCTTGTCAACACCACACAATACTTCATGCCCTAAATAACCATGCTTTGCACATATGGACATGAAACCATAATCCTTTTTGGATAAATCCTCTAAGAAATCTTGGAGGAAATGGCATTGTATTGATTATGAGACCATAAGAATGGGGGCATATGCTTCTACAAGAACTTAACGCAAATTGCAGGGCATAAAAGCACACACAAAGCCTTCATGACCTCTGAACTTTCTTCAACAACTTTTTATCTTTACAAAACAACAAACAAAAACTAAATAAAACGGTTAGATATGCACAGATGATTGACCTAAGATGGTGTGCAACGAATCGAAGAATCTAAGGGTGAAATTTGGGGTATAACAGAAGGGATTCCAGATTCGCACAGAACCGAAATAAAAGGCTCCAAATTCACACAGAGTTAACAAAAGAAAGGGTTTCGGATTCCCACAGAACCAAATTAACAGTAAAACCTAACAACACACAGAAAAATATTTGGAAATTTTGTCAAACAAGAAGGCAATAGAAACTACGACTCATCTGGTAGGTGATCTGGAAAAACCTCAGATCGACAAAAGATATAAACTTTGACAAGTATCTATTTGAGTGAGTGCCAACAAAGTTGGACTTTAAATATATTTGTTGTCATTAGACCATGATTTAAGGACACACAAGACAAACTAGATGAACTCATCTGGGATGATAGACTACCAGGATGGAACTGGTGTTTAAGGCTGGCTAGATTTTAAATGGCTTGTCAGACGAAAAGTGGTTTGAATTTTGGTCTCTCATGTTGTGGGCATATGCTCAATGATATGCATGACTAAACGTTAGATCAAAGTGACATAATTAACTCATGAGAATGATTTATGCAGAGATTGTAGGTTTCCAAAGATGCCCAAGACGTGTGTAATGGATGGAAAGGTCTTTAGAAGGAAAGATTTTGGTCTATTAGAAAGCAAAAGGTCATTTGATGGGGTGTGATGGCATGATTCCTCGACACTCGTCTTGAACTCAAAATTTATTAATGTATGGCTTACTCGTTTGGGCAGCTTGATGGCATGAAAGGATTTTCCCCTCTGTAGCACACCTTAACCCAGTCTGTGACTCATCTTTCCCCAATCTGTTGGGTATCTGAAAGTGTTCTCCTTGAATGGATGTTGGAAGCAGCTTGCCATGCCAATGGTCTTAGGTGACTTAACCCAATGTCTTGAACTTTGAAACGGTCTACATCTTATTACTCAATTCTTGGGATGGTAGACTTATAATTGACTATTCTTTGGGGGGCTGGGCTCTATCTTCCCCAGTCTGAGTCTTGAATCAATTTCCCTTGGTTACTCACTCTTGGAGCTATTGGCTTTTGTTCACTCTTAAGGCAGCTTGCCTTAGAATGAGCATTGAAGCGAATTAATTTGTGCTTATTGAGCACTGGAGAGATTTTCTCTTAATCAATAAGAGTCTCTAGGTAACCTACCCCTAGTCGATAAAGTCTTGAGATGACTTGCTCTGATCAACTGATACTTAAATGATTTTCCCCTTAATCAACTGATGTTTAAGGACTTACTATAGATTGACTAATTCCATAACCACTGGATGCCAATGCCTCTGACCCATAGGGTTACGATGTGATCTTGATTCTGGTCAACTTTGCTGGATGACCAAGCCCACTTAGATTGCTCCTTGATAGAATTTCCCTGATGTCAAGTACTGACTTACAATCAAAATTATTCATTCAGAAATGATAATTTTAATGCGATGTTCATGCAAGTTTTGAAAAAAATCAATCATTATTGGAATGATGTGATAGTGTGTGATGAATGGACCATTAGCTCAAATGCAATGCTGATTCAGCTGGTGTAAAAGATACGGCAAGAAAAAGATTAGCAAATATTGTAGGAGTCAGTTTACGCAACCTTGTTGTAGTATACTTTCGGAATAAATCCTGCCACAATTAGGTATTTTAAGGGTTGTAACGTGGCCTGGTTCACGGGTATAAAAGCAAAGGATGTAAGGCTCAAAGCTTATTTTAACCCACCCCTTGTTTGTGATGATCTCCAGTCCGACGTTCAGTTAATTTTATACAAATTTATCTTCAAAGAGAGTTCAAAGGTATGAGAGTGGAGATGAGAAGCCAAGATTCTCTTGAGATGGCAGTCACCTCTTTTTTTGCATTTGTCATGAATGTCAACGACCCTTTGATTTTTTCTGACATGGCGGTCACTGGATCTTATTTTGTTTTTTGTTGAGGATTTCAGAACCTTTTTTTTATTTGATCCCTAAAGTTTGCATGGATTGATTTTTCTTTTCAAGTCCATCGGGATAGCCTTGATTTTTTCCTAAGTCTCCTCTTGAGGTGTTCGACTTAGCAAGCTTTTTATTTTTGCTTTTTGATGAAAAGTGTGACTGCCAATTCATTGGTCATCGAGGAACAAGCAACATGACCCTCGTATTTTGCCTGATTCTTTCGATACGTCAGGATGTGTGTAGAGGATATCATTTGGTTGATCCCTAGATGGGAAGTTTCATCTTGATAACTCATATTAACTGAACACTACCCATGCCCCAGGTTAAGCGTAAGGTGTTAGAACACAGATTGGTTCTTAGTTATATCTCTATGTTTTGATGATAACACTTACGAAATTTTGTATTAAGAAATTATATACTCTAAATTTGTTCAAGTATTTTTGCTGCAGATATTAAATTTAATATTCTTCTAAAAGCAAAAATGGATCTGAACGTTGAACTACGCAAGGCTCTGAAGCGTTAGAAGCATCTCTTAGAAGAATTTGAGCGCTGCCTACAGAAGACTCTGAGCGCTGCCTACAGAAGGATCTGAAGCAGAAGCTACAGAAGCATCTGAAGCGTAGACTGAAGACTTTGTATGAAGAGTTTCAAGCACTGTTTTTCAGAAGACTCTGATAGTATTGTACACTGCAAGTACTGAGGATCTGATCTCCAAATTCTGCTCTGAGTAATTTCACGCTGAAGCACACTTGCTGCAACACTCTGATACAACAAACTCTGAAGACATCAAGACTCTGATCACTCAAGGCTCTGATGTTGATTGCTGTGAATTAGAAACTTGTTGAAGAAGATTATTTGAAGATATATTCGTTGGTTATGTCAAACGACTCTTTCCTCTTTTATGCTAGACACAAGAACACAAGCAAAAAGGATTTCTCTGAACGCTCTACTTCTAGGAAAGGTCAAGTCATATGAAGACAAAATGCTACAGCTACTTTGCAGTACATGGTCTTCAAGCTTGCAACTTCTTGGACTTCTGTGCCTATAAAAGCAAGCCTTCAACAACTTTCTCAAGTTGACGAAATTGATATAATTTGATAAAAATTCATTGGAAAGCTCTCATACAAATTATTATTCTTTGCTGAATTTATTTCATAAGTTCTTAAACTTAAGTGTAAATCACAGTTGTGATATAGCTTTCTTAGAAGCATTTAAACACTTGTTTAATTTTACATTTGATTGTAAAAGTTCCTTGATAAGACCAAGTTGTGGTCAGTAGTTCTTGAGAAGACTAAGAACAGTTGTTCTCAGTGATTGTTATTGTAATCAGTTTGATTATAGTGGATTAAGTCCTTGTAGAGAAAGGAAAATCACTCTTGATAGGGTGGACTGGATTATTTGAGTTCAACGAACCAGGATAAAAATCATTGTGTTTTTATTGCCATAATATTTTCTAAATCCTTATTCACCCCCCCCCCCCCCCCCCCTCTAAGTATTTTCTCACCTTCAGTTGGCATCAGAGCTCCGGTTCTGTGTGTGCTATCACTTCACCGTGAACAGAAAAGATCCAGTTGAGAAAACTTTGATATATATTCTTGGTTGATATTATGGATGAAGCTTCAGCATCTAACAGCAACAACAGATATGAATAAAGGGATAGAATCAGCACAAAACCCCCTATGTTTGATGGGGAGAAGTTTGACTATTGGAAGGACAGAATAGAGAGTTTCTTCCTTGGTTATGATGTTGATCTATGGGACTTAGTCATTGATGGTTATGTTCACCCCACTGATGGGGATGGCAAGAAAATTGATAGAAAATCTATGATTGAAGCCCAGAAGAAGGAGTTCAGAAATCATCACAAAGCTAGAACAATCTTATTAAATGTTATATCTCATACTGAGTATGAGAAGATCACCAACAGAGAAACTGCATTTGATTTGTTTGAGTCTTTGAAGATGACACACGAAGGGAACTCACAAGTTAAAGAGACCAAGGCTCTGGCGCTGATCCAGAAGTATGAAGCCTTTAAAATGGAAGAATCTAAATCTATATAAGCTATGTTCTCTAGATTCCAGATCCTTACAGTTGGGTTAAAAATGCTGGACAAAGGCTATTCAACTGCTGATCATGTGAAGAAGATCATCAGAAGCTTGCATATCAGATGGAGACCTATGGTCACTACTCTGAAGCTAGAAAAGGATATGAACAAGATCACATTGGAAGAACTGATCAGCTCTCTTAGAAGCCATGAAATTGAACTTGAAGAAGACGAGCCTCAAAAGAAAGGTAAGTCAATTGCTTTAAAATCTAACAAATTTGTTAAAGCATTGCAGGTGTTAGAAGAAAGTTCTGAAGAGTCTTCTTCTGAAGAAGAAGATGAACTGTCCTTGCTTTCTAGAAGGATAAACAATCTCTGGAAGCACAAACAAAGGAAGTTCAAGAACTTCAAGAAGCCAGATCAACGCAAAGAGTCCTCTGGACACAAAAGATCTGGAAAGAAGGAGGTTGTTTGCTATGAATGCAAGGAACCTGATCATTACAAGAATGAATGTCCAAAGCTTCAGAAGGAGAAGCCAAGAAGGAAGCCTGAGCATAAAAAGAAAGTTATAATCGCTACATGGGATGATTCAGATGCATCTGAATCTTCATCAGAGTCAGAAGAAGAATACGCCAACATGGCACTGATGGGTGGTGTAGAAGATCAGGATGAAGGATCATCTGGATCTGAATCTGATTCTGAATCTGACTCAGAAGAGGTACTTTCTGATCTCTCTAGGGAAGAACTTATTAAAGTTTTATTAGAAGTCCTGAAAAACTATAATCAAATTAAGCTCAAATGCAAGAAGCTTAAATGAAATCTTGAATCTGAGAATAGTCTATTAAATTCAGAAGTTGTTGAGCTCAAAGAAAACAATTTGAAAATGAAAAACAATTTTGAAAAAGCTCAACATGACTCTGAATCTGAAACTAAGTCAAAATGCAAAAATATTTTAGAAGAATATGACTTCATTTTTCAGAAGTTTCTGGCTAAAAGCATAGATAGAAGCAAGATGGCTTCAATGATCTATGGAGTTAGCAGAAACAACAGGAAAGGAATTGGATATGAATCTTCCTCTGGAAAGGATTTAAATCCAATGCCTGTTGATAAACTTATTATTAAGAAGACTCCCTTATATTATCATTTTAAGTTTGGTCATCTGAATGATATTAAACACACACGTTCTGATCAGAACATTCCTGTGTTTAAACCAAAAGTTAGTCAGAACAGAACTGTTGTAAAGAGACAGAAGTTCAGACAAACTTTTAAGGCAACTAACCCAAAAGGACCCAAAAATATCTAGGTACCTAAGGATAAGATAATCCCTGTTGCAGATGTATTTAGCAGCAAAGTCAAGAAGCCAGTCATGGTACCTGGACTCTGGCTGCTCACGTCACATGGCGGGAGAAAGGTTTATGTTCCAAAGCCTGGAGCTTAAATATGGAGGAGACGTGAAGTTTGGAGGGACTCAGAAGGGCAATATTATTGGCTCTGGTACTATTGGCAACGGTAACCTTCCCTCTATATCTAATGTTTTACTTGTAGAAGGATTCAAGCATAATCTATTGTCCATAAGTCAATTAAGTGAAAATGGTTATGACATAATCTTTAATCAAAAATGTTGCAAAGTTGTTAGTCAGAAGGATGGCTCAATCCTATTTAATGGAAAGAGGAAAAACAACATTTACAAAATCAATCTTTCAGAACTTAAGGGTCAAAATGTTAAATGCCTTATGTCTGTTAATGATGAGCAATGGGTCTGGCACAGAAGATTGGGACATATTAATATGAGACGTATATCTCAGATTAATAAACTCAATTTGGTTAGAGGACTTCCTAAGTTGAAGTTCAACTCAGATGCTCTTTGTGAAGCATGTCAAAAAGGGAAATTTTCAAAATATTCTTTTAAAATGAAAAATGTTATTTCAACTTCAAGACCATTAGAGTTACTTCACATTGATTTGTTTGGACCAGTGAAAACTGCATCCATCATAGGCAAGAAGTATGGATTAGTCATTGTTGATGACTATAGCAAATGGACATGGGTGAAATTCCTAAAACACAAGGATGAGTCACATTCTGTGTTCTTTGACTTCTGCAAACAAGTCCAGAATGAAAAAGATTCTAAAATTGTTAAAGTCAGAAGTGATCATGGTGGAGAATTTGAAAACAAATATTTTGAAAAATATTTTAATGAAAATGGCATTGCTCATGATTTCTCCTGCCCTAGAACTCGACAACAGAATGGAGTTGTAGAGAGGAAAAACAGAACATTGCAAGAAATGGCCAGAACCATGATCAACGAGACTAATCTGGAAAAGCATTTTTGGGCAGAAGCAATAAACACAGCTTGTTATATTCAGAACAGAGTGTCTGTAAGACCTCTTTTGGAAAAGACTCCCTATGAATTGTGGAGGAACAGAAAGCCCAACATTTCTTATTTTCATCCTTTTGGATGTATATGTTATATGTTGAACACTAAAGAGAATCTAAACAAGTTTGATTCTGAAGCACAGAAGTGTTTCATGCTTGGGTATTCTGAACGCTCTAAAGGCTCAGAGTATATAATACTGAAACACAGATTGTGGAGGAATCTATACATGTTAGATTTGATGATAAGCTTGGCATTGAAAAGCCAAAGCCGTTTGAAAGTTCTGCAGATAAAGAAGTAATTCTCACAGACTCTGAAGGCTCAGAGGCAAAAAAGGTTCAAGTGAAAGAGCTAGAAGCAACGCCAGATGCAACTCCTTTAGCTTCTCAAATGAACAACTTGAATATTTACGAAGAATCAAATGTTAGAGGATCATCTTCCAGAATCAAGGCCTCTCACCCAGAGGATGTGATCATTGGAAAGAAGGATGATCCTATAAGAACAAGATCCTACCTCAGATCATTTGAAGCATCAATATTTGGGTTGGTGTCAGTTATTAAACCAACCTCTGTGGATGAAGCTCTGCAAAACAATGATTGGATAATTGCCATGCCAGAAGAGCTCAATCAATTCACAAGAAATGACGTTTGGGATTTGGTTCCAAGACCAAAAGGATTCAACATAATTGGAACTAAATGGGTCTTCAGAAACAAGTTGAATGAAAAAGGAGAAGTTGAAAGGAACAAAGCAAGGCTTGTTGCTCAAGGTTATAGCCAGCAAGAAGGAATTGACTACACATAAACTTATGCTCCTGTGGCCAGGTTAGAGTCTATTTGTTTACTCATTTCTTTTGTTGCACAAAATAACACCACTCTATATCAGATGGATGTTAAGAGTGCCTTCTTAAATGGGATTATAGAAGAGGAAGTCTATGTTCACCAACCTCCTGGTTTTGAAAGTAATAAATTTCCAGAACATGTTTTTAAACTTAAGAAATCTCTTTATGGTTTAAAACAAGCTCCCAGAGCTTGGTATGAGAGATTAAGTAATTTTCTTCTGGAGAAAAATTTTATCAGAGGCAAAGTGGACACAACTCTCTTCTGTAAAACATTTAAGAAAGATCTGTTAATTTGTCAAATATATGTGGATGATATTATATTTGGATCTACAAATGTTATGCTGGGAAAGGAGTTTGCTCAATGTATGCAGGCTGAATTTGAGATGAGCATGATGGGAGAATTGAGATTCTTTCTGGGAATTCAAGTCAACCAGACTCCAGATTGCACTTACATTCATCGGACTAAGTATGTAAAAGAGCTTCTGAAGAAGTTCAACATGACTGATAGTAAGATGGAAAAGACTCATATGCATCCAACAAGTACTCTTGGTAATGAAGAGGTAAGTAAGAAAGTAGATCAGAAACTCTACAGAGGTATGATAGGATCTCTTCTCTACTTAACTGCTTCTAGACCTGACATTTTATTCAATGTATGCTTGTGTGCAAGATTCCAATCAGATCCTAGAGAATCACATTTAACAGCTGTTAAGAGGAATCTAAGGTATCTGAAAGGTACTTCTAATGTGGGTTTGTGTTACAGAAAATCTGATGAATTTAAACTAGTTGGATTCTGTGATGCTGATTACGCTGGAGACAGAGTAGAAAGAAAAAGTACTTCTGGAAGTTGTCAATTTCTGGGAAGAAATTTAATCTCCTGGTACAGCAAGAAACAACCTACAATTGCTCTATCAACTACAGAGGCAGAATATATTGAGGCTGCTGGATGTATTACACAGATGCTCTGGATGAAAAGTCAGCTAGAAGACTATCAAATCTTTGAGAGTAATATTTCTATATTTTGTGATAATACTTTTTCTATATGCTTGTCTAAAAACCCTATTTTACACTCTAAGGCTAAGCATATAAAAATTAAACATCACTTCATCAGAGACTATGTTCAGATGGGTATTATAAAATTAGACTTTGTTGATACAGATCATCAATGGGCTGATATTTTCACAAAACCCCTTGCTGAAGATAGGTTCAAGTTTATTCTGAAAAATATTGGTATGGAATTTTTTCCAGAATAATATTTATCAGAAGCATCTTTCTCAGATGCAAAATGTTTAAGCTCTGAAGTATTTCATCTGTCTTTCATTTGATTTTTTGAATTATTATTTATGTGTGTATCTGAACTAACCAATCTCAGAGGATCTGAACGTTAGATAACGTTTCATTTCTCAAAGAGTTTTCATAAGCACATGCAAGCAAACACGTGTCACTCTAGAATCTAAAAAGATGGAGTACACAATACTGAAGAGACATTTAAGGTAACATTTGAATAGTTGAAATTCTTGGTTTTCCCCCCAATTGTCAAAATCATAAATGCTTTGAAATGATTAATTTCTTTTTATTAAATGCCATTAAATGTTAAATAAGAACGTGCTGAATGTGTGACCTTTTGTGAGCCCTAATTTTCTCTATAAATTCCACAAATCTCAACATTTCATACTTTTCACTCTCACAAACACGTTTATACATTTCTGCTTGCTCTTTAGCCTTCATCTAAACCCTAAACCTTCATCATCTTCAATAATGGCCACTTCATCTTCAACCTCTGCTCAGTTCCAATCGTCAATGGCTGCAGTTTCTTCATCAAATATGGGTGTTGCTCCTTTTAAGGAACCTGAGAGAACTCTGTTAACACCAGTTGATAAGCTTGAAGTTTTATGTGAATCAATGGTGGAATTTGACTCCTTAGCTGATAATGATTTTGATTGACATCCTATCATTGATGCTCAAGGCTGGGTAAAGTACTTTGATAGGTTGTTTGGACCAGTTTTTCCACACTTAGTGAAAGAATTCTGGTTTCACGCATCTGTCTACCCAAAGTTCATAATCTCTTCTGTTCTGGGAAAAGAGATTATAATCACTGAAGATCTGATCAGAAAACTCATTGGGTATGAGGAAACTGATGGAGTTTCTCATCTGCCAGTTGGGCGTGTTGAAATGGAAGAAGTTTATGCTGAAGTTATTTCATCTGGACAAGCCTCCAACAAGTTCAAGGATCTGAAACCTGATTACAAGATCTGGGCCAAGATTTTTCTGGTATGCATCAACCACAGAAAATCCACAAACTCTCCAGATTATGTGAACAATGAACATATTTACTTCAGGTACTGCTTAAGTCAGAGTGCTAAAGTGGATCTGCCACACATCCTTTTCATGCATCTGTGGAATCACATTAATGCATCTAGAGAATCTGTCAAGACTAAGGGCCAGAAGATCAGAACTTGGATACCTTTTGGAAGATTAATCTCAGGCATTTTGACGAAGAATGGTCTGGTAGCTTCTCTGCATGAAGCTGGAGTGAAAGAAGAACTTGCTTCAATTGTTGGAAAACCCTTGAATGGGAAGAGTCTCCAAAAGCTGAGAGTTGTGGATGAACTCACAATTGCTCCTAAAAAGATGAATATTGTTGAAGTTAGTCAGAGGAGGATTCCAATAAAAGACTTTCCTATCTTTGGTGCTGAGGAACCTAGAGACGCTATTCTTAGGTACATTGAGATGTGCAAGGCAGATGGAACACCTGTACCTGTTGATATTCTGCTACGTGTAAGAGAACCAGTCCCCAGATGTTTATGAGGAGAATATGAAGAAAAGAAGACAATTAGAGGTAGAAGAAGCGTCTGAACTGAAGAAGCAGAAAGTTGCTGAAAAACCACAGAAGCAGATGAAGAGAAAAGCTTCTGGAGAAGCTCCTTCTGTTCCTACCAAACGCATCAAGATAAGAGGTACTAAAAAATCCTTACCTTCTATTTCTGAAATTGCAGTAGATTTATCAACATTTAGTTCTATTCCTGAACCCCCCTCTTCTCAAACTCAAACCATTCCTATACCATCTCAATCATCTGTACAACCACCTCCATCCTCAACACAAACTGCATCTGACACAACACCACTACAATCATCTGAACCACTAACTTCTGAAAAATCTGAACAACCAAAACACTCTGAACCAAAACAATCTGAACCTCACGTTCAAACACCACCAGAAGAACCAACTCCAAAACAACCACAACAACAACAATAACAACCACAACAACAACAACAACCTTCTCCACAACAACCTGAACCAATACCATCTGAACCTGTTGTATCTGAACCACCAAAATCTATACCTTCTAATCCATAACTTAATCCTCAACCAGAACAACCCAAACCTACTGAATCAAACGTACCTGATTCTGAGGTTCTGGACATCCAACCCCTCAAAATTATGTTTGACATATCTTCCACATCCTGTCACTCATCTACCTCATCTGATTCATCTGAATCTGATGTTCATCCAGATGTTAGCTCACCCCCCTCTCTCAGAGGATATGAACCTAAACAACCAGATCCATCTATTTCATCTGATGTTGTCATTCCTAAACCCACTCCAAAACCTAAACCCAGAACATCTGAGTTTGTTTCATTTGCATCTTTTAAACCACATCCCTCTGATCCCTTTCCTTCGGGTCTAAATATTAAAAACTTTTATACCAAAATAGAACCATCTGACTCTACCATTCCATACAAACCTAGTTCTTCAACTATTCTACCATCTGTACTTCAAACCTACTTAAAAGAACTACCAGATATCATTCCATCAGAACCTCTACTGTCTGATAAATTTGTTTTTATCCCCTACATCTCCACTACATTTGATGTCATTCCCTCTGCATCAAGTGTCAAACCATTTCCGTTTCACACCTCATCCAGACTCAAAACCTCTACTTCATCATCTGACCAACCATCTTTTCCTTCTTATCCTCGTCATTTGTTCATCATCCCAACTTTCACCATACCAACTCCACCAAAACCAATCAAACCATCAACTCTTGAAGCCTTTCTTAAACCAAAAGCTAGGCTAAATGTTGATATTATATTTTCTAATTTTCTGAAAGAAATAAGGATGAATTTAGGCTCTATGAAGAAGAGATGCTTGTCAACCATGAATGCATATGAATCTGATGCTATTTGGAATATCTTCATCTCCAGATTCAATACTGTTGCTTCAAATCTGAAGAGTGTTTGCTCTGATGATGTGAAGATCAGATTTGCTGAGACTGCCAGAAGCATGCTATGGAATATGAAAAGATCTTCACCTTTGCTTATAAAGGATGTACCTTCATCTTCTGGAGTATCTGCTACAAAAACTATTGAAGGATATGCTTCTGAAGTCATTCTGGAAGAGAATCATTTGGCTCTGACAACTATGGACAAACCCTCTGCATTTGTGGCTCCAGACTCTGCAACTCCAATGGTTATTGACTCTGCTTCTGCTCCTACATCAGAACCTGCTCCGTCTACTTCTTCTGAGATCAAGAAAGAGAACCCAGAATTAGAAGATAAGATTGTTGTGTTGGAAGCTGGTCAATCTGAGATCAAGTCCTGGATGGCAAGGGAAGATCAGAAAACTGAGAACATTGAAAAATGGATGTCAAAGCAAGAACAATCTTCATCTGAGATCACTCACCTTCTGAAGATGCTTCTCTCCAAACAACCCTAGATTTATGTTTTCTTTATCTGATGTTTGAGCACTTGTTTTATTAATCTGATGTTTTGTCTGTTACATCTGACTGTTTGAATGAATGATTGAATCTGAATGTTTTCTCTATTTGATTGTATCTTTTATTTTTTATTATGACAAAAAGGGGGAGAAAATGAAATTCTGACTATTCAAATAAACTTTACCTGAATGGAATTCAGACATATCAAATTATAACTAACGTGAATTTTTAGTATTTCAGAACTAATGATAAATCTGACAAAATTCTTTAAAGTAACTCTGAGATCCTCAGATCAAGTTTTAACCAATCAGGCTCTGATTCTGAAACGTTCATCCAAATCAAGCTCTATTTTTTTGGAACAATCAGGCTCTGATTCTAAAAAGAATACTCATGCAAAAAGGGAAGTTTCTATTCTTTCTAAGTATTCAATTCAGGGGGAGATTCATAATCTCAGGGGGAGTTATAATTTTATCTCTTTATTAAACAAAATTTCCTATGTTTTTGTCATCATCAAAAAGGGGGAGATTGTTAGAACACATATTGGTTCTTAGTTATATCTCTATGTTTTGATGATAACACTTACGGAATTTTGTATTAAGAAATTATATACTCTAAATTTGTTCAAGTATTTTTGCTGCAGATATTAAATTTAATATTCTTCTAAAAGCAAAAATGGATCTGAACGTTGAACTACGCAAGGCTCTGAAGCGTCAGAAACTTCTCTTAGAAGAATCTGAGCGTTGTCTACAGAAGACTCTGAGCGCTGCCTACAGAAGGATCTGAAGCAGAAGCTACAGAAGCATCTGAAGCGTAGACTGAAGACTTTGTATGAAGAGTTTCAAGCACTGTTTTTCAGAAGACTCTGATAGTACTGTATGCTGCAAGTACTGAGGATATGATCTCCAAACTCTGCTCTGAGTAATTTCACGCTGAACCACACTTGCTGCAACACTCTGATACAGCAAACTCTGAAGACATCAAGACTCTGATCACTCAAGGCTCTGATGTTAATTGCTGTGAATTAGAAACTTGTTGAAGAATATTATTTGAAGATATATCTGTTGGTTATGTCAAATGACTCTTTCCTCTTTTATGCTAGACACAAGAACATAAGAAAAAAGGATTTCTCTGAACGTTCAACTTCTAGGAAAGGTCAAGTCATATGAAGACAAAAGGCTACAACTACTTTGCAGTACATGGTCTTCAAGCTTGCAACGTCTTGGACTTCTATGCCTTTAAAAGCAAGCCTTCAACAACTTTCTCAAGTTGACGAAATTGATATACTTTGATAAAAATTCATTGAAAAACTCTCATACAAATTATAATTCTTTGCTGAATTTATTTCATAAGTTCTTAAACTTAAGTGTAAATCACAGTTGTGATATAGCTTTCTTAGAAGCATTTAAACACTTGTTTAGTTTTACATTTGATTGTAAAAGTTCCTTAAGAAGACCAAGTTGTGGTCAGTAGTTCTTGAGAAAACTAAGAACAGTTGTTCTTAGTGGTTGTTATTGTAATCAGTTTGATTATAGTGGATTAAGTCCTTGTAGAGAAAGGCAAATCACTCTTGATAGGGTGGATTAGATTAGTTGAGTTCAACGAACCAGGATAAAAATCATTGTGTTTTTAGTGCCATAATATTTTCTAAATGCTTATTCAACTCCCCCCTTCTAAGTATTGTATCACCTTCATAAGGGTTTAGAAATCCGAAGGAAGCTCCTACTTCTAGGCTCGAAGTGGTTAGCTAAGGACTAAGTTTTTATCTCTCAAGTACTTAGGGATTTGAAATAATGCTTTTACATTATCAGCAGGACTTTATCTGAAAGCATACCATTTAACAATTATGGGTATTTCATTTTCATCATCCTCCATCCAATCTTTGCTAAAACAACAGTTTGATAAAGTGAACGAGAGGTATATGGATTCATACTTTTTATGTTTTGTGGATATAAGTGAATAAAAATGAGCAAATCTGACATGATTAATTCAAAAAAAGCATGATCACTTCATTAATATTACCATTCAAAACAACAATGTTTAAAACAAGCAGCATTTAACAAGAAATAAACTACAAATGCAAAGATACAATATGATCCAACGATCGCCAACGTTTGAGGATGTCTTCCTTTCTGATCCACTTGCTTGAGGAGATGCCTTTTGAAGTCTTCAAACTCATTTCGGCGAGAATTTGACGTGCACGACCAAGCTTCCTTCTAGGAAAGATATGCATTGTTTATCAATCAATTATTATACTTTGGCTTGGAAAGCTTTGTAATCTTCAATTGAGTTCCCTATTGATCCTGCATGACATCCATATTGCGCATAGGGATCGTACCCAGACGGGTATGGCCTTGGAGCAAACTTTAGAGGCTTAGGGACCACCAATGAGCTTTGAATCAGAGGCTGCAGAAGTTGATTGTATGACATGGGAATTGGATCAAGAGGAGCATTCCTTATTTCCAAACTGTTACGAGACCTATGTTAGTTTTGTTGCTGATTGATCAGTCACCATTTGTGGTAGGTATTTCACTATTCAACTGTGAGGAAATCAGGTAAATTGTGTGATTTTAAGCGTTTTTAGTTAGAACTTGAAGTATTTTAATTATATGCAGTATATCATTACTTATGAGTTTCTTGAGGATATTTTACACTTTTGGTATGTTAGCAGGTTAAAAAACAGGTTTGGGAGCTCAGAGGATCAAGCATCAGATGCGGAATTGAGATGGAGTGAGAAAACAGAAGAAAAAACCACAAAGTGGAGGAAAAACAGGCCTTCTGCCAATACGTGTATAGGCATGGCAATACGCGTATTGGTTTGCCTGCTAACAGGCCATTATGCTCATACGCGTAGGACGATGAGCTGCGTACCAGGGCAATACACGTATTGAGCCCAAAAATGCCAGAAAGCCCAAATTGCACCTATTTATTGCCAGAGCATGATTTTATCTTGGTTGGACGATTTCTGGAGAAAAATACAGACTTTGAAGGATGGAAAGTGCAGAAATTTGTCAAGGTTTCATATGTTCAAGTGTTGTTCTGACAATTGAAGATAGACTCCTCATGAAATTCTGTAATGAAAACCATTTATCTTTTTGTTTTCTTTATGATTATGAGTAGCTAAACCCCCCATTGCTAGGGGGTGACCCTGATTCCGATTGTAACGTACTTTGATTTATTCAATGCATGATTCTTTTTATTCATTAAAATTTATTTGTTCTTATTACTGTTCTTCATACTTTATCTGTCAGACCAACGGATTCTGACCGTTAGAAATGTGTTGGATGGACAGTGTCGCTACTGCGAAGAAGGGCCAGCAAAGACAAAAGAGTCGACATCGTTTGTTATTTATCCCAAAGAGAGGGAAAGGAAACGATCAGAGAAAACCTAACCAAAATGGGAGAAGACAGGTCATCGCAACCCTATCTCGGGTTCGGGAGTCGATTACGCAAGGGGAAGGTATGAGCACCCCTCACGTCCGTTGTACTCAACTGGATCCACACTTGTTATTTATCTAAAAAGGGTGATTACTATCTAGCTACAGGCCATAGGGACAAGAGAGAAAAAGAGACTTGGTAAAGCATCTCCGCTTTATGCCTACGTACTCCTTCGTGCAATGGGAAAGTCAGAGTCAACATAGTTTGGAAAACTACGGGTGAAGGTGGGGAGGGTTGCTCGCCAAGACATCGCCATCTTGTGCCTACATATCCTCATCTGGTGTGAGAAATCAGAGCAAACATAGTCCGGGCTAACAAGACCACAGGTTGGTTCAAGTGTTTTACCCGAGTAGGGTTAAAACTTAGTTCTAGCAGTTAGGTGTATGCAGCTCGACCATTGGAGACTTAGGCGTTACCTGTTTGCGGTAGAACCAAGAGTTAACAAAACTCTCCTTATGAAAAAAGTTTTCCAAAATAAATCCCGAAGGATAAAAAAGTTTGAAGTTTATTTTTTGTGTTTTCTAGAGAAGAAGTGAATTGAATTTGGTTTGTAATTCATGTTGCACTATAGACTATGACTCAGGAGCCAATGCGTCGCATATCGTCCAAAGGACATACGCTAAACACTCTAGACAATTGAGAGGAGGCCCCCCAATCATTATTTCCCAAATGCTTAAGGCTCGTAGCGTACAACATTAATTATCCATTATTAAGTGTCTTGAAAGAGTTTGAAGATGAGAAGAGAGAGACACCTCTAAAGGGAGACTAAGACTCAACCTAATGTTCTCATACAAAGTGCACCTATGATTGGGATTAAAGGGAATGCTACCTAATGTTATCATGCATGGATTCAAGCCTAAGGTCTATCATAATCAATCTTGAACAACAGAGATTAGAGGTCCTAAGGGAACATGGCAAAGAAGAAAGAAGAAGGAAGCATAAGATAAAAGAAAGTAAAGATGCAAATATGTGATGCACAATTAGAATGAAAAGAAAGGAGGGAGGAACAAAGTGCAGGGAAAACACCACCACAAGCACATCTCAACCTTAAGCATGCAAATGAGAGATGCAAGAACAAATTGTAAATGCACACAAAAGCATCTAAACAAAATCACACAAAAGTGGGATGAAGTGGGAGAAATGGAATTCCTACAACCACTCAAACATCAACCACTACCAAAAGGTAAACCAAAAAGAAAAGAGAAGAAGCCATAATCCAAATGGGAATGGGAGATAAGATGAGGAAAGAAAGGAACTCGTAGAGGCCACTCAACCATAAGCACCACAAGGACTATGCAAAAGAAAGCACAAAAGTCCTCAAAAGAATCACCATTCATGATATATTCAAAGTACCTCCAAAGGAGGGACTAAACCATCTCAAATGGGATTCAATGGTCCTTGGACAGAGGTTAGAACAAGGGAAGAGAGTGCACAAAACCAAGAAGGAAAGCACATAAATCACATTGCACAAGTAGGCATGGTAAAGGACCTAAGTCCTAAACAACTTCAACATTTGAAACCAAATGGAAGGCCTAAAAAGAATGCAACTCAAAACCAAAACCAAAACACTTTATGACCTAAAAATTGGCATTCAACAACTTCAACATATTATGAAGGTGAATCAAAAAGAATTGGGAGCATTTGAAGTCCATAAGAATCATTTCCCATCCAAATTAGGTCAAGTGTTTGTGTGAACCACCCTTAGGGATAGCTTGACTTGCAAGCTACTCCAAAAATAGGAAAATGGCTCCATTAAATCCAAATAAAATCTCAAAATCACATAAGAAGGTTGGAAACTAGAGTTAAAAAGAGCACAACAAAAGTCCAAGTAAAACATCACCAAAGAATTTGATTCACAAGGGTGCATCCTTTTGAAGGAGGGTTGTCAAGGGTTAAACAAAATGACTTAAAAGTCAACCAAAAATAAACCAAACCAGGGACAAAATCATCCTATAAGATCACTCAACTCATCATTGAAATGAGGAATGAGTCTTAATCATTGGAGATTTAAATTGGTCAAGAAACAAGTAGGAAACAACAAGGAACAAGTGAAAACTCATTCAAAAACACCTCCAGCCATAAATTCCAATTTTAATTGGAAAATAAATGGAAAATGAAAATAAAAAATATCAAAAATTAGTTAACACCCTAAGGTATCCTAAAATATGTTTTGGGGAATTTTATCATGCTTGGAGATATTTTTAATGATTTAAAATGAAAACAGAAATTAAAAGAAAAGAAAATAAAACAAAAAGATGCACACGGTGCAAATAGCAAGCCATCCAGTTCAAAAATCATTGAGCTCAGTTGGAGGGGGCGCAAATAGAAAGTTTGGCCTAAATCAACACAAACTGAATCCATATGTGAAACGCAGTGTTCCACTAAATGAGGTGGAATTCAAAGCTCCACGCGTGCGTTGTCAAGCAATCACAGTCGTTGATCCAAACAAGTCAACAGGTCAAACAATGCCAAGTCACCTTGACCTGAGCAAAGACCAGACGCCGGAGCCCTAGCTCCGGTTGTCTTCTCCGGCAAAGTGGCCAGAGTTGCAAGTCTGAAACTTCACCAAACAACGCCAAATTTTATACCAAATTGAGGAGGAACTCATGTACAATCCAGATCCAAGCCTCAATTTCATTTATCATGCGTAGAAAAAGAGAATCGAACGGTTTAAAATTCACATGATCAATTGGAAAACTCATCAATCAACACAATTATGGTACCAGATTTTTCCTACAAGGTGTAGGGCTTCAGATGCAACAACAATGGTATGGATTCAAAGCTTAACATGTGAGATATTTTGATTTGAAGATTACCTAACGGAGTCTCTTCGTTGGAGCTTCAAATGATGCTTAGCTTGCTTCAAACTATGCAGATCTACCCTATGAAGTTCAAGGAACATGCTTATCACTTCAATCTGGCTTGAATTGGCTTGAATCTCAGTTCACTATTTTCAATTTTGCTCTCCCTCCATGAATTGCCCACTCTGAGAGCTTAAACTTCATTCTGAACTTTTATATGATGGATTTGGATGCAATTGGAGGCCCAATATGGCTTGGTTCACTTGAATTTTAAAAATGCCCAAAATTGGAATCCCTCCCATGCACATGTGAAATCATCTTGAAACACTCGTGGAAATGGCTTAGCTGGGTAGCTGACAACTTGAGTTAGCAATTTGGATTAATGTTGGGCTTTGAATTGATCCATTTAGGGAGATTTGAATTGAATCTTTTTCTTGAAGTAACTTCAAATTACACATGATTTTCACATTATGGACCAAGGTTCCTTTGTGCATTTTTCTTGTTTAAGCATTGTGAGCATAATTGGATTGGAAAATAGT
Source organism: Lathyrus sativus (assembly GCA_963859935.3). Classification (NCBI taxonomy): domain Eukaryota; kingdom Viridiplantae; phylum Streptophyta; class Magnoliopsida; order Fabales; family Fabaceae; genus Lathyrus; species Lathyrus sativus. Next base: position 80,012,358 of record OZ012740.1, on the reverse strand, counting down.
ATGAAAAGTCCTCAAACTTAATCAATTGAATCCATGATTTAACATCCATTTTTCACTTGAAATTCTTCACCAATCTCCATATCCTGGCATAATTCATGATAATCTTGTGTTGCATGATGAACTTGGATTCATTTGGAGCAAGATTCATGTTGGATAAAGTTTCATTTGAAGTGCTTAAGATCATGAAAATGACCTATAATCAAAGTTTCCCAAAATACCCCTGCCTTGCAAGCTTCATAACTTGAGTTCTACAAATGAGATGAAGGACTTCTAGGACTTTTTGGAAAGCTAAGATCATAAGGAAAAACTTTCATGTTTACTCCAAGTTTAGGAGAAACAAAATTCTAGGTCAAAAGTGTCTTGGAAGTTACTTGACTTGTGTTGACTGAAAATATGGTTCATCTGAGACCTCTAACTTGCCAACATCATATCTTGAGTTATACAAACCCAATGGATGACTTCTAGTACTCAAAAGAAAGCTATGATAATTATATACAAGTATAATGTTTGCATAAAAGTGAGATTACCATTTTATCTTGAGATATGTGGTCTTGAAGTTAGGCACTAAATAAGGGATTTTACACTGACAAACCTCTGAAACCCTAATTTAGTAACTTCTCACACTTTTGATTCTCCTTGATTTGATCTTGAAATACCATCCTAGATATCTCAACACAACTATCCATGACTCCAATGACCTAGAATTAAGTCTCAAACTCATCAAAATCCACAGTTGACTTTGCATTAGGCAGATGAAAGCCTAAGTGTACAATCCTTTGGCTGCAACCTCTGGCACATGATATAACCACTTAGATGAGATCCACAATGGCTTCAAAAGAACTCCACAAGCATCTCCACCATCTCCTATCCATATCCATGAGCTTGTAATCCTCAGATGATCCTTAGCTGACCTCCAAGATAGGAGACAAACAACAACTATCAATCCTCTCCCTCAAAGAGCTCTGACCACTTCTAGGTGACTATAAGCACTTGATGACTTGAGTAAACACTCTTGCTTGAGATTGGAACCCTTGATAACCTACTCTTGAGTGACACACCTCTCTCAATCCCCTGCGAAGAACAATGCTATGCATATGCAAATGATAAAGAATGAAATGAAACACAAGCCAAGTAAGCAACAAGGTTGGGCAAATTTTGGGGTACAACAGTTGCCCCTATTCAAACGACTTGGACCTGAATGAGTGAAAAGTGAACGAATTTCAAACAATCAAGGTAAAAGACGGTTGAGTACCAACGAACCCGTAAATTTGCCAACCGCGGAAATAGAACTGCAAACCCCCTCGGGGACAACAATCTCCGGAAATAACTGAATCTGATAGTTGCAACAGAAACAAGCTGACTGATTACCAATCAAACATTGATACGCAGTCAGAAGGAACATCTTCTAACGCACAGGCAATGACACTAAGTCAGAAAGATCATTTGATATCACCAGGCATCTATTGAAATCAATAAGCATCGAACTCGAAGGCCGGCTCAACACGCAGTTGAGAAAAACATTTGACATCACCGCCAGGCATCTGTTAAAACACAGGCATCAAACCCGAAGGCCAGATCAACACGAAGCTGATCATCCGCTAATCCAAGCAGGCATTCGCTAAATAAAAATGAGCATCGAACCCGAAGGCCGGATCAACACGAAGTTGATAAGGAACATCTGACATTGCTGCCAGGCATCTGTTTTGTAAAACAGGTGTCGCTACTCGAAAAAATGCAACGAAGGGGAGGCAAAAAGATAGACAGAAGAGTCGCCATCAAACTTTATTTATCCCATGAGGGTAAGGGGAAACATCTAGAAAACCCTAGGGAAGAAATGGATAAGATGGTCTCGCGACCAAGAACGGGTTCGGAAGCCGGTTATGCGAGGGGAAGGTATTAGTACGCCTCGCATCCATCGTACTCGATGGGAACCATTTGTTTGTTGATGTGTGAAGGTATTTTCTAAAATATTATTACTAAATGAGTGTTTCAAAGGGATAAAGAGAAAGGTTAGAAACCGGGGAAGGGGAGGTAAAGAGGGAAAGAAATGACTCGATAGGACTTTGTGGTCCTAGGCCTACGTATTCTCAACAGATATGAGAAAGTCAGAGTCGACGTAGTTTGGGAAACTACAGGTGATAGGGGGTTGTTCTCACCAAGACATTGCCGTCTTGTGCCTACGTATTCTCATATGGCATGAGAAATCAGAGCAAATGTAGTTTAGGATAAGGTTAACTGATGTTTTCATGGATGATATTATTGTGCGCATTCTAGCAATTTAAGTGTATTGCTACTCAACCATTGGAGACTTAGGCGTTACCTGTTTGCAGTAGAACGGACGTAACATATCCTTTTTGAAATGATTATTTTTCGCCATGCAAGGCAAGATGTCGCATTTGACTTGTGGAATTGTTTTTTTAGGGGTGAAATATGTCATCGGGTAGTAACCCCTTGCGGGTAGTACCCAATTCTTTATCTCAAAGTTTTGTTGTGAAAAGGTATGGCGAATATAGCGTCTTCGTATTAAAAGACGAGTATCGAAACCACACACACTACAATAAGTATCCTGACACTCGGAGAGGAAGAAGTATACACTCAATCCTCTCTCTTTAGTTCAATACAAAGAGAACTTCATTCTCTTATTAAAGTATTTTTTGTTTTGAATGGTAAGTGCTTTGCGACTGTAAACCCTACGGTAAATGTCAAGCACCCGGGATAGGAGAAGGCATACGCCTAACCACTCCTTGACCACTCAAGATTTTGTTATGAAAATGATTTGAAAAATGCACTCGGTACAGGACCAAGGTTTTAGGAGAGAAGGTGTGGAGAATACAAGCGTCTTCGTATTGAAAGACGAGTATCAAGACCACACACACTACAGTGAGTATCCTGACACTCAGAGAGGAAGAAGTCTACACTTAATCCTCTCTCTTTAGTTCAACACAAAGAGAACTTGATTCCTTTATTACAGATGGTTTTGAAAATGCACTCGGTACGAGAACGAGGTTTTAGGAGAGAAATGGTTGCGGAAAGAAGTTGTGGAAAAGAAAATGTCTTCGTATTGAAAGATGAGTATTGAAACCACCCACACTAGAGTGAGCATCTCGACACTTGGAGAGGAAGAAGTCTACACTCAATCCTCTCTCTTTAGTTCAATACAAAGAGAACTTTATCCTTTTATTAAAGATGGTGAATTGGTTCAACAATTGTTTGAGAAAATCTGCTTGATGTTGGATCAAGGGTTTGATTGCTTAAAAAGTTTGAGGTGATACGAACAAGGTTGATGGTGATGCACAAGACAATTGACTTACAAGGTCAAAAATGACTCGATGTGAATCGAGAGTTTGTTTTCTTGAAAATAGTTTTCTGGAACCAAAGGTCAAAATGACCAACATTAAACATATATCAAACATACAACCACAATGAGTTATTCGGCTTAAAAAGAAACAAGATACGAAAAAAATGGCATTTTTTAGGAACAAACTAGAAAAAACAGGGGAAGTTCGCTAGGCGAAGGCTGTAGCGAAGCTACCCAGAAAAAACAATAAGTTCACTAGGTGAAGGTGCTAGCGAACGCAAATAGAGGCGAAAAGGGACTGAAGTTTGCTAGGCGAAGGTGCCTAAAAAAAACAACGATAAGTTCACTAGGCGAGGTGCTAGCAAACACAAACATAGGCGAAAAGGGCCAAAGTTCGCTAGGCGAAGGTGACAGCGAACATGACAGAAGAAAAAGTCAAGAAGTTCACTAGGCGAACTTCATGTTGTTTTGCCCAAAATGCACGTTTTATGGAAACAGTGGGGAAAAGTGGCAAAGTTCGCTAGACGAACTTGCCAGCGAACATGACAGTGTTTTTGAGTTTTTCAACTCATGTCACTATGCAACCTACACCATGTTCTATCTCTTTTCTTAGCTCTTTTACAACATATTTTTGGTCATATCAAGATCTTATTACCGCATAAACACAAGCAAAAACAAAATGAAAATAAAACATGCACAATAGAAAGTAAAAGAGATAAGGGTTTGAAAGGAAAGATACCCAAGAGTTACTATCCTCCTTCACTAATGGTTTGTGCTTCTATGGTCTACCTCCTCCTTCTGATTTTCTACATCACTCTTTGTTCTCTCAAGGTTTTCTTTTCAATCTTTTTTTCTGTTTTTCTCTCTTACTCTTTTTTGCTCCCAATCTCTCTATGTCAAATGTGTGTGAATGAATGTGTTTGCAGCCTCCTCTCCTTTCTTATCTCAGCACCTTAGGGTTTGCTCTCCCTTCAAGATTTCAAATTTTTACTTGGAAATGTCTAAGACAACTTTCTTTGTGTCACTCTCTTTCTTTCCATTTCCATGTATGTTGCTATGCTGCATTTTTCTGCACTACTTGCCCATGCTTTTTTTTCTGCTGCACTTTGTATTATGCACCCCTTTGTTGGCTTGTGCTTGGACAACCCCTTTTGGTCAATGTTAACCTTTGGACAGAATTTTGAAATTCTGATTTTTAGATGCACTATCATATGCTATTCCCTTGGTCTTGTGACATTTATTTATTTTGTGACATGATGCAATTTGTCACCTCTTGCATGGGACTATTTTCGATCATATTCAAATTGCTCATGAATACATGCATAGCCTTGATCTTGAAATATTCCAACATTAAGTTAACTCTCAAATATTTTTCTTGCATGTTTGTAAGCACAAAGAGGATCATGTGGACTTGATAGGGCATGAAGGGTACCATAGCATGAAGTTAATTAGAGGCTTGAATTAAGACTAAAAATAGCTTAATTTTCTAAGCATTACCAAGAGTTTGAAACTTTGCAAAAAAAATGTGAAATTCTTGCAAATGTCATGAAATTTCTTTGTAATATTCTTGAATCTAGGCTTGAATTCCATGAACCGTGATTTTGGAACAATGGGTCTCCCTTATGCCAATCAATTTGCAAGGGATGAAGTCTTGAATTATGAACTTGTGATCTTTGAACTCCACTTGAACATAGAGTTGGATGGAAAAATCTTGAATTAGGCCTTGCACTTCATGTTCCTTAGAAATATTAATCTTGAATATCCTAATAAAAAGAGGGCAAATTTTGGGGTGCAACAACTGCCCCTATTCAAATAGCTTGGACCTGAAGTGATGAAAAGCAACTGCTTTCAAACATTCGAGGTAAAAGGTGATTGAATATAAAAGAACCCAGAAATTTGCCAACCGCAAAAAGAAATCGTAACTGATAATTGCAACTGATGAACTATGTTAAGGAAAATGTGATAAGATGAATGTGTCCGTCAAAGACATCACAATCTGTCGAGGTCTCGATACCACATAGGCTTATTGAGGTAAAATGACGTCAGTCGGGGTCTGGATACCACACGGACTAAAGAGAACATCATAAATTGTTGGGGTCTGGATACCGCACGGGCGAAAAGATATATCAACGGAAACCGGGTCTGGATACCGCACAGACTTTGAGAAACGGATTGGAGAGAGCCAGGGTCTGGATACCACACGGGCTTGCTGGAATGCAACAAAAGAAGCCGGGGTCTGGATACCGCATAAGCTAACTAAAATAACCGGAGGAAGTCGGGGTCTGGATACTGCACGAGGTTACTGAAATAACCGGAGGAAGCCGGGGTCTGGATACCGCATAGAATTACTGAAATAACCGGAAGAAAGTCGGGGTCGAGATACCATGCAGGCTCGAGCAAACTGGAGGAAGTCGGGGTTTGGATACCACACGAGCTTACTGAAATAACCGGAAGAAACCGGGGTTTGGATACCACACGGACTTGAGAAAACCAGAGGAAGCCGGGGTCTGGATACCACACAGACTTGAGCAAATCGGAGGAAGCCGAGGTCTAGATACCACACGAGCTTACTGAAATAACCGAAAGAAGCCGAGGTCTGGATACCACACGGACTTGAGCAAACCGGAGGAAGCCGAGGTCTGGATACCACACGAGCTTACTGAAATAACTGAAAGAAGTCGGGGTCTGAATACCACACGAACTTGAGCAAACCGGAGGAATCCGAGGTCTAGATACCATACGAGCTTACTAAAATAACCGAAAGAAGTCGGGGTCTAGATACCACACAGACTCGAGAAAACTGGAGGAGGCCGGGGTCTGGATACCACACGAGCTTACTGAAATAACCGAAAGAAAAGTGGAGGTTTGGATACCACACGGGCTTGAGCAAACCGGAGGAAGTCGGGGTCGGGATACCATGCAGGCTCGAGAGAAAACACTATTGTCTGTTGGAGATACAACTGGAAACAAGAGGTAATAATCTGGCTTATGTTTCAAATGCACATGTTTGAATATGGCGTAATTCTCCATACAAAATGGAAATGTTACGCGTTTGGGAGGATGCTATGCAGAAATGCAAATGCAAAGGAACCACATCAGCAAAATGAATCATGAAGAGAGGAAGGCAACTCTGATGGGGATCAAATCAAACTCTGCTGAGGAAAATGCCCTGGATGGCCTACCAGAATACGACTCTTCTGGGGAATAAATGTCTCGGCTAGGGGAAACAAAATCCACTCTACTGGAAAAATCAGCCCTGGATGGCCTCCTAGAATGACAAAAACTCTTCTAGGGTACAAAGCAAACTGCTAAGGAATAGCTCCACTCTATCAGAGGTTCCACTCTACTGAAGATATAATCCACTACTCCAGCGACTTTGCTAGGGGTTAGGCAATGAGGGATCAACATCGACCTCTGCTCGAGGAAATGAGAAGTAAGACTCAACAAATATCAAAACTCCGTATGTTGAGGAAAAGATAAATGCGTTGAGCTATTGAGAATAGGTGTACACACTCCACCTGTTGGGGATGGCTCTACTCTACCAGGGATATCAATCTCGGCCTGTTGAGGATAACTTCGATCGCGTAATCCCAACCCTGTTGGGGAATAAACGTCTCAAACTGCATATCTTTTCTCTTATGGGGACAGAAACATGGTGACCTTACCGGGGGGTACACCTCTATAATAGCCTCGAGAGCGAGAGCCCTGCAAATGACAATAATTTTTTGTGCAACAAGAGCCATCTTAGTCATTGTTCATGACATCGCTCAAGCAAAAATATCGTTTCGATTATGATTGGCAGAGCCCACAAGTTTATGTATGCAAAGTTTTATCAAAAACATCAGACATCTTTTGCAAACAAAACAGTAAAAGCTAAAACAGGTACGAAAAGCTTTTTGAATAGTATACTTCATTGATTGATGGCATGTAAATAGGACAAGTTTACATCAGATGCAACCCCTGAAAGGAGGAAGTTGCACAAAAAGGTACATAAATGCAAAAGGATATACAAAATGTCGGCAATATGGTATAGACGACCGCCATGTGTTGATTCGACTATGACTCGCATGACTTCGATGTTTCTCCAATGCTTCGTCCTCTGAAGAGATTGATTTGAATGACTGGCCCTCGGGTCCTCCTAGAATCCACTGTACTCACGATATCACATGCAGATCACAGTCATTTGCTTTTCAAATCCCTAACTTTTGTCTGAATTGCCCTCGTGGGTTTTCAACTCACCGGGATACCCATTTTTGCCAAAGCCGCCTTTTCAAGTTTTGAACTTTGCGGGTCTACATTTTTCCTTTTTTTATCCCTAACTTTTGCCCGAACCCATTCTTTTTTATGGTCCGTGTTGCACCCCAAAATTTGCCTAACCTTTTCTTTACCTAGCTTGTGTTTCATTGCATTCATTTTAGCATCATCATCTGCATTGCATTGACATGTGTGCAGGAGATCAAGAGGTATGACTAACAACAAGGCTACCAAGGTTATGAAGCTATCTAAAAGGTTTATTCAAGTATTCAAGGATTGATATCCTCATCAAAGAAGTCAAAGATTCTCAGAGAGAGTGGTTGAAGCCAAGAATGCACATCTCCTAACTTGAAGGTTATGGGAAGCTATTCAGATGATTCTAAATCCATGAAGTTGGACCTGAAGCCTTGAGAGAGCTCAGGAGGAGTATTGAAATTCATTTTTAAGCCTAGACAGGTCATTTTGCAAAGTGTAAGAAGCTACTACTAAGATTGGTACAACTAGAGTTTCATCTTGTCAACCCTAGGTCAACAGATGATTTGAAGAAGGTTGAGACCTAATTTCAGGCCATGTGATCATGGATTTATGTATTAAGATGCCCAAGGGATGATTCCCAAGGTCAACTCATCATGAATCAAGAGTGTGAGGAGTTCCTAAGCTAGGGTTGCTATGCTTGATAGTGTAAAATCCCCTGGTTTGGTGCCTAACTTCAAGACCACATAACTCAAGATGTGATTTTCATATTACCTTGACCCTAACATGATTGTTGTAGAGCATTATCAAATCTTTAATTTGAGTACTAGAAGTCCTTGATAGGGTTTATAGAACTCAAGTTATGAAGTTTGCAAGTTACAGGTCATTAGATGAATGTGAATTTGGAACTTGAAAGTCAACCAACTTGCATGACATTTTTGACCTAGAAATATGATTCTCCTCAACTTTTGGCTAACATGAATGTTGTTCCTTATCTTCTTAGCTTTCCAAAAAGTACTAGAAGTCCATGATTGTATTTGTAGAACTCAAGATATGAGCTTTGCAAGGCAAGGGCATTTTGGGAAGTTGAGATTATAGGCCATTTTTTATTATGGGTCAATTTCACCATCTTACACACCTCAAATGGAATTTTGTTCAACTTGAAAGTTGTTCAAAATGATGTTATTTATCCAACCATGAACCAAGGATCCATTGATATGGATTAGAATGAGAAATGTGTGAAGAAAATTCATGAATGAATCATTAAAGGAAGCTTGAAAAGGGCTAATTCAAATCAATTCATTTTGGAACCAATTCATGTCATATCTGTGCTTGTTTTGAGTCTAATTGATGTTTTAAGAACATTGGAAAAATCAGAAACCAAGTTTGAATTCATTTGCTATGTCAAATCCAAGATTTCTTCATCCTTAAGCAACATAATGAAAATCAACCATAGATTCAATTCCAATACCTCAATCCCATCCACACATCTTCCTTACATCATAATTAACCAGAATGGATCCATGAGCAAGCTTGATAGCTCTGTTTGGATGAGTTTTACAAAGCTTCAAACTTGGAAAAGTGGATTTTGAATTGGGCTGCCATGGGCTTCAATTGGGCTTTTAATCACTCAATATCCATTGCATATAACCTCTGGGATGATTTCCAACTGCCATAACAAAATTTTGGTGGAAAATAACAGAAAATTGAGTTAAGAAAAGTGGAGAAACTTGGAAAAACAATTTTGAAGATAGAGCCATTTTCAGTCCAAATTATCATTGCAAAAAGCTTCAGTAAGGATCATTGATGGATTCTGGACGATTTTCTTGAAGCTTCATCCACAATTCAAGCCTCTGTCGAAGCTTATTAACAGGTTCCTATCTTTCATCCATACGCTCTATTCTTGATGAATTGCTATGTTATTTTCACATGATTGTGATCCTTAGAGTGTGTAGAACGTTTTAGGATTAGAATGGTTAAGTTTAGTGACAATTCTTGACAGAACACCTTAGGTTGTAGTTTGGATTTCTCTCAAAATATTGGATGAAAATGGAAAAGAAACATAGATTGTTGATGTAGGAAGTGAGAGGAAGTGATTAGTGCCTTCAATTTTGGCTTTTGTGAAAGTTGAGAATTCTTGAGATTCTTGGATGATCACGATTTTTGAGTTTTAATGGAGGAAAGTAGAAATAAATCACATAGGTTTGGTTCAAGAAAAATCCCGTTTTGGTCAAGGAATGAGGAAGTTAGGATTTTGGACATTTGGAGAAGATGACCGGCACAAGGCCGACCACCGTCTGCGTGTGGCAGCTCTGCCCATGCGTTCGTTCCCTCCGTTTCCATTTTAAAATCCCAATTTTCATGCCAGCCGTCCGATCGTGTTTGATAACTTGACTTCGTAATCCCATCGCGCGGCTGAGAACGCATTTCGTGAGTTGGCCATTTCCCATAGTGAAATGCTGAGTTTCATTAAAGAAACTCAGCTGGGCCTAGTACGTTTACTAACTGCACCCCTCACAACCAGGGCCCAATCAAATAGCACGCGTGGAATTAGTAACTGCACCGTTTAGCTTTTCCATTTTTAATTTCATTTTCTTTTAGTTTTCTTTATTAATCCTTGTCCATTTTAATTCAAGAAAAATATTAAATGAAGTAAATAAATCTTGAAAAAAATCATGAATGTATTTTAAAATGTTCTTTAATTAGTCACATTTTTTAATTGCAATTTTAATTCTTTTTTCAATTAATTTTGTATTTTTCTTTTATGTGCTTTTCAATAAATAGAAATCATGCCATGTTAACTTCTAGATTTTTGTTTCCATATCAATGCTTGGATTTAATGTCTGATTTTTTGTATGAGGAATGGTGATACATTGTAGAATATTTTACCATTTTTATTTGGTTTTTTAGATGCTTTTAGGTATAGGTTTGAGATAGATTTCTAAGACCTTTCCCTTGTGGATTCCTTTTAGCATACCTTGAAGTGTAGGATTTGTTTAGAACCTTTAGACTTAGGTTTTAACCCTGGATTTTGTACCATGATTCCTTAACACACTTAGGAAGCCTTAGAATTTTTCCTAGCCTTTTAGGATTGACTTTAGTATTTTTCCTAGAATTTACAAGTTGATCGTGTTTAGGGTGATCCTAACTTAGCTTACCTCATAGTTTAGTTTCTAAAGTGAACTTTAGCTAACTTTAAGCTTCTAATTCCTTCTTGATAGAGTAAAGCTTAGGTTGATACCTATTTAGAACAATTGTTAAGCCTTGATAGAGCTTCTAAATCCATTTGGTTAGGTGATCCTTAGAGCTAATCCTTAGGGTTTCCAGTAAAACCTTGAGGAGGATGATTCCCCTTCTAGCTTTGCTTTGCATTGCTCTTAATCTCCCTTGATTGGTTGAGTGTCATGATGGATACCCTTGGTATACCTAATGCTTCCCATGATTCAATAATCATCAATGAATGGTTGAGTGTCATGATGGATACCCTAGGTATACATCATGCTTCCCATCATTTCTTAATCAAATGAATTTGGTTGAGTGCCTTGGTGAATTCCTTAGGTTTTCACCATGCCTCCCATCATCTAAATCTTTCTTTGTCCTATTGACATAGGATCCCTCTTGGGAGAGCCTGGCCTTCCTTAGGAAGTGCTCTGTGCATTCCTCAAGAGGTGGAGCCTATGATGGACTTCTGTACTGATGTACATTGCCTTGACACCTTAGATTGATACCTAGGTTCTTTACCCATATTTCTTTGTCCTATTGAAATAGGATCCCTCTTGGGAGAGCCTGGCCTTCCTTAGGAAGTGCTCTGTGCATTCCTCAAGAGGTGCAGCCTATGATGGATTCCTGTGCTGATGCATATTAATCAAATGGGCTGATGCACATTAATCAAGTGTCTTAGATTGGCATCTAGGTTCATTCCCTAAATCATTCTTTGTCCTATTGACATAGGATCCCTCTTGGGAAAGCCTGGCCTTCCTTAGGAAGTGCTCTGTGCATTCCTCAAGAGGTAGAGCCTCTGATGGACTCCTGTGCTGATGCACATTAATCAAGTGTTTTAGATTGATATCTAGGTTCATTCCATAAATCTTTTCTTTGTCCTATTGACATGGGATCCCTCTTGGGAGAGCCTGGCCTTACTTAGGAAGTGCTTTGTGCATTCCTCAAGAGGTGGAGCCTTTGATGGATTCCTGTACTGGTGTACATTGAGCTAACACCTTAGATTGACATCTAGGATCTACCCCAATTCCTTTATCTGTCCTATTGACATAGGATCCCTCTTGGGAGAGCCTGGCCTTCCTTAGGAAGTGCTCTGTGCATTCCTCAAGAGGTTGAGCCTCTGATGGACTCATGTGTTGACACACACCAACTAGATGTAGCCTTGGGATGACTTCCTTGTTGCTCTTCCAGTTCACCTCTTCTTTCCTGATGGGTTGTAGTGTGGTTGTTTGTTTTTCTGTTGCTTGATGCATTAGGATAGTCTCATGTGTAGAGTATTCTAGGCTTAGGAGCATGATTGCCATGAAAGGTTGAGCTGAGCTCCCTTTTCTTGTTTGCATTAAAAGGTTGAGATGACCCTCCCTTTGCTTGTCTGTTTTGTTTGTTCTCTTTGCTTGTTTGCTTAGAGGTTGAGGTTCTCCCTCTACTTGTATTGTTGCATTTCATTTGCATCTTTACTGTTTGCTTTTTCCGTTTTATCTACTTAATGATTTTTGCTTTGTTTTGTGTCCCATTGACATGATCCCTTAGGGTTCTCACTTCCTTTGATAAGGATAGTGATGCTAGAATCTTAGGTTGAAACCTTTGCATGATGACATCTAGGAGTTCCCTGTTTCAAACTCAACAATAGGATGAATCCATTGCATGGCAACAGTAGGATGCTTGATGGTTTCCCCTATAGAGTCTTTTTCTTCTTTCTCATCTCCAAAACAACAGAAAATACGTAATAAAGGAAAGTTAGTACAGTACGTTACGAGCCTTAAGCTACTTAGGAAATGATTGTTGAAGGGTCACTCTTCAATAGTCAGGATGTTTAGCCTGGCACCCTTAGGGTGACATGCGATGCATTCACTCCTAAGTCATAGTCTATAGTACAGTACGATCTACAAACATCCATAAAAAAAACACTTATTTCGTAAAAGACCCCAAAAAAAAACTTCGAACCTCTTTTTGCCCCGTGGGCCCATAATTCGAGGAAAACGTTTTCAGAAAAAGAGTGTCGTTAACTCTCAGTTCTACCGCAAACGGTAACGCACGAGTCTCTGATGAGCGAGCTGCATACACCAAACTGCTGGAATTGTTTGTTAACCCTACTCAGGTAAAAACAGATGAATCAAAACCTATGCGTAGTTAGCCCGAACTACGTTCGCTCTGATTTCTCTGACGAGAATACGTACGCACAAGATGCGATGTCTTGGCGAGCAACCTTCCCTTTACCCGTAGTTAGCCGAACTACGTTGACTCTGATTTCTCGTTCTCTGACGAGAATATGTAGGCACAAAGCGTGATGCTTTGCCGAGTCAATTTTCTTTTCTTTTTGAGCCAGCCTTGATAGGTAGATAGTTAAAACAACCCGTCAGATAAACACAACAAGCATGGATCCCATCGAGTACGATGGACGTGAGGGATGCTAATACCTTCCCCTTGCGTAATCGACTCCCGAATCCAGACATGGTTGCGATGATCTTGTCTTATACCTTTTCGTCAGGTTTTTTCCGATCGTTTCCTTTCCCTTTCTGTGGGATAAATAACGAAAGATGGCGACTCTTCTGTTGTGCCGGCACCTTATTTTCGCAGTAGCGACAACTGACTTTCCTTACCACGTATGGACCTTCATAGTTGGGAGTCCATTTGACCCTGTGATCTATTTGTGGAGGGAGGATACGCTTCAACACTAAGTCACCTGCCTGAAAGCTTCAAGGACGCACCTTCTTATCAAAAGCTTTCTTCATCCTGCTCTGGTACAAACGACCATATGCAATGGAGGCCAACCTCTTCTCATCCATCAAACTGAGTTGATTCAATATGTTCTTCACCCATTCTGCCTCATCTAGTTTGACGTCAGCCAGAACTCTAAAAGAAGGAATCTCGACCTCTAATGGCAGGACGACTTCCCTACCATATACCAGCGAGAAAGGGGTTTCCCCAGTTGAAGTATGCACCGAGGTACGATATCCATGTAGAGAAAAGGGAAACATCTCGTGCCAGTCTTTATAAGTCACGACCATCTTCTGCAATATCTTCTTAATGTTCTTGTTAGCTGCTTCCACAGTGCCATTCATCTTCGGACGGTAGGGAGAAGAATTATGATGCTCAATTTTGAAACTCTGGCACAGTTCCTTCATCATCTTCTTATTCAGATTATAACCATTATCAGTAATGATCCTCTCGGGTACTCCATAGCGACAAATGATGTCCCTCTTGATGAACCAGGCTACAACTTGCTTCGTAACATTGGCATAAGAAGCTGCTTCGACCCACTTAGTCAAATAGTCGATGGCCATTAAGATGAAGCGATTTCCATTGGATGAGTTCAGCTCGATCTTGCCAATCATATCAAT
>OZ012740.1:79882742-79997773 GCA_963859935.3 Lathyrus sativus | reverse complement strand
CCATAAATATCAAGGTTCTTGATTCTCAAATCAATCGCTTCTTCAATATCCATGATACATGCTTCATGGGGAGTTGTAATGATTTCCCCAATTCCACTGCCGTAAGAGTTAATAGCACCGTCAAAAATCATTTGCCATTGGGAGCCTAACTCAGGGCCTTCATCAGGTAGCGGCTCATCGCAATCTTTCATCTTCAAGAACATCATATATTCATCAGGAAAATCAAACTTCATCGGCTGATAGTCATCGATCGGTTGTTCTGCGAGATATTCTAACAGAACACTCCCTTTAATGGCCTTCCGGGAGACGTACTGAATGTCATATTCTGTCAGAACCATCTGCCATCTAGCAATCCTCCTCAAAAGTGCTTTCTTTTCAAACACATACTTAATCGGATCCATCTTCAAAATTAACATGGTTGTGTGGTTTAGCATCATCTGTCTTAGGCGTTTGGTGGCCCAAGCAAGTGCGCAACAAGTCTTCTCCAACATTGAGTATCTGGACTCACAGTCTGTGAAATTTTTACTCAAGTAGTAGATTGCATACTCTTTTCTTCCAGTCTCGTCATGTTGACCGAGAACACAACCCATAGAATTCTCAAGAACCGTTAAGTACATTATCAACGGTCTTCTAGCCGATGGGGGCATCAGTATTGGAGGTGATTTTTCTTCAATGCACACACTTGCTTTCAACAATCTTGAACAACAAGGGGAAATAAATACAATTTGTTTTATAATGAGTTATAATAATGTATACAACGTTTTATCAATTTTGTATATTGATCTTCTCTTTCAATAAGAGTTTCCACAAATGTCTAAGACTTATTGCTCAAGAATTTTCTTTCAAAAGATATGAAAATATGCAGAAAATTCTTTATGAAAGTGATTTTTCTTAGATGTGGAAAGATGAAATTGTGATAAAGATTTTGAAAGAGAATTGAAAGAGATGTGTAAGATATTTGTTTTTGAATTTGAAAGATTTAGGTATTTATATTACACAAACACCTCTTGAGAAAATCATGCAAATCTTCAGAAAAATTGATGAACAATTGTCATGTTTCAAAGGAAACATTTCAGAGAAGTTTGGTTGAAGAGATGCAATTTTTCAGAATGATTTTTCAAAAACGTTCAGTGAGAAATAGATTGCACATAGAGACCAATCGATTGCACCTTCACAAAAACACTTGAAATTTCAAATTTTTAACAGAGCAATCGATTGCACTTCAAAACAGAAGTAAAAAAAGAGAAATTTTTAAGCAGGCAATCGATTGCACCAAAGTAACAATCGATTGCTTACTGAAACAGAAGCAAAAATGAGTTAAAATTTTGATCATGCAATCGATTGCACTTTCACAAACTTAGAAAAATTTTGTTTTAAAAGGCTTGTGTTGGTGTGAAAAATAATGTAAAAGTTTTTTAATGATTTGAGCAATTAGGACTTAAACATTTGATGAAAATTCTCATTATACCTTCTGAGGAAAAAACTATTCTTCATGACAGGTCTTTGTCCTGATTCTGATATTTTGAAATGGTTGATCATCTTTTCCTTCTTTGTCAAGAGATTTGTCTTCATCAAAACATATGTTGATCTCTGAGAATCTTGATTTCACATTCTCCCCCTTTTTGATGATGACAAAGCACTCTCCTTTTGTTGCGATGTTCTTTCCGGCAAATTTTCTCCCCCTTAATGTATGAAGTGCTGAGATGATCTGAATTCGTATTGAGGTTGAAATAGCCTTGTATTTGTACCTTAAGGATTCAAGGAAAGACAACAAGCAAAAAGAGTAACATCCGTCTCCCCCTTTTGACATTATCAAAAAGAAGGGAAAGATTTGATAAAAACTGATATAAATAGGCAAGAGACATAGATACCAAATTAGAAATAACATACCAACTAGTCATAAATTAAAATTACAAAATGAAAGAGTTCATAGAAAGTAGAAAGTACAGAACTTAAACAACATAAATAACTTTAAGAAAACATAAAGAAACATGTTTAACAATTTATGACAGATCCATGTTTGGGTCAAAGGAGTGTTGTTCTGGAAATGTTTGCTGGAGAGGTGATGGATGAGTTGGAGGGACAGCTGGATTGGAGGGATCGTAGGGCGGAATGTATACGTGAGAGTAGAGATAGGAGAATTGTTGATTGACGACCTCTTGGAAATTTTGGATTCTAGTGTTTGTTGACTCTTGAATTGCATTGTATTGGTTGTTTATGGAAGTGTTGAGATTTCCCAACCGTTGAGTCATGTAATCCATCAATTGTTGGTTACTAGGTCCATGTTCATTTGGAGGAGGAGGAGCATCATCATTTTCTTCATTCTCTTCCTCATCATTTTCAGCCATACCTTCACCAAGGTACACAACGGTTTTTGTTTCCGGGTTGTATTTGACGCCCATCCGAGAGACCACATTCTTGATGGAGATTTTTTTGATATTTGAGTCCATGAGATACTTATCAAATCCTTCAAAAACTACTTCAAAATGTTCCAAAATTTTTGTGATAAACTATGCATATGGAAAAAACTTGGATATTTTGTAGGTTCCACGCATGTGAACCAAGATTAAATAAGCCCAGTTTATTTGAATGTCATGCTTAATAGTGTATAGAATCTGCATTTCTAGATCATTCACAATGCAGTGTGTTGCACCCCAAAATTTGCCCAACATTTCTTCACCTAGCTTGTGTTTCATTTCATTCACATTAGCATTATCATTTGCATTTCATTAACATGTGTGCAGGAGATCAAGAGGTATGATTACCAATTAAGAGCTATACAAGAATATGAAGCTAGCTAAAAAGGTTATTCAAGTGTGCAAGGGTTGATATCCTTGTCAGAGAAGTTAAAAGATCCTCAGAGAGAGTAATTGAAGCCAAGTATGTGGGTCTCCTAACTATAGAGTTGTGGGAAGCCATCAGATGATTCTGAGGTCATGAAGATGGACTTGGGTCTTTATAGAACTCATGAGGAGTGTTGAAGATCACCTTGAGGCCTAGACAGGTCATTGTGCAAGAATAAGAAGCCTCACCCATGTTTGGTGCAGCTAGGGTTTGACTGGGTCAACCCTAAGTCAACTGAGGATTTGAAGGAGGTTGAGACCTAATTCAAGAGCCATGTGATCATGGATTGATACATTGAGATGTTATAAGGATGATTCCAAGGTTAAATCATCATGATTAAAGAGTTTGAGAAGTTTCAGGCTAGGGTTTCTAAGACTTGACAGTGTAAAATCCCCTAGTTTGACCCCTATCTTCAAGGCCATTTAACTCAAGATATGATTGTCATCTCATCTTGACCCCAACATGATTGTTGTAGAGAATGATCTTAGCTTTAATTTGAGTACTAGAAGTCCTTGATAGGGTTTATATAAATCAAGTTATGAGCCAGACAAGTTACAAGTCATCTGAGGTATGTGAATTTGGAGCTTGAAAGTTACCCAACTTGCATGAAACTTTTGCCCTAGAATGATGATTCCTATGAACTTTTGGTCAACATGAATGTTGTTACTTATTATCTTAGCTTTCTAGATAGTACTAGAAGTCCTTGATAGGATTTGTAGAACTCAAGTTATGGCTTTGACAAGTCAAGGGTATTTTGGGAAGTTATGATTATAGGTCATTTTTGGTTATAGGTCATTTTCACCAATATAGACACCTCAAATGAAATTTTTTTCAACTTGAAAGTTGCTCAAAATGGGATTTTAACCTTGACCATGAATCAAGGAGACATTGAAATGGCTCAACGAAAGACTTGGTTCAAGAAGTGGTGAAAAAGAAAGGATTAAAATGGATTAAATGACCAAAATTCAAATAAATCATTTTGTGTGCAAATGGAGCAAAGTAATATCATTTTTGAATGGAAAAATCATTTTAGAAACTTTGGCAATGTTAGAATTTTGGTTTGAGTCTCATATCATGCCCTTTTTCTTTGTTTCTTCATGATGAAGTAACATAACATACACAAGCCATTGGATGGAAACAAGGAGGGAAACATCACCATTCATGTTCAAAATCTCATGAGAAGTTGAATGCAAGCTTGCTAGGGCCAAAACAAAGTGGGAATCGTGACTGGTGTAAGTGAGATTTTGGAGAGAATTTGAAAATCCAATTTCTCATTCTGAAGCTTTGAGAAAGTTCTAGATGATTCTAATGAGTTCTATACAAGTGGTTGAGTGTGTTTAGCCATTTTTTTGGAAGAGATTGAAGCCTGAAGCAGAGAGTGAAGTTGAAATTTCAAAGGTGCAAGTTGAAATCGCGTTCTGAGTTCAAGGCCAATTCAGTGGAAATTGAAGATTGCATTAGCTTTGTGAGGAGTTTTGGAGTGTATCTGCATCATCTTGGAGGTTGAAGTGATCAAGAACCCCTTCTGTTACACCTCTGAACACAGGTTGGTACATTTCGTTTTTGTGCATAATCTAGAAGGAGATAGATAGAAATCTATAGGTGGTTAGGATCCTGATGATGTATAGATGGATTTGAGATGATTAATTTGGGAATTAGAGACAAGTTAGGATGTGGATCATTTTCTGTTGAAGCTGAATTCTTGCAATTCTTGGATTGATAATCAAGATTAGATATGGGAAATTGATCACCATGAGATAAGGATCATGTCTGTGCATTTAATTGAAGTTCTGAGGAGATTCAAGAATGAGGTGTATTTTGGAATGGCTATCGGGTTTGAAAATCCATGGAGATTTAGATGATTCTAAGGCTGGATTCATGATCAACATGAAAAACTAGACAAGATGATGTATCATTTTGTAATTTTTGATGAACTGTGTGTTTGACCTCACCGGAGAAGACAGTGGCGCCACTGCTCAGGCCACCGTCTGAACTCTCCCTCCATCTGAATTCAAATTGGGGACGATGCACTGCAAGCATTGGATCTTGCTGAAGACTTGACCAAGTAATCCATGTAGACGGCCACGATTGCTTTGAAAATTTGGACTGTTGACTGAAGCCAATACGCATTGTTTCATTTAATTGAAGCGCCTGGGCTTAATGACTGGATTGATATCCACACTGTTGCACCCCAAAATTTGCCCAACATTTCTTTACCTAGCTTATGTTTCATTTCATGCACATTAGCATTATCATTTGCATTTCATTGACATGTATGCAGGAGATCAAGAGGTATGATTACCAATCAAGGGCTACACAAGACTTTGAAGCTAGGTGGGAGGCTTATTTAGGTGTTCAAGGGTTGATATCCTTGTCAGAGAAGTTA
Organism: Lathyrus sativus; assembly: GCA_963859935.3. NCBI lineage: Eukaryota > Viridiplantae > Streptophyta > Magnoliopsida > Fabales > Fabaceae > Lathyrus > Lathyrus sativus. The sequence continues at coordinate 79,992,543 of OZ012740.1, read as the reverse complement.
AAAGATCCTCAGAGAGAAAGGTTGAAACCAAGAGTGTGTGCCTCCTAACTTGAGAGTTGTGGGAAGTCATCAGATGGTTCTGAAGCCTTGAAGTTGTACTTGAGGTCTTGAGAGAGCTCATGAGAATTTTTGAAGATCACTTTGAGGCCTAGACAGGTCATTGTGCAAGATTAAGGAGTCTCAACCATGAGTGGTGCAATTAGGGTTTGACTGGGTCAACCCTAAGTCAACTGATGATTTGGAGAAGGTTGAGACCTAATCCAAGAGCCATGTGATCATGGATTTATGCATTAAGATGTTATAAGGATGATTCCAAGTTTAACTCGTCATGATTGAAGAGTTTGAGAAGTTTCAAGCTAGGGTTTCTAAGACTTGACAGTGTAAAATCCCCTAGTTTGACCCCTATCTTCAAGGCAATTTAGCTCATGATGTGATTGTAATCTCATCTTTCCCCCAACATGACTGTTTTAGAGCATGATATTAGCTTTAATTTGAGTGCTAGAAGTTCTTGATAGGATTTGTAGAACTCAAGTTATGGCTTTGACAAGTTACAAGTCATCTGAGGAATGTGAATTTGGAGCTTGAAAGTTACCCAACTTGCATGACACGTTTTCCCTAGAAGGATGATTCCTATGAACTCTTGGTCAACATGAATGTTGTTCCTTATCCTCTTAGCTTTCTAGAGAGTACTATAAGTCCTTGATAGGATTTGTAGAACTCAAGTTATGGCTTTGACAAGTCAAGGGTATTTTGGGTATTTAGGCTTTACGGGCCATTTTGAGTCATGAGTCTATTACACCATCTTGCAAGCCTCAAATGCATTTTTGTTCAACATGAAAATTGTTCAAAATGATGTTTTTAGCTTTTCTAAACATCAAGTGTTCATTGATATGGATTATATCAAGCATTGGTTGAAGAAACTTCACATAAAAGCCATTTTAATGAATTAAAATGAGAAAATTCAAAATAAGTGAGATTAACATGTTTTCAAGTCAAATTTGTGGTCATTTTGAATGGAATTCATGTTTTAGAAATATTGGAATTGTCACATTTTTTATTTGAGTTGCTTAACATAGCCATTTGGATGATTGCTTCACAAGTAAGAAACATACCCTATACACTCCATATGTTGAAACAAAGGGAGAAAACCACTTCATTACACTCCATAATGCTTAAGTGAATGTTTTGGAATGATTGTGGAGCATGACCAAAGCTTGAAGGCACATATCCATATTGAAATTTGTAGAAAAAAGTGAAGATCCAAAATCCATAATTGGGCCTAGTTTGGGCTTCTAATCCATTGAAACAAAACATAAATAGGATAATGGTCATTCTAAGAAGCTTCTAATGCAGAATTTTGTTGAGAAACCATTGGAGAGAGGTGGAGCATGAAGCTTGAAAGTGAAAATTCATTCTAGAGAATCAAGGGGTTTCAGCCAGAGTGAAGCATCAAGAAACATTCTCCATTAATCCTTGAAGAATTCTGCAATGTTTGGAAGAGAATTGAGGCGTGTATCCACTGCAATTCAAGCTTCAAGGTAGGTTCTAACTTCTTGAAATCTCTCACTGGTTATGCACTTTTAATGAATTAGAAGCATGTGGTTAGGTTCCTCTTAGGATATAGATGGATTCTGGATAATTAATTTGCATGATTAGAGACAATTTAGGGTTGACACCATTTTCGGTTGAGATTGTTATTTTACGAACCTTGCGTTTTTAGAATGAATGAGTGGTACGGTTGGATTCCTGGTGAAATTTAGGACAAGATTCATGTAGAACTCTTGGCGAATGGTGGTCTGTAGAGGGAGTTAGGGTTGCCTGATGGTGGCCGGAAAAGCCACCGGCGATGGCCTTCGCGCGCGCAGGTTGAAAAGTTGCAGAAATTTGAATTGAAGAAGATGTAATCTAGGACGTCCATTTGTGAGGGGGACTTTGACTCAGGCGTCCATCCAACGGCAGCGATTGCGCCACATACCCCTCCCCTAAACACAGCGTTTTGGTTAGTGAGTTCCCAGGCTTGGTTTACTTCGCTGTGTGAACCAGAAGAGCGTAGGTTCGATACCTCACGCATGCAATATTTCTTTTAACTTTTTGTGAACTGAATTGAACATGAGGAATTCAGGCGCATGGGCCTTCGCATTAGCTGCTCTTCACACCCCACTCTGGGCCCAACCCACATGTTAAACTGGTTATTTCTGCTATTTGCCACGCTGGTTTAATTAATTTCCTTGAATTTCTTTATTTTCTTCATTTCATGTGACTTAGAAAATAATTCATAAAAAATAGAAGATTAACTCAATTAATTCCAAACTTTTTTCCCTTGATTCATGATTGAATCTAGAATTTTGTAGATAAAAAATATTAATAATTCATGTATTTTTTATTTTATTTGCATTTTTGAATATTAACTGATATTAAAATAACCATGGTTGGTGCCTTGTTTTGATGAATTTGGTTTGAGCACTTGGTGATGATTCTTGCCTTGATTTTTTTGTGTATATATAGCATAGATATGCATGTTCCTCTTAGATTTTTCTCACATTTTTGTGATGAATATAGGTGATAGTTTTAAGTTGAAAATTTAGGTGCTCTATTTTTAGGGTTTATGTTTAGTACCTTGTGATTTAGGTTTTATTTTTAGGACTTGGTGGATGATTCAACCTCTGAATTTTGTATGGTAGATTCATGATTGAATTAGGGTCCCATAGTTATTTTTGTAGGATTTTACAATTGGTTTTAGTATTTTAGTTAGGGTTAACTTTAGTACTAGGTTTTAGGTGATCCTAACTTGCTAATTCAATTAGATTGATTTCTTTAGATTAGGGTTTTGCCTCTCTTGCTCTTGGATGATGTTGAAGACATGTGTGGGCTACTATGTAAGGCTTGAAGGATTTTGTATGTGAATATTTCCCTTCTTTTGGTGTAGTGTTGATTAAGTGTTAAGATTAGGGTTTGTAGGCAGAGCTTCTAGATAGATTCTCTTCTTTCATAAACATGGAAGGTGTTGATCACTTCCATTCTTCCCTATGATGTAAGGTCCCCTTGTGAAGGCCTCATCCCTCCTTTGGTAGGATGTGTGGCTCTTTACAAGTTGGTAGAACCTTTAAGGGTCCCTTTCTCCGATGATGGGGTGCTTAGTGGTGACCTTTGGTCTTCACTCTGCTGTCAATCATCCAAACCTTACTCTTTTTAGATGAATCTTTCTCCCTTTCTAGAGGCTGGAATGCCTTGTTAGAAGCTTTGAAGAGGATGGAGGTTGCTACTTCTTTGTGGTTGAAGACTACCCTTGGAGCTGAAGTTTGAAAATCAAGCTGAGATTGAAGAAAGAGCTGAAGCTTGAAGAAGATGAAGAACAAGCTGATACTTGTGAGGGGAATCCATTGAAGATTGAATGAAGAAGCTTAAGCTTGAGGTTGGAAAGCAAGTTGATACTTGTGAGTTCAATGCTTGGAGTGCCTGAAGGAACAAGTTGATACTGAGGCCTGAAGGTGGGGTTTACTTTGGAGCTGAGGCCTGAAGAAGAAAGGATAAGTTGATACTTATGTTTGATGTATTAGAAGCCTGAAGAAGCAAGTTGACACTTGCTATTAAAGATGAAAGACTTGAAGAGCAGTTGAGGACTAAGGACTGAACTGCTGTCAGAGGATTGCTTTGTTGACCTGCTTTTTGTCTGTTTGCTTTTTTGTGCAACTGCATTGGTGTGACTTGTTTTATTTGCTTGATGCATTAGAATAAGTTCATATTTAGTTTAATTTAAGCTAGGAGCATGATTTCACTAGAGGTTGAGTTGCTCCTTCTGCTTGTATTTTTACTGTATGGCTTTGCTTGCGGGTATTCGGTAGAGCCCAGCTCCCTTGCCTATGTGGTTTGTGTTTTGCTTGATGGCATTTTATTTCTTCTGTATGATTGCAGTTATTCATATCTGGCTTGAGGTTGAGATGAGCTTGTGGAGGCTGATGCCCCACACACATTTCCTCCCTCACTTGCATTGCATGCATTTTACAGTCGTTTACTATTTACTGTTTAAGCTGATGCTTTATCTGTTGCTGTTTATCATTGACATGATCCCCTAGGAATCTCATTTCCTTTGATAAGGAAGTGATGATAGAACTTTAGGTTGAAACCTATGCATGATAACTTCTAGGAGTTCCCTGTTTCAAACCTCAACCATAGGATGAATCCTTGGCATGACAACATTAGGACTTGATAGTCTCCCCTTAGTTGTCCCCCTCTCTTCTCATCTCAAAACAAATTAAAATACAGTAATAAGGGTTAACTGACGTCGTGCGTTACGAGCCTTAAGCTATCTGAGAAAGGATTGTTGGAGAGTTATTTTCAACAGTCTGGATGTTTAGTATGGTACCCTTTGGGTGACATGCGACGCGTTCACTCTCAGGTCATAGTCTCTAGTGCGATATTGGTTGCAAACATCCATAAAAAATAGTTCTTCCGTAAAAGACAGAAAACAAACTTCAAATCTTTTTGCCCCGTGGGCCCGTAATTCAAAGGAAGCTTTTCTGAAGAAAAGAGTTTCGTTAACTCCCAGTTCTACCGCGAATGGTAACGCCAAAGCCTCCAAGGGTCGAGCTGCGTACACCAAACTGTTGGAACTGTTTGTTAACCCTACTCGGAAAAACAGATGAATCTGAATTCCCGTAATCCGTATTTTCCCAAACTACGTAAGCTCTGATCTCTCATACCTGTTGAGAGTACGTAGGCACAATACTGATGTATTGGCGAGCCACCTTCCCCGTAACCCGTAGTCAGTCGAACTACGTTGACTCTGATTTCTCATTCTCTGATGAGAATACCTAGGCATAAAGTGCGACGCTTTGCCAATTCATTTTCTTTTCTTTTTAGACCAGCCTTGATAGGTAGATAGATAAAACTAACCCGTTCAGTAAACACAACAAGCGTGGATCCCATCGAGTACGATGGACGTGAGGGGTGTTAATACCTTCCCCTTGTGTAACCGACTCCCGAACCCAGACAATGGTTGCGATGACCTTGTCTTATACCTTTTCGTCAGGTTTTTCCGATCGTTTCCTTTCCCGTTCTGAGGAATAAATAACGAAAGGTGGCGACTCTTCTGTTTTGCCGGCACCTTATTTTCGCGGTAGCGACAGCTGGCGACTCTGCTGGGGACTTGATAGTTTCCTGGGATTCAACATCCCTTATGCGAGTCAGTTTGGGGATCCAACGTCCCCTGCGAGAGTTAATCCTAGCGCTTGTATGATTACTTGTTAGGTTGTGTTTTATTTCCCGCACTTTATTTTCAGTATGATATGATTATCTGTGCTGTTGTGGGAGGGGCATTCTGATGAGTGAGAAGCCAGACCCAGGCTTGAGTGTACCTAGCATTAGTTGTGGAAATTAGTGCGCGCGTGCTTGCTTTGCATGCACTAGTGTCTCATGAAATCCACGCTCAAACGAGGTTCTCCCGGTTGACTTCTTTTCCAGCCCTTTGGGCCTGAGGGGTTGTTGGTTTGGAGGATTGTCGACTCTGGGGACCGATCATTTGGGATTCAGCTGAGTGAGGCCGCTTTAGGAGATGGTGATGCCACACCTTCTAGGTATCGTATCACCCCTCTTGAATGTCTGTGACGCTGATGACCGCATAGGATGCCGAACTTGTGTCAGTTTAGGTCCATACCTGTGAGCAGGGTCGGGTTTGTTGCAGGAAGCCTTAACCTTCAGACTACCTGGTTTTCTTGATAGTGAATCAGTTTTGTTGGTATCAGAGGTTATCATCATCAGATGTATATTTGTTCTTGACAGAGCAGGTTTATGGTTGGGATCAAAGGTTCTCATCATCAGATGTATATGTGTTCTTGACAGAGTAGAGTTATGGTCCTGTATCAGAGGTCCTTATCATCAGATATATGATTGTTCTTGACAGGGCAGAGTTATAGTCTGACATCAGGGGTTTCTCCTCATCATCAGATATGTTTGTTCTTGACAGAGCAGATTTATGGTCCGATATTAGGGTTTTCTTCTCATCAGAGATAGGGTTGTTTTGGACAGAGCAGTATTGTGGTTTTGTTGATACAGAACCTTCAACAGCACAGTCGTCTTGATCTCCTGCTGCATGATTGCATTTTGCATTGTTTGCATACCCATTTGCATTTCATTAACGTGTGTCTGTGTTGCAGGTAGCGTTTCCCCCGATTCAGGTTTTCTTGCCTTCTATTGTGTTGTCATGGGTTCTCTGAGGAAGACTGTGGCTTACAAACTCCCCACTCCTGATGTTGTCCAGCTGACTGGTTTGATTGCTTTGGCAGATGATTCTGTGAGAGGTGAATTCAGGAAGTCGTATGGGAAGTTACTCAGCCTGGTTCGTAGACCTTCTGTGTTTGAGTTGAATGGGTTGCACGCCTTGCTGCAATTCTATGATCCTCCTTTGAGATGCTTTACCTTCCAAGACTTCATTCTCGCACCCACACTAGAGGAGTATGCTGATCTGTTAGGTGTGCCTATCAAGAGTCAGATGCCCTTTGTTCATATGGATGTTGAGCCTAATCTGGCTAGTCTGGCCCCTTCACTTCATCTGGATGCCTCCGAGTTGGTCTTGTCTAGCTGGAACAGGGTTCCCGGTTTCTCTTTGCAGTTCTTAGTGGGAAAGGCCCAGCAGTGTGCCAAAGACGGATGTTGGATCGTGTTCAACGCCATCCTTGCTCTGTGCATATATGGCGTCATTCTGTTCCCCAATATGCCTGACTTTGTAGACTTCGACGCATTTCACATCTTTGCATCAGGGAATCTAGTCCCTACCTTAATAGGAGATGTTTATCATTCCGTCCACTACAAAAACGAGAACAGAAGGGGTAAGAACGTCTCGTGCTGTGTGCCCCTACTCTACAGATGGCTTGATAGTCACCTACCTAAGAAGGGTCCCTGTGCTTCATCTGCAGCCACAGCTGAGTGGTCAGAGCGCTTGATGAGTCTGTCAGCAGAGGATATTGCCTGGTTTGATAGAGATAGGTTGGGTACCGAGATTATCTTCAGCTGCAGTGGGTTTCCGAATGTGCCTGTGATAGGCAGGAAGGGCTGTATCAACTATAATCCATCTCTGCTGGTCCGACAGTTTGCTTATGCTTTGAGAGCTCCGCCGAAGGATGAAGAGGTGCAGGAATCTCTGTACCTCACTGGACTTCTAGAGGGGGATGTGTTATCTAAGCTTCAGCACGCTTGGAATGGTATCTGTAAGCGGGGAAAGCCGTTGTTGGGGAAGAGTAATAGCCAAGCCTACGCTCCGTATGTGACCTGGATCAGAGCCAGATCAGATATTACAGGGATGCCGTTTCCACCTGCCCAGCTAGAAAGCCCTCCAGTGATTGAAGAGCCTACCACCGTGCCTATTCAGCAGCATAATCAGGTGTTAACAGAGAGAGATGAACTGAAAAAGGAAAATGAAGAACTGGAGAAAGAATTGGCTCAAGTCAGAAGCGAGAGAAGCGAAGCCGTCCATTCCTTCAAAAGGAAGACAAAGCTGGTGAACCAGTTAGGGACAGATTTGACTAAGCAGATGGATGAGCGTGAGCGCTTGGGTCGAGACTTCAAAGTTGTCAATGACGTACTGGCCACTAAGAAGCAGCACTTGGATGAAGCGTACCGGAGAATATCCAAGTTTAATCAGCATTGGAAGGCCACCCTAGCCAACGGCAAGGAACGGGAGGATAAACTGAAAGAGCAGATCTCCAAGTTGAAAGCCCAGGTGAAGGCTAGTGAGAAGAGGTTTGATGAAGAGACCGCTCGCAGATATGCCGCTGAAGGCCTGCTCAACAAGGCTCTTGCTAACCTGAAGGAGCGCAAACTGATGTTTGAATCCAAGAAGCGGAAGTTAGAAGATTGTTTTGGCGAAGGAGAATGGGAAGACTCAGTTGAAGGTCTTCAATACACTATTACGCAGAGGGAGTTACTCGTCGAAGGGTTGCTCACTCGGCCTGATCATCCAGAAACGAGGAATCTGTTAGAAGAGTTCCGAGCCCGTGGCCGTACTTGACTATATTTGTAATCCTTTTGTGTTGATCATTGTTGTATGCTGACCATCACCAGGCTTGTTGGTAGAGGTCATGCCATTGATTCTGCTTGTACTCAGCGACGTTGTCAACTGCCTTGATGGGCTTTCTTTATATATGAGATGTTACTTCCATGACTGGACTCGGACTTCTTATTATCAGCATTGGCACTCAGGCACTAGGATCGGGGGATACCTCCCTAACGCACAGACACACGTTTGCATTTGCATGAAGCATCTGCATAACGAGCACTTTTTCGTTTTTCTAACCTTTTTGTGTATACAGGTTGTTTCAGGTTGTTCCAGGATTGATCAAAGACCAATCCACTGTTACCAGACCAGAGCAAATCAAGCCAGAGCAATGGAGCAAGTACATACTGACGTTCAAGAACTCCGAGAGAGGATGGACCGCTTCATGGAGCTCATGCAAGTGGTTGCCAACAGCCAAGACCAGCTCAGAACATTGGTCCAGCCTCTGATTTCAAGGGTTGATAGCAATGGCGTACTCCATGGCGGGAATGTTCCAACCCCTCCACCTGTTGAAACTCCTCAGAATGGTGTCCTCGTGACTGGGGGGAACGGTAGTGCCAACGGCAATGTGATCGCTAACATAGGGCTCAATGGTGATACGACTGGCGTCGGTAATGGAAATTTTGAAGCTAATGTCAATGTTGGACTGGGCAACGGCAACACAGGTGGTGGAAATCTGTATGGGCCTCAGCCATGGTTAGAAGACCATCAAGAAGACTTGTTCTCACAGAAAGGTGCTGAAGGAGAGCTGACTGCTGAAGCACGTCTGAGGTTTAAAGCACTCGAGGACAAGATGAGGAATTTCGAGAACCTGAACACTATGGGTGTCGACATGTCCAAATTGGGGTTGATTGTTGATTTCAAGGTGCCTCCCAAATTCAAGGTACCCGACTTTGAGAAGTACAAGGGCACCACTTGCCCTCGTGTCCACCTGAGATCATACTACTGGAAAATGTCCGCTCACTCTGAAGACGAGAAGCTGCTGATGCACTTCATTCAGGATAGCTTGTCCGGGCCATCCTTGGAATGGTACATGAGTTTGGAGCCTACCAGTGTGCGCACGTGGAAAGAACTTGCTGAAGCATTCGTGCACCATTATCAGTATAATAGTGAATTGGCTCCGAACCGGGTCCAACTGCAAAATTTGTCACAGAGGAACAATGAAGGGTTCAAGGAATACGCCCAGCGGTGGCGTGAATTGGCAGCTAGAGTTCAACCGCCGATGGTTGAATGGGAGCTTGTTGAAATGTTTGTAGCCACCCTCCCAGGGGTTTATTATGAGAAATTGGTCAGCAGTATGTCTGGGAGTTTCTCAGATCTCATCATCACCGGCGAGCACGTTGAAAATGGGATCAAACTGGGGAAAATTCAAGGTGATCTATCCTCAGCTGGAGGAGGAAAGAAACCGTATGGTGGTAAAAGGCGGGAAGGAGAGACGAGCGCCATGTACAACGCTCGGAGGAAGGGTAAAGGCCCTCACCAGCAGGTGGCCAGTATAAATATCCCTGCTATCCAACAACCCCAGCCGCAGCCGCAGCAGCCACAACAGCAGCCGAATCAGCAAGGGTACAGAAAGTATCAGAACAGGGCACCGCTATCAAGTCGTCACCTTGAGACGCCGCCTATGTCTTATGCCCAATTGTTACAAACACTGCTTCAGTTGCAGTTAATCCAGAAGAGAACCCTGGCTCCCTTGACAGAGGCACCTCCGCCAGGTTATGATGCGAATGCAACATGTGAGTTTCACTCAGGGGCACCAAGCCACACGATAGAAAACTGCAAAGCCTTCAAGCACAAGGTACAGGATATGGTGGACGCTAAGATCATCAATTTCTCAGATAATGTGCCAAATGTCATGAAGAACCCTATGCCGAATCATTGGGGAGGTGGGGTGAATGCCATTATTGAAGACGAGAGCTTAGATTTGTTGACTGATGTCAAGGATCTGAAGACACCGCTTAGCTTCGTTAATGCCAAGCTGATGAAGAGAGGATTCTTCCCAGGATGTGGGGAACTATGTATGGGCTGTGCGATTCGTCCTGATGGATGTGAGCAGTTGGTAGAGGGGATTCAGAGTCTGATGACCGAAGGAATCTTGTAGTTTAGCCGAAGGGCCAAATGTGGATCTGGAGAGGTAATTGTTGCACCCCAAAATTTGACCAACATTTGTTTACTCATTAATTATTTGAAAGTTGATACCTTCATCAGAAAGCTCAAGAGATCCTCAGAAGAATTGGTTGAAACCAGGGTTGTGTGCTTCATAGCTTGAGAGTTGTGGGTGCTCCTCAGATGATTCTGAGACTTGGAGAATGAACTTAATGTTTTGAGAAAGCCTATGAGATGTCTTGAAAGCCATCATGGAGTCCAGAGAAGTCATTGTGCAAGAATTCAGAAGATTCAACCATGAATGGTAGAATTAGGGTTTTGACTGGGTCAACCCTAGGATAACTGAGAATTTGGAGAAGGTTGAGACCTAATACAAGGGCCATGAGATCATGGAATGATGCTTAGAGGTGTTATAAAGATTATTCCTAAGCCAAATCATCATAATTGAAGGGTTTGAGAAGTTTTGAGTTAGGGTTTTCTGAGGATTGTCAGTGAAAAACCCTAATTTGATCCCTATCTTCCAGGCAGTTTTAGCTCTAGATGTGATTGATATCACATCTTCCCCATAAAATGAATGTTGTAGAGCTTGTTCTTAGCTTTAATTTGAGTGGTGGAAGTCCTTGATAGGAGTTGCAGAGCTCAAGTTATGGTTTTGACAAATTGCAGGTCAGCTGAGGTGTGTGAATCTGGGTCCTTGAAAGTCACCCAACTTGCAGACAACTTTTGCCCTAGTAGGATGATTCCTATGATCTCTTGGTCAACATGAATGTTGAAGGGCATCTTCCTAGCTTTAATTTGAATGGTAGAAGTCCTTAATAGGATTTGTGGAACTCAACTTATGGTTTGAACAAGACAGGGGTATTTTGGTCATTTGTCAGTTATAGGTCATTTTAAGCAAAGGCCATATCTCCTATTTCCAAGCCTCAAATGGAAAAACTCAAAACATGAAAGTTGTTCAAAATGTGATTTTAAGTCTAGAAAGAAGGTCATGAATTGTTGGAAAAGCTCATAGCATGGATTTGCATGATTGGTTAAAAATGAACTAAAAATGGCTTATAAGTTTAAAAAGTTGAAATTGGAAATTGGTTTGGAAGATCTAGGAATCCAAAATAGGTCATCCAATATATCATTTTGATTGGAAACATCATTTTGAGAACATTGGTTTAAATAGAATTTTGATTTGAAGCTTTAAAATGGGACATGCTTTGTAAAATTGTTACTTGAATCTTAAGGCACCTTTGGAAATCTTAACACAAGGCAAGAAAAAGGCTTATAATTGCTCATTCCTTCTCAATATCTCACATAAGGAGAATTTGACACAAAATTACAAGGCATAAGGCATGATACATGAGATTTTCAACTTACCATCATATGAGATTTCAAGGACTTTCTAGCTCATTCTAGAAAGATCTAGGAGATTCCATTGATCATTATAAGAAGGGTGAATCATGATGGTTAAGAGGTTGGTGATCATTATTGGTGAGTAGTGAGATTAGAGTGTGAAAAGGTAAGATCCTTCCATTTGCAATTTCACATCAAACCTTCATTCTCTTCAATCTCCATTCATTTCTCTCCCACAAACCTATTCTTCTGATCATTGTGACTGATTGCATGCTGAGGTAGAAGAAGATCCATGGAAGTTTGAAGCTGTTTTGAGGAAATTGCAAGAAGTGCATTTTGATATCAAACACAAGATTCAAGCCTTGATCATTCATCTTGCTGCATACAGAAGTCATATTGGGCATTGGAGAGTAATCAAGGAAGGTTTCAGGCACTGAATTGCAAGGAAACCATAGCCTCCATTGAAGTGTGACAGGTTGGTAATCTTGCTCGAATCTCCTAATTTATGTGCATCCTACCATAGTTATAGGTTTAGACTGGTTGAGCTAGGATAGAGGACTTTATTCTGAGAGTTAGGGGAAGGATCATGAGGTTTCGAGGCAGGGTACAATTTCTTGCAGAATGAATAACAAGCAATTGTGTGTGCATCAATGGATATGAGATGGTGTAGAATGGTTAGGGAAACATGTAGAGTAATTCTGGATCATTAGTTTGAAGTTCCATTAAGTTTGATAGCAGAGGAATGAAATGGAACCTTGATGATGAAGCTTTCTGTTAGGGTGATTCAAGGGGTTTCAGGGAAAACTAGAGATGGCATCGTGTTCTTGGTGAGTCATAGCACAACTTTGCTTTTGGAATCATGGAATTTCATGGGGAAATGGATGAGCACGATCAGGTTGAAGATCCTTGCATGGGGTTAGGGTTTCTGCAAACCCTAGGGTTCAGTTGGGGACGATGAAGGTCCACCGTCGGATGATCTCAAGACCTTGACTTCTTCGCATGATCCAATGGCCCATATTTGATTTCAGAATGGAGGGAAGACTGAGGTACAAAACGCTGTGTATCATTTAGCCAAACGCATCATTTTGGTTCGTTGACAAACCTGGGCTCAGCAACTTACTTCTATTCCCACCCCCAGAATTGGCCCAATGTTCAAAATCAACTGTGGCGCCTTGCTTTTCTCACCCCCCTCCCATTTATTTCTTATTCTTTTATTTTTTAATTTCTTTTAATTCTTGGCATTTTATAAAATTCATAAAAAATATAAAAATCAATGTTTTTCATTTCTTCTTTTTTTCACATAATCATGATTTTGTCTAGAAAATTAATAAAAAATAAAATTCCATTTTATTTCTAGTTTAATATTTTTAGCATATTTTCTTGTAAATAGTACATTTAATTGATTTTGGTTAACCCTTGATTTTGTACAATTTGTTTTAGGACTTTCCCTTAGGGTTTTTGGGTCATTCTTTTTGGCATAGTTAGATGTTGAACCCTAGTTTCATGTAGGATTTATCTCTTGATTTGTAGATTAAAATTTGATATAGTTTGATTGTTAGACATTTAGGTGCTCTAATTAGGGTTTTAAGTTGTATAGGTAGACTTGAACAAATTTGTTTTGGGGTTTATAGGCCAAATTAGTGTATGGGGGATACATGGGTTAAGGGTAAGTATGTATAGAATCCCCTGGAATTTTGCTAGAATATTGTATGGTGTTTTAGTATTTTTCATAGATTTTTGAATGTATGGATAGTATGTGTGTTGCTTAAAGGCATAAGTTGTATTGTTGTGTTTGTTTTTCTCCTCCTTTGAGTGTGTGGGCTTGGAAGTTTGAATTGAAGACCTTGTGGATCATTATTGAAGCTTTGAAGACCTTGCAGAGGAGTTTAGCATAGCTTTTGTTGTTGTGTTTGTAGGTTTATAGGTGCATAGGCAGAGCCCTAGATAGAATATTTTGCTCAATAAACAAGGAGTGTCTTGTTCACCTCCTTTCTTCTCTATGACACAGAGTCCCTTAAGGGTATTCACCTCTCTCCTTTGGAGGGATTAGTGACCTTGCCCTATAAGGTAGAACTTTGAGAGAGCCTTTCCTTTGATGTTAAGTCCTCAATGGCATCCTTTGGAAGTCAGTGAGTACTGTAACATCCTCACCTCATCTTGTTGACTGAATCTTGTTTGCTGGAGCATTTGAGCCATTGAAGATAGAAGCTGAAGCTTTGAAGAGGATGATTCCTTGAAGATTATTGAAGTCTGAAGACTTTGTGAAGATCAAGTGGATGCTCGAAGATCCCTTGAGATAGTGAAGCCTGAAGGTGGAACTGATCAAAGGAGCTGAAGCTCAGGGGAGAAGATGAGTTGATACTCATGCTGTAGGGTTGATACCTGGAAAGCAAGTGATCTCTGAAGTCTGAGGACTGAGTAGCTGCTGGAGGAGCTGAGGCTTTCTCCTGTTTTTCTTTGATGTATTGTGTGTTTTGTTTGATTTGTCTGTTGCATTAGACTAAGCACATCTAGAATAAGTTCAGTATAAGAGCATGAGTGCATCTGATTGTATTGTTACTGCTTGGCTTTGCTTGAGGGTATTCGGTAGAGCCCAGCTCCCTTGCCCATGTGGTTTACTTTGCTTGTCAACATTTTGTTTTCTTCTGTATGATTACAGTCTCTTGTATTCTGCTTGATAGCATGTCTCTTCTGTATGATTACTGTTATTTCATGACTGGCTTAAGGTTGAGATGAGCTTGTGGAGGCTGAAGCCCCACACACATTTCCTCCCTCACTTGCATTGCATGCATTTTACTGTTAAAGTTGATGCTTTTGTCTGTTTTGGTGTATCATTGACATGATCCCTTAGGACTCTCATTTCTTCTGATGAGGATTTGATGACAGACTTTTAGGTTGAAACCTATGCATGACAACATCTAGGAGTTCCATGTTCAAACCTCAACCATAGGATGAATCCATGGCATGACAACAGTAGGGCTTGATAGTCTCCCTCCTAGTTAGGCCTGTTCTCTTCTCATCTCAAAGCAGTTTAAGATACAGTAATCATGAATGATTTCTTTCGTACGTTACGAGCCTTAAGCTATCTGAGAAAGGATTGTGGGAGAGTTTCTTTTCCACAGTCTGGATGTTTAGTATGGTACCCTTTGGGTAACATGCGACGCATTCACTCTCAGGTCATAGTCTCTAATGCGGCTGAAATCGCAAACATAATAAAAAACACTTCTTTTAGGAGATAACCCGTAGTTTCCCGAACTACGTGAGCTCTGATCTCTCATGCCTGTTGAGAGTACGTAGGCATAGGATGCGATATCCTAGCGAGCAACCTTCCCCACCTTCCCCCGTAGTAGGCCGAACTACGTTGACTCTGATTTCTCATTCTCTGATGAGAATACGTAGGCATAAAGTGCGACGCTTTGCCGAGTCATTTTTCTTTTCTTTTTCAGCCAGCCTTGATAGGTAGATAGATTATAACCAACCCGTCCAAGTAAACAAACAAGCGAGGATCCCGTCGAGTACGACGGACGTGAGGGGTGCTAATACCTTCCCCTTGCGTAACCGACTCCCGAACCCAGACAATGGTTCCGATGGCCTTGTCTTACCCTTTTTTCGTCAGGTTTTTCCGATCGTTTCCTTTCCCGCTCTGAGGGATAAATAACGAAAGGTGGCGACTCTTCTGTTTTGCCGGCACCTTATTTTCGCGCAAGCGACAGCTGGCGACTCTGCTGGGGAATCCAACGGTTCCCTGCGAGTCAATCCTATCGTTTGTGTGTTTACCTGTTGGGTTGCGTTTATTTATCTTCTCGCACTTTATTTCCCGCATTTCATTTTTCAGTATAATATGATTATTTGTGCTGTTGTGGGATGGGAGTTCTGATTGAGTGAGAAGTCAGACCCAGGCTTGAGTGCACCATAGACTTAGAGTGGAAATTAGTGGGCGCGTGCTTGCTTTGCAGGCACTAGTGTCTCATGAAATCCACGCTCAGACGAGGTTCATCCGGTTGGCTTCACTTTCAACCCTTTGGGTTGAGACGGTTGCTGGTTTGGTGGATTGTCGACTCTGGGGACCGATCATTTGTGATTCAGCTAAGTGAGGCCTCTTCAGGACTTGATGATGCCACTCCTTCTGGGAATCGTATCATCAGTTTTGAAAGTCTGTGACGCTGATGAACGCATAGGATGCCATACCTTGAGCCAGTCTAGGTCCATACCTGTGAGTGGGACTGGGTTTATTGCAGGAAACTTAGACCTTCAGACTACCTGGTTTTCTTGACAGTGAATCAGTTATGTTGGGTTCTCAGTTGCAGATATGTTTGTTCTTGACAGAGCAAGGGTTTTGATCAGAGGATCTTATCGCCGGGTGTTTGTCTGTTCTTGATAGAGCAGGCTTTGATCAGTGTATTATCATCAGTGGTTTGTTCTGGATGGAGCAGATTTTGAGTGAGGTCTGAAGACCTCATCGGCAGATGTTATTTGTTCCTGATAGGGCAGATTTTGAGTGGGGTCTGAAGATCTCATCAGCAGCTGTGTGTTTGTTCTTGATAGGGCAGATTTTGATTTGGGGTCTGAAGGCTTCATCAACAGATATTCATTGATATTGCACCCGGGGTCCTTATTATCAGACATTTATTCTTGTCAGAGCAGAATTTTGATCTCGGTCCTATCAGATGGTTATTCTCAGCAGATCAGATTAGTGGTCTTACACCGGGGTTTCCCTCTCACCAGTGACTGTTGATACCGAATCTCCACAGCGGCCACCTGGATATATTATTGCATACCTGCATTTTGCATTAGTTTGCGCATTCATCTGCATCCCATTAACATGTGTCTGTGTTGCAGGTACCGTTTCCCCGATCCCGGATTTCTCGTCTTCTGCTGTTATTATGGCTTCTCTCAGGAACACTGTTGCATACAAGTTCCCGACCCCCGATGTGTCGAAGCTGACCGGTTTGATAGCCCTGGCAGAGGATTCTGTGAAGGATAGGTTCAGGAAGTCTTATGGCAGGTTGCTTAGCCTGGTTTACAAACCTTCTGCGTCCGAGTTGAATGGGTTACATGCTCTTCTGCAGTTTTATGACCCTCCCTTGAGGTGTTTCACCTTTCATGACTTCATTCTCACGCCGACATTGGAAGAGTATGTTGATATGCTGGGTGTGCCTATCAAAAGGCAAATGCCTTTTGTCCACATGGATGCTGAGCCTGATCTGGATGGCTTAGCTTCTTCACTCCATTTGAGCGCCTCTGAGTTAGTGGTGACGAGTTGGAACAAAGTCCCAGGGTTCTCTCTGCAGTTTCTGATAGCTAAGGCTCAGCAGTGTGCTAAGGACAAATGTTGGGACGCCTTCAGCGCCATCCTTGCTTTATGCATATATGGCATTATCCTATTTCCCAGCATGCCTGATTTCGTAGACTTTGATGCATTCCATATCTTTGCCTTAGGGAATCCAGTCCCTACTCTGATCGGAGACGTCTACCATTCAGTGCATTACAAGAATGAGAACCGGAGAGGGAAGAATTTTTCATGCTGCGTACCGTTGTTGTACAAGTGGTTTGATAGTCATTTGCCTAAGAAGGGTTCTTCTGTCTTATCTGCAGCCACCGCTGAGTGGCCTGAGCGTCTGATGAGTTTGTCGGCAGAAGACATTGATTGGTTCGTTAACAGAGATAGGTTAGGCACCGAGGTGATCTTCAGTTGTAGTGGGTTTCCTAACGTACCTCTGATAGGTAGGATGGGTTACATTAACTACAATCCATCATTGCTAGTTCGTCAGTTTGCATATGCTTTGAGGACTCCACCGAAGGAAGAAGAGGTACGGGAATCTCTGTACCTCACGGGTATTCTAGAGGGGGATTTGTTGTCCAAGCTTCAGTATGCGTGGAACAATATCAACACGAGAGGAAAGCCTTTGTTGGGGAAGAGCAACAGCCAAGCCTACCCTCCTTATTCAGATTGGATCAGAGCCAGAGCCAGCGCTATAGGAATGCCATTCCCTCATGTCAGACCAGAGAGTCCTCCACCAGTCGAAGAGCCTACCACTGTGTCCATTCATCAGCACAACCAGGTATTAACTGAGCGTGATGAACTGAAGAGGGAAAATGCAGAATTAGAGAAGGAGTTAGCTCAGCTTCGAAGTGAGAGGAACGAAGCCGTGCATGCTCTCAAAAAGCAAGCAGAGTCGGTGAACCAGTTGAGTGCAGACTTGGCAAAGCAGATTGCTGATCGGGAGCGCTTAGGTCAAGACTTCAGAGCTGCTAATGATGTGCTAGCTACGAAGAAGCAGCATTTGGAGGAAGCATATCGGAGAATATCTAAGTTCGACCAGCATTGGAAGACTTCCACGGCCACCAGGAAAGAGCGAGAAGACAAGCTGATGCTGCAGATTTCTAAGCTAGAGACCAAAGTGAAGGACAGTGAGCGGAGGTTTGATGAAGAGACCGCCCGCAGGTACTCCGCTGAAGCCCGTCTCAACAAAGCTATTGCTAGCCTGAAGGAGCATAAGCTGATGTTTGAGTCTAAGAAGCGGAAGCTGGAGGATTGCTTTGGAGAAGGCGCTTTGGAGAGTTCAGTTCAGGGGCTTCAGCATGCTATCAGGCAGAGGGAACTACTCGTCGAGGGGTTGCTCACTTCGCCAGATCATTCAGAGACAAAGGAGTTATTAGCAGAGTATCGCGCCCGTGGCTGTGCTTGACTAGTTATATCCCTGTTGATTTTGATCTTTGATGTATGCTGACCATCACCAGACTTGTTGGCTGAGGTCATGTTGTTGATCTGTTTGTACTCGCTGATACTGTGTACTGCCTTGACAGGCCTTTCCATATATATATGAGATTGATGTTGCCATGATCGGGCTCGGATTTCTTCTTCCTATTATTATTACCAACACTGGCACTAAGGCACTAGGATCGGGGAAAACCTCCCACGCACACAGACACACGCATGCATCTGCATGAAGCATATTTGCATGGTGTATATCTTGTTGCTTTTCCTAACCTTTATTGTTGACAGGTTTTCAGGTTCCGAGCTGTCTCCGGTCTCCAGGATTGATCAAAGACTCATCCACCGCTACTCAACTCGCGCTAATCAGACAAGGATAATGGACCAGGTGCAGTCAGATGTTCAAGAACTCCGTGAACGGATGGATCGTTTTATGGAGCTGATGCAGGTGGTCGCGAATGGTCAAGACCAGCTTCGTATCTGGTTCAACCTCTGATCTCCAGGGTTGACAGTAATGGCATACTTCATGGAGGGGCCGTGCCTACTCCTCCTCCAGTGGATGCCCCACAGAATGTTGTTCCTGTTGCCGGGGGCAACGGCAGTGCTAACGGCAATCTGATGACTAATCTCGGACTCAACGCGGCAGGCGTCGGCAATGGTAGTTTGGGAGCCAATGTTAACATAGGGTCGGTCAACGGCAATGCTGGTACAGGAAATCTGTTGGGGCCTCAACCGTGGCTGGAGGACCATCAGGATGACGTATTCTCTCAGAGAGGTGTAGAAGCAGAGTTGAATGCTGAAGCTCGACTCAGGTTCAAGGCGCTGGAAGACAAGATGAGAGACATCGAAAATCAGAACACATTGGGCGTTGACATGTCCAAGCTCGGGTTGATTGCTGACTTTAAAGTACCTCACAAGTTCAAGGTGCCTACCTTTGAGAAGTATAAGGGTACTACTTGCCCCCGGGTTCACCTCCGATCTTATTATAGAAAGATGTCCGCCTATTCTGACGATGAGAAGTTGCTGATGCACTTCTTTCAGGATAGTCTTTCTGGTCCATCGCTCGAATGGTATATAGGTTTGGAGCCCGCTACTGTGCGCACCTGGAGAGATCTGGCAGAAGCGTTCGTCCTCCACTATCAATACAATAGCGACTTAGCTCCCAACCGAGTTCAGCTTCAGAATCTCTCACAGCGGAACAATGAAAGCTTTAAAGAATACGCCCAGCGGTGGCGTGAATTGGCTGCTCGGGTTCAACCGCCGATGGTTGAGCGTGAGCTAGTGCAAATGTTCGTGGCTACCCTTCCTGGAATCTACTATGAAAAGCTGGTCAGTGGCATGTCTGGAACATTCTCAGCTCTCATCACTCTGGGCGAGCATGTTGAGAACGGTATAAAGATCGGGAAAATTCAGGGCGAATCGTCCTCAGCTGGAGGAAGTAGCAAGAAGCCTTACGCTGGCAAGCGTCGAGAGGGAGATGCCAATGCTGTCACTAATGCTAGGAGAAAGGGCAAGGGCCCTCAGCCTCAGATTGCTAGCATAAATATTCCAGCTGCTCCACCGCAGCCGCAGCAGCAGCAGCCTCAGCAGCAGAATAATCAGGGGTACAGGAAATATCAGAATCGGGCTCCTATGGCAAACCGTCATTTTGAAACTCCACCTATGTCGTATGCACAGCTGTTGCAAACGTTGCTTCAGCTCCAATTAGTTCAAAAGAGGACGTTGGCTCCCTTAACAGGGGCACCACCACCGGGGTATGACGCCAATGCTACTTGTGAATTCCATACTGGGGCACCAGGCCATACGATTGAGAATTGTAAAGCTTTTAAGCACAAAGTCCAGGACTTGGTGGACGCCAAGGTTATCAACTTTTCTGACAACGTGCCCAACGTCACCAAAAACCCGATGCCTCATCATAAGGGGGGCGGAGTGAATGCTGTTATCACTGAGGAGCGTGCGGACTTGCTGACCGATGTCAAAGATTTGAAGACGCCGTTGAGTTTTGTCAAGGCTAAGTTGCTGAAGAAGGGCTTCTTTCCTGGATGCGGAGAGTTATGTATGGCTTGTGCTACACTTCCTGACGGGTGTGAGAAGCTGATCGAAGGTATCCAAAGTCTGATGTCTGAGGGTATTTTACAGTTCAGCCGGAGCGTTGAGAGTGCATCAGGGGAAGTCGTACTGGAGCAGGCAGACGAAGTTGCTACCATTACCATTCCTCGCCACCCTATCACTATTTCTGCGCCCCGACCACCTACTATCACTATCACCAGGGCCGGACCAATCCCATTCGAAAGCACTAATGTCGTCCCATGGCATTATGGCGCCGAAGTTTATTGTAATGGTCAGAAGATAGAGCTAGAGCCATTCGGATCGACTGTGCAGAATCTTACCGAAGTCAGTGGTATCACTAGAAGCGGTAGAGTGTTTGCGCCAGCAGAGGTTGCAGCAGAGAAAGTGGTCCGAGCCGACGCCGCGGATAAGGGTAAAGGTAAAGCTGTCGAAGAGGTCCCTGCAGGGGCAGAAAAGGACTTGCTGGTTAAAGATGCTGAAGAGTTCATGCGACTAATCAAGAAGAGCGACTACAAAATTGTAGATCATCTTCATCAGACTCCGTCAAAGATCTCGATTCTTAACTTGTTGCTGTGCTCTGAGGCGCACCGCAATGCATTACTGAAGGTATTGAATGCTGCATACGTGCCGCAGGAGATATCAGTAAATCAACTCGAGGAGGTGGTGGCCCATGTCAATGCTGGTAATGGGATGGGATTTACAGATCTGGAGCTGACTCCTAAGGGAAGAGATCACAACAGCGCCTTGCACGTCTCAATAGAGTGCAGAGGCACGATTATGTCACATGTCCTGGTGGATACGGGTTCCTCGCTTAATGTGCTTCCGAAGAAAGCACTGATGAAGTTGGATACCCGTGGATTGCTGTGCACGCCCAGTGATCTGGTCGTGAAAGCCTTTGACGGAACCAAGCGCCACGTCTTCGGAGAGTTGACCCTGCCAATTCAAGTTGGTCCAGAGACGTTCAATACGGTTTTCTATATCATGGATATCATGCCCGCCTACAGTTGCCTCTTAGGTCGGCCATGGATCCATTCCGCTGGTGCCGTGACGTCCACGCTGCATCAGAAGCTTAAATATGCTGTCGGGGGCAGCATAGTAACAGTCTGTGGTGAGGAGGACATCATGGTGAGCCACCTGTCGTCCTTTAAATATGTCGAAATGGATGGCGAGATCCATGAAACGCTTTGCCAAGCATTTGAAACCGTCAAGGTGAAGGAGGTGGCTCCCGTCGTCGCAGAGAAGCAAGAGTTGAACCTCTCCTCGTTTAAGGGAGCTCGGGCCGTTGTCAAAGCCGGTTCCACCCCAGGCTGGGGGCACGTCTTGGATATACCAATCAAGCAGGATAAGTTTGGATTGGGGTATTCTCCTGGAGCTGAAGCTTCATCTTCTTCTGGCAGCTCGTCTCGTGGGAAAGGGCCGATCCTATTCACCAAAGGGGGAGTAATCTTCGAGAGCATCAACGCTACGTCGGAGGACAGCGGGGACAGTGATTGTGATCTTGACGCCTGGACTCAACCGAGCAAGCCGGGCGAGCGCCTCCGCAATTGGACCATCAAGGAGATTATCAAGCTGACAAGTGAAGAGTAATGATTTGCTTTTTACAATCTTTGTACAACCCTATGTCCTGCCCGGGGCATAGTGGTTTTACTGTCAGGGCCTTGTTGGATTATGTATATGCATTTTGTTAATAAATAAAAGGCGTTTTTTCGTAATCAAATATTGTGTTCTCTGTTATTCCTGTTTTATGTTTATTTCGAAAAACAGCAAAATGGCAACGAGGTTTGTGCTAACCTGCATATTCTTGCTTTAAACTTAACCCTTGTTATTGCAGGATCCACGTAACAGATGACATCGACTCTGGACCCTCTACGGCTCACTACTACTTTGATTGCCCGATCTATCAAGCCGAGGATGAGATTGATGAAGACGAGGACCTTCCGGAAGAGTTGGCCCGCTTGTTGAGACAAGAGGAGAAGGTTATTCTGCCTCACGAGGAGGATATTGAGATTATAAATTTGGGTTCTGAGGAGCTCGTCAGGAATGTCAGGGTAGGGGCTGCGCTGCAGAATGATGTCAAGCATAGACTAGTCGAGATGCTTCGAGAGTATAGTGACGTCTTTGCTTGGTCATATGAGGATATGCCCGGACTTGACACTGATATCGTGGTTCATCGCTTGCCGTTGCGAGAAGATTGCCCTCCAGTCAAGTAGAAGCTTAGGAGGACGAGACCAGACATGGCTGTAAAAATCAAAGAAGAAGTCCAGAAGCAGTTGGACGCAGGATTTCTAGCCGTTACCACTTACCCTCCGTGGGTCGCCAACATAGTGCCTGTACCGAAGAAGGACGGTAAGGTACGCATGTGCGTCGATTATCGGGATTTGAATAGGGCGAGCCCTAAAGATGATTTCCCGTTGCCTCATATCGATGTGTTGGTCGACAATACAGCCCAGTTTTTCGTGTTTTCGTTCATGGATGGCTTCTCCGGTTACAATCAGATTAAGATGGCGCCGGAGGACATGGAGAAAACGACGTTTATTACCCCCTGGGGAACATTTTGCTACAAGGTAATGCCCTTCGGTCTGAAGAACGCAGGGGCCATTTACCAGCGAGCAATGGTAACTTTGTTTCACGATATGATTCATCATGAGATCGAGGTCTATGTTGATGACATGATTGCAAAGTCCCAAACGGAGGAAGAGCATCTGGTCAATTTGTTGAAGCTGTTTGAGAGGCTTAGGAAGTTCAGGCTGAGGCTGAATCCTAACAAATGCACTTTCGGAGTGCGGTCCAGAAAGTTATTGGGGTTTATCGTCAGTGAACGAGGTATTGAAGTTGATCCTGCGAAAATAAAAGCTATCCAAGAAATGCCAGCGCCGAAGACGGAAAAAGAAGTTCGTGGTTTCCTGGGCCGAATAAACTACATTGCAAGGTTTATCTCTCAGCTCACGGCCACGTGTGAACCGATGTTCAAGCTTTTAAAGAAAGACCAGGCGGTTACTTGGAATGAGGATTGCCAGAAGGCATTCAACAAAATAAAGCAGTATCTTCAAGAACCTCCAATCTTGATACCCCCAGTGGCTGGACGGCCATTAATCATGTACCTGACGGTTCTGGAGAATAGTATGGGGTGTGTTCTCGGTCAGCACGACGAGACGGGCAGGAAAGAGCATGCCATTTATTATTTGAGTAAAAAGTTCACTGAGTGTGAATCTCGATACTCGATGCTGGAGAAGACGTGTTGTGCATTAGCTTGGGCCGCCAAACGTCTACGACAGTATATGCTCAATCACACCACTATGCTAATTTCGAAGATGGATCCGATCAAGTACGTCTTCGAGAAGCAGGCTCTTTCGGGCAGAATTGCCAGATGGCAAATGGTGTTAACAGAATATGATATTCAGTACGTCTCTCAGAAAGCCATTAAGGGAAGCGTATTGTCTGATTATCTTGCCGAACAGCCAATCGAAGACTACCAGCCGATGAAGTTCGAATTCCCTGACGAGGACATTATGTTTCTCAAGGCGAAGGATTGCGATGAGCCATTACCCGAGGAGGGGCCAGATAGGAAGTCTCAGTGGAAGTTGATATTCGACGGAGCGGTTAATTCCTACGGAAGTGGTATCGGGGATATCATCACGACTTCTCACGGATCCCACATCCCGTTTACTGCGAGACTGACGTTTCCAGTTACCAACAATGAAGCCGAGTATGAAGCATGTATTATGGGTCTAGAAGAGGCAATTGATTTGAGAATCAAGAATCTAGACATATATGGTGACTCAGCGCTTGTAATCAATAAGATCAAAGGGGAGTGGGAAACTCGTCAAGCGAATTTAGTGCCGTACATGAATTACGCCAGGAGGCTGCTTCCTTTCTTCGACCGAGTGGAACTTCATCATGTACCCAGGGCTGAAAATCAGATGGCTGATGCCTTAGCCACGCTGGCTTCAATGTACAAGGTCAATTATTGGAATGAGGCTCCAAGAATTGTGCTTTCGCGTCTTGATAGACCGGCATTTGTGTTTGCAATCGAGGATGCCAATGACGGCAAGCCATGGTTCCACGACATCCAGACCTTCCTTATGACTAAGGAGTATCCTGCGGGTGCGTCAACCCAGGATAAGAAGACTCTAAGGAGGTTATCTGGAAACTTTTATCTCAATCCTGATGGAGTGCTGTATAAGAGAAACCACGATCTCGTGCTGCTCAGATGTGTAGATGGGAAAGAAGCGAGTATGCTCATGGAAGAAGTCCATGAGGGCACATTTGGTACGCACGTCGGCGGGCATGCCATGACGAGAAAGATCCTGAGAGCAGGATATTACTGGCTGACTATGGAGTCAGATTGCTTCAGATTCGCGAAGAAATGTCATAAGTGCCAGATTTATGCTGATAAAGTTCATGTGCCGCCGTGCCCATTGAATGTCATGTCCTCCCCTTGGCCGTTCTCCATGTGGGGCATCGACATGATAGGCAAGATCGAGCCCACTGCATCCAATGGTCATCGTTTCATTCTGGTAGCCATCGACTACTTCACCAAATGGGTGGAGGCAACCTCGTACGCTAGTGTGACCAAGCAGGTGGTAGCTAAATTCATAAAGAAGGACATCATCTGTCGCTACGGAATTCCCGAGCGGATCATTACTGATAATGGTTCGAATTTGAATAACAAGATGATGAAGGAGTTGTGCCAGAGCTTCAAGATTGAACACCACAACTCATCTCCTTACCGGCCGAAAATGAATGGCGCTGTTGAAGCGGCCAACAAGAACATCAAGAAGATCGTTCAGAAGATGGTTGTGACGTACAAAGATTGGCACGAGATGCTGCCGTTTGCCTTGCACGGTTATCGTACGACGGTGCGTACGTCGACCGGGGCAACTCCTTTCTCCTTGGTGTACGGTATGGAGGTTGTCCTGCCGTTAGAAGTGGAGATTCCTTCTTTGCGAGTTTTGGTTGATGTGAAACTCGACGAGGTAGAATGGATTACGAATCGCTTGAACCAGCTCAGCCTGATGGACGAGAAGAGGTTAGCATCGATTGCATTTGGTCGCCTGTACCAAAGCCGAATGAAGAAAGCTTATGATAAGAAGGTGCGTCCTAAAAGCTTTCAGACGGGTGATCTCGTCCTAAAGAAGATTCTTCCGCCACACTCCGATCACCGGGGCAAGTGGACTCCGAATTATGAAGGGCCGTATGTCGTCAGCAAGGTCTTCTCAGGAGGAGCTTTGCTGTTATCCACGATGGATGGGGAAGATTTTGCATCCCCGGTGAACGCGGACGCAGTTAAAAAATACTTTGCTTGAAAGAGACCCGCTGGACAAAAAAGAAAGAGTCCAGGCAAAAAAGGGGCATCCCGGCGAACCAAAAACAGAATAAAAGGTTCGGGCAAAAATTAGGGATATATTGAAAAAATGTACACCCGCGAAGTCGAAAACCTACACTGGGCGGCTTCGGCAAAAAAGGGTATCCCGGTGAACCGAAAACCCGTAAAGGGCGGTTCACGCAAAAGTTAGGGATTTGAATAAGCAAATGACTGCGTTCCGCGTATGGACTTTCATTGTTCAGTGGTTTGGAGGACCTGAGGTCCGTTTATCTGAATCAATCTCTTCCAAAGCTGAAGCATCGGAGAAGTATCGAAGTCGAGTGGGTCTTAGAGGGATCAACTCATGGTGTTCGTCTACGCATCGTTGCCGACATTTGTATATACTGATGTATATTTATGTTTTATTTTTGCGCGGCTTCCTCATTCCAGGAGCTTGCCTCTGTTGTAAAACATTTTTGCCCATTCAGGGGTTCATCATCAACAAAATGCACATTATTCAGCAATTCTGCTTGTCTGTTTAGCATTTATCTGTTTTGTTTGCGAATGAAAACGCCGATGTTTTTAATAAAATGCGCATACATAAACTTACGGGCCTAGGCCCATTGATTGTTGAAACAATTAATTAATTGAATATTGTCACGAGATAATAACCTGGATAGGCCCCTTTGAGGAGGGTATCTTGTCTGTTTGTTTGTGTTGTTGCAGGTGTAGCGCTTTCCAGAGGATGTGCCGTGCGCATCCCTGAAGCAGGGCGAGCCCTCCTTCTCCAACAGTATTCAGTAGTCTCTCCTCCGCAGAATCTGAATGCAAATAGTGAGCATTGATATGTCTCCCCACGCAGAGATGATTCTCTTCCCCAAGCAGACGCCTCCTGAAGGAACGTCACCTCATCAGCTGAGCCGAGCACCGAAGAATGATGTCGTCTTTCCCCAGCACCGGGCCACAAGTGCAGATTTCATAGAAGTGTTCGGGTGTCAAAGCTCGTGTTTTCCCAGTAAAGTCTCCAGCGAAATTGAGATTCCTTGCCAGAGCCGTATTCTCTCCTGAAGTTGGATGATTCCCTCTTCCCCAGCAGAGCATTGAACAGCTGATGTTGTATTTCCCCAGAGTCGCACTCTCCCCAATGAAGCAGAATGACTTCTCCTTCCTCAGCCGAGTTTGAAGATGCCCAAGAGAGCCGAGTCCTTGGAAGTTGATCAGATCATGATTGATTCTCCCCAATAGAGTGTGGAGCAGCTGAAGTTGTTTCCCCACAGAGTTGTTATCCCCAGAAGATTAGCCGAGAAGGCCACGCAGTTTATTCTCGCGATTGGTATCGCTTTCCTTCAGCAGGTTCAGGTTCTCGGAGAGCTTCATTCCCCCCGCAGTAGATCAACTGAAGTTGTTTTCCCCTGCAGCAGTCAACGGAAGATCAATTCCCCAGACGGAGGCCAATTGATACCAGCGGGTCCATGTTCTCCTCGGCAGGATGATTCCTCTACCTGAGTAGTTCTTCTCTCCTTGACAAAAGGGTTTCCTCCTCCCAGCATTTATTTTGCGGACGGGATCGCATCATTGTGCATGACTGCATAACATTTAACACTGCATAGCATTTAACATTGCATAGCATTGTGCATGATTGTGTGGCATTTAGCATAAACACATGTCATTCCCACAGTGTGGGGCATAGCGCAGAAGCATATGCATCATAAACATGACCTAGGTCATTGTCATTCTTGTTTTACAGGTGTTCAGCCGAAAGACCAGTTGCTCAGGATGATTCCTGATATTCTCTCCACCAAGGTTGCTTTCTTAAGATGATCCTTAAGACCCCGGTGTAATCTCCACGGTAGCTCGCTCAAGATGATTCTTGAAAACCCTAGCAGCGTGATATGTCTGCTCCAACAGTGATGTCTAATCTGAAGATTGACTTCGTGAACGCCTGAAGGCGGTATCAGAAGGTTCCTGTGAGCTCAGATGTCCTTGATGTAGAATCTGTGGCTGAAGACAAGGTTCCAAATTTTGTATTCAAGATGATTCGTGTTGGCCTGAAGGCCAAGTTAGTTATCCTGAGGTGATGATTGATCGCGATCAAGTGAATAGTGTTTCTTCTGACTGAAGTCGAAGATGTTTCTCCAGCTGAAGCGGAGTTTTGCCTGAAGGAAAAGTGTTTGAATCCCCGTAGAGTCATGAATGGCTCAGGATACCATTTCTCTGACTAAAGTCATAGATTTCCCAAGCTGAAGTGAAGGTGCCTGAAGGCAAGGTTATCCCCAAGGTCATGAATGACCTAGGATTCATTTTTCGGACTGAAGGCCGAAGTATATCCCTGACTGAAGTCACGGATGCTCTATAGCAGAGGTGGAGTTGCCTGAAGGCAGATCCATGTATCCTTGAAGGCCAAGGACCATTTCTTTAGACTGAAGTCGAAGATACCTCCTGCAGAGTTGCCGACGGGCAAAGTTTACATCCTTGAAGGTCAAAGATGTTTATCTTCAGAAGTACTTGAAGATCTTTTCTAGCTGAAGCTGGAATCGCCGACGGGTAGGGTTTCATCTATCTTCAGAAGAACTTGAAGATTCTCCAGCGGATCTGGAGTGGCCAGGTGCCAGGGTTTCATCTATCTTCAGAAGTACTTGAAGATTTTTTCTAGCTGAAGCTGGAAATGGCCAGGGGCCAGGGTTTCATATATCTTTAATGTTGAAGTTCTACGGCGGGCAGTGTGCAGTAGTATTCCGATATTCGTTATGGTTCTGAGGGTGAACTCCAGATCAGAGTGTGCCCGGTTAAGTCTCTCATTCCCAGCGGAGTAGTTTCAAATACGCAAGTGTACCTTTTGTTTCATTTGTCCGACGGCGATGTTGGATGTTTGTTCGACGGCGAGGTTGAACGTTCGGATTTGACGGCGAGGTCAGATCATGTTTTGTCCGGCGGCGAGGTTGGATGTTTGTTCGACGGCGAGGTTGAACGTTTGGATTTGACGGCGAGGTCAGATCATCATTTTTCCGACGACGATGTTGGATGTTTGTTCGACGGCGAGGTTGAACGTTTGGATTTGACGGCGAGGTCAGATCATCATTTGTCCGGCGGCGAGGTTGGATGTTTGTTCGACGGCGAGGTTGAACGTTTGGATTTGACGGCGAGGTCAGATCATCATTTGTCCGACGGCGATGTTGGATGTTTGTTCGACGGCGAGGTTGAACGTTCGGATTTGACGGCGAGGTCAGATCATCATTTGTCCGGCGGCGAGGTTGGATGTTTGTTCGACGGCGAGGTTGAACGTTTGGATTTGACGGCGAGGTCAGATCATCATTTGTCCGACGGCGATGTTGGATGTTTGTTCGACGGCGAGGTTGAACGTTTGGGTTTGACGGCGAGGTCAGATCATGTTTTGTCCGTCGGCGAGGTTGAATGTGTTCGACAGCGAGGTTGAAATGTTTGTTTGACGGCGAGGTCAGACTCTTTAAATCCCCCATCAGAGGTGATGTTTGGACGACGGCGAGGTCCAGTGTCTCCCAATGATGTGTTTCCGACGGCTATGTCAGATTCAGTCCTCCAGCGGCGATGTTGGGTGTTGTGGTTGTCTGAAGGCAATATCAGAGGAAGTTAATGTGGATGACTGACGGCGATGTCAGATCAGTATTTCTCCAAATAGTTGCCGTGCAGCTATTATTCCAGTATTCGACGAGATTGAGCAGTTAGCAAATTTTCGGGTTTACCGATATTCAACCGTCTCACACCTTGATTGGTTGAGAGTCGTTCGCTTCTCACC
The DNA here is from genome assembly GCA_963859935.3 of Lathyrus sativus. NCBI lineage: Eukaryota > Viridiplantae > Streptophyta > Magnoliopsida > Fabales > Fabaceae > Lathyrus > Lathyrus sativus. Next base: position 79,963,187 of record OZ012740.1, on the reverse strand, counting down.
CAGTCAGGTTCAAGCCGTTTGAATAGGGGCAGCTGTTGCACCCCAAAATTTGACCAACATTTGTTTACTCATTAAGTATTTGAAAGTTGATACCTTCATCAGAAAGCTCAAGAGATCCTCAGAAGAATTGGTTGAAACCAGGGTTGTGTGCTTCATAGCTTGAGAGTTGTGGGTGCTCCTCAGATGATTCTGAGACTTGGAGAATGAACTTGATGTTTTGAGAAAGCCTATGAGATGTCTTGAAAGCCATCATGGAGTCCAGAGAAGTCATTGTGCAAGAATTCAGAAGATTCAACCATGAATGGTAGAATTAGGGTTTTGACTGGGTCAACCCTAGGATAACTGAGAATTTGGAGAAGGTTGAGACCTAATCCAAGGGCCATGAGATCATGGAATGATGCTTAGAGGTGTTATAAAGATGATTCCTAAGCCAACTCATCATAATTGAAGGGTTTGAGAAGTTTTGAGTTAGGGTTTTCTGAGGATTGTCAGTGAAAAACCCTAATTTGATCCCTATCTTCCAGGCAGTTTTAGCTCTAGATGTGATTGATATCTCATCTTCCCCATAACATGAATGTTGTAGAGATTGTTCTTATCTTTAATTTGAGTGGTGGAAGTCCTTGATAGGAGTTGCAGAGCTCAAGTTATGGTTTTGACAAATTGCAGGTCAGCTGAGGTGTGTGAATCTGGGTCCTTGAAAGTCACCCAACCTGCAGACAATTTTTTCCCTAGTAGGATGATTCCTATGATCTCTTGGTCAACATGAATGTTGAAGGGCATCTTCCTAGCTTTAATTTGAGTGGTAGAAGTCCTTAATAGGATTTGTGGAACTCAACTTATGGTTTGAACAAGACAGGGGTATTTTGGTCATTTGTCAGTTATAGGTCATTTTAAGCAAAGGCCATATCTCCTATTTCCAAGCCTCAAATGGAAAAACTCAAAACATGAAAGTTGTTCAAAATGGCATTTTAAGCTTAGAAAAGAGGTCATGAATTGTTGGAAAAGCTCATAGCATGGATTTGCATGATTGGTTAAAAATGAACTAAAAATGGCTTATAAGTTTAAAAAGTTGAAATTGGAAATTGGTTTGGAAGATCTAGGAATCCAAAATAGGTCATCCAATATATCATTTTGATTGGAAACATCATTTTGATAACATTGGTTTAAATAGAATTTTGATTTGAAGCTTTAAAATGGGACATGCTTTGGAAAATTGTTACTTGAATCTTAAGGCACCTTTGGAAATCTTAACACAAGGCAAGAAAAAGGCTTATAATTGCTCATTCCTTCTCAATATCTCACATAAGGAGAATTTGACACAAAATTACAAGGCATAAGGCATGATACATAAGATTTTCAACTTACCATCATATGAGATTTCAAGGACTTTCTAGCTCATTCTAGAAAGATCTAGGAGATTCCATTGATCATTATAAGAAGGGTGAATCATGATGGTTAAGAGGTTGGTGATCATTATTGGTGAGTAGTGAGATTAGAGTGTGAAAAAGTAAGATCCTTCCATTTGCATTTTCACATCAAACCTTCATTCTCTTCAATCTCCATTCATTTCTCTCCCACAAACCTATTCTTCTGATCATTGTGACTGATTGCATGCTGAGGTAGAAGAAGATCCATGGAAGTTTGAAGCTGTTTTGAGGAAATTGCAAGAAGTGCATTTTGATATCAAACACAAGATTCAAGCCTTGATCATTCATCTTGCTGCATACAGAAGTCATATTGGGCATTGGAGAGTAATCAAGGAAGGTTTCAGGCACTGAATTGCAAGGAAACCATAGCCTCCATTGAAGTGTGACAGGTTGGTAATCTTGCTCGAATCTCCTAATTTATGTGCATCCTACCATAGTTATAGGTTTAGACTGGTTGAGCTAGGATAGAGGACTTTATTCTGAGAGTTAGGGGAAGGATCATGAGGTTTCGAGGCAGGGTACAATTTCTTGCAGAATGAATAACAAGCAATTGTGTGTGCATCAATGGATATGAGATGGTGTAGAATGGTTAGGGAAACATGTAGAGTAATTCTGGATCATTAGTTTGAAGTTCCATTAAGTTTGATAGCAGAGGAATGAAATGGAACCTTGATGATGAAGCTTTCTGTTAGGGTGATTCAAGGGGTTTCAGGGAAAACTAGAGATGGCATCGTGTTCTTGGTGAGTCATAGCACAACTTTGCTTTTGGAATCATGGAATTTCATGGGGAAATGGATGAGCACGATCAGGTTGAAGATCCTTGCATGGGGTTAGGGTTTCTGCAAACCCTAGGGTTCAGTTGGGGACGATGAAGGTCCACCGTCGGATGATCTCAAGACCTTGACTTCTTCGCATGATCCAATGGCCCATATTTGATTTCAGAATGGAGGGAAGACTGAGGTACAAAACGCTGCGTATCATTTAGCCAAACGCATCGTTTTGGTTCGTTGACAAACCTGGGCTCAGCAACTTACTTCTATTCCCACCCCCAGAATTGGCCCAATGTTCAAAATCAACTGTGGCGCCTTGCTTTTCTCACCCCCCTCCCATTTATTTCTTATTCTTTTATTTTTTAATTTCTTTTAATTCTTGGCATTTTATAAAATTCATAAAAAATATAAAAATCAATGTTTTTCATTTCTTCTTTTTTTCACATAATCATGATTTTGTCTAGAAAATTAATAAAAAATAAAATTCCATTTTATTTCTAGTTTAATATTTTTAGCATATTTTCTTGTAAATAGTACATTTAATTGATTTTGGTTAACCCTTGATTTTGTACAATTTGTTTTAGGACTTTCGCTTAGGGTTTTTGGGTCATTCTTTTTGGCATAGTTAGATGTTGAACCCTAGTTTCATGTAGGATTTATCTCTTGATTTGTAGATTAAAATTTGATATAGTTTGATTGTTAGACATTTAGGTGCTCTAATTAGGGTTTTAAGTTGTATAGGTAGACTTGAACAAATTTGTTTTGGGGTTTATAGGCCAAATTAGTGTATGGGGGATACATGGGTTAAGGGTAAGTATGTATAGAATCCCCTGGAATTTTTCTAGAATATTGTATGGTGTTTTAGTATTTTTCATTGATTTTTGAATGTATGGATAGTATGTGTGTTGCTTAAAGGCATAAGTTGTATTGTTGTGTTTGTTTTTATCCTCCTTTGAGTGTGTGGGCTTGGAAGTTTGAATTGAAGACCTTGTGGATCATCATTGAAGCTTTGAAGACCTTGCAGAGGAGTTTAGCATAGCTTTTGTTGTTGTGTTTGTAGGTTTATAGGTGCATAGGCAGAGCCCTAGATAGAATATTTTGCTCAATAAACAAGGAGTGTCTTGTTCACCTCCTTTCTTCTCTATGACACAGAGTCCCTTAAGGGTATTCACCTCTCTCCTTTGGAGGGATTAGTGACCTTGCCCTATAAGGTAGAACTTTGAGAGAGCCTTTCCTTTGATGTTAAGTCCTCAATGGCATCCTTTGGAAGTCAGTGAGTACTGTAACATCCTCACCTCATCTTGTTGACTGAATCTTGTTTGCTGGAGCATTTGAGCCATTGAAGATAGAAGCTGAAGCTTTGAAGAGGATGATTCCTTGAAGATTATTGAAGTCTGAAGACTTTGTGAAGATCAAGTGGATGCTCGAAGATCCCTGGAGATAGTGAAGCCTGAAGGTGGAACTGATCAAAGGAGCTGAAGCTCAGGGGAGAAGATGAGTTGATACTCATGTTGTAGGGTTGATACCTGGAAAGCAAGTGATCTCTGAAGTCTGAGGACTGAGTAGCTGCTGGAGGAGCTGAGGCTTTCTCCTGTTTTTCTTTGATGTATTGTGTGTTTTGTTTGATTTGTCTGTTGCATTAGACTAAGCACATCTAGAATAAGTTCAGTATAAGAGCATGAGTGCACTGATTGTATTGTTACTGCTTGGCTTTGCTTGAGGGTATTCGGTAGAGCCCAGCTCCCTTGCCCATGTGGTTTACTTTGCTTGTCAACATTTTGTTTTCTTCTGTATGATTACAGTCTCTTGTATTTTGCTTGATAGCATGTCTCTTCTGTATGATTACTGTTATTTCATGACTGGCTTGAGGTTGAGATGAGCTTGTGGAGGCTGAAGCCCCACACACATTTCCTCCCTCACTTGCATTGCATGCATTTTACTGTTAAAGCTGATGCTTTTTTCTACTTTGGTGTATCATTGACATGATCCCTTAGGACTCTCATTTCTTCTGATGAGGATTTGATGATAGACTTTTAGGTTGAAACCTATGCATGACAACATCTAGGAGTTCCCCGTTCAAACCTCATCCATAGGATGAATCCATGGCATGACAACAGTAGGGCTTGATAGTCTCCCTCCTAGTTGGGCCTGTTCTCTTCTCATCTCAAAGCAGTTTAAGATACAGTAATCATGAATGATTTCTTTCGTACGTTACGAGCCTTAAGCTATCTGAGAAAGGATTGTGGGAGAGTTTCTTTTCCACAGTCTGGATGTTTAGTATGGTACCCTTTGGGTAACATGCGACACATTCACTCTCAGGTCATAGTCTCTAGTGCGGCTGAAATCGCAAACATAATAAAAAACACTTCTTTTAGGAGATAACCCGTAGTTTCCCGAACTACGTGAGCTCTGATCTCTCATGCCTGTTGAGAGTACGTAGGCATAGGATGCGATATCCTAGCGAGCAACCTTCCCCACCTTCCCCCATAGTAGGCCGAACTACGTTGACTCTGATTTTTCATTCTCTGATGAGAATACGTAGGCATAAAGTGCGACGCTTTGCCGAGTCATTTTTCTTTTCTTTTTCAGCCAGCCTTGATAGGTAGATAGATTATAACCAACCCGTCCAAGTAAACAAACAAGCGAGGATCCCGTCGAGTACGACGGACGTGAGGGGTGCTAATACCTTCCCCTTGCGTAACCGACTCCCGAACCCAGACAATGGTTGCGATGACCTTGTCTTACCCTTTTTTCGTCAGGTTTTTCCGATCGTTTCCTTTCCCGCTCTGAGGGATAAATAACGAAAGGTGGCGACTCTTCTGTTTTGCCGGCACCTTATTTTCGCGCAAGCGACAGTAATGCTGAAGCAAGATGATGAGGTTGCCACCATCACTATCCCTCGCCGGACGATCACCATTTCTGCACCCAGACCGCCCACGATTACCATCACCAAGGCTGGGCCGATACCTTTTGAAAGCACCAATGTTGTCCCGTGGCATAATGGGGCAGACGTCTACTGCAACGGACATAAGTTAGAGCTAGAACCATCTGGGCAGTCTGTAGATAACCTAGTGGGAATTGGCGGAATCACGTGCAGTGGAAGAATATTTGCTCCACCTGAGATTGTGGCGGACAAAGCGGACAAAGCTGAGGTAAATGATAAGGGAAAGAGTAAAGTCGTTGAAGAAACCCCTCGCGGGGTAGAGAAGGACTTACTTGTAAAGGACGTTGAAGAGTTCATGAGGTTGATCAAGAAGAGTGATTACAAGATCGTGGATCACCTCCATCAAACACCCTCAAAAATTTCCATCCTGAATTTGTTGATGTGTTCGGAGTCACATTGCAACACGCTGTTAAAGGTTTTGAATGCCACTTATGTACCGCAGGAAATATCGGTCAACCAGTTAGAAGGGGTCGTAGCCCACGTGAATGTTGGAAACGGGTTAGGGTTCACTGAACTGGAGCTGACGCCGAAGGGAAGAAACCACAACAGCGCCCTGCACATCTCGATAGAGTGTAGGGGAACGATTATGTCTCACGTGTTGGTGGACACGGGGTCGTCACTCAATGTTCTTCCGAAGAAAGCATTGATGAAGTTAGACACTCGCGGATTGATTGGTACACCCAGTGATCTGGTTGTGAAAGCGTTCGATGGAACCAAACGTCATGTTTTCGGGGAGGTGACGCTACCAATCCAAGTTGGGCCGGAAACTTTCGACGCAGTCTTCTACATTATGGACATCATGCCTGCCTACAGCTGTCTCTTAGGTCAGCCATGGATACACTCTGCTGGCGCCGTGACCTCCACGTTGCACCAGAAGCTCAAGTATGCTGTCGGAGGTAGCATCGTGACTGTATGTGGCGAGGAAGACATAATGGTGAGCCATTTGTCGTCCTTCAAATATGTTGAGATGGATGGGGAAATCCACGAAACCCTATGTCAGGCGTTCGAAGTTGTTAAAGTCAAGAACGTAGCTCCTGTAATCACTGAGAAACCAGAGATGACCCTCTCTTCCTTCAAGGAAGCTCGGGCCGTTGTTCAGGCCGGATCTACCCCAGGTTGGGGGCGAACTCTAGAAATACCTAACAAGCAGGAGGTTTGGGTTAAGGTACTCTCCTACGGCTGAAGCATCTTCTTCTCATAGTGCGTCGCGACGTAAATGGTCGATCCAGTTTACAAGCGGCGGAGTAATATTTGAAAGTGTCAACGCGGTGTCCGAAGACGGCGAAGACAGTGATTGCGACCTAGACTCTTGGATCCAGCCAAGCAAACCAGGCGAGAGCCTCAATAACTGGTCCCTCAGGGATACCATCCAAGTGACAGGAAAAGAGTAATGATTTACTTTCTCCAATTGTTGTACAACCCTATGTCCTACCCGGGGCGTAGTGGTCTTATTGTTAGGGCCTTGTTTGATTATATACATGCATTTTACCAATAAATCAAAAGGCGTTTTTCTTTCGCATTCAAATGTGGTGATCTCTATTATTCCTGTTTTATATTTGTTTTGAAAAACAACAAAATGGCAATGGGGTTTGTGCTAACCTGCATATCCTTGTCTTAAGCTTAACCCTTGTTATTGCAGGATCCACATAGCAGACGACATCGACTTTGGACCTTCTACGACTCACTTCGACTTCGATTTCCTGATCTATCAAGTCGAAGAAGAGATTGATGAAGACGAAGACCTTCCCGAAGAGCTGGCCCGCTTGTTGAAACAAGAAGGGAAAGTTATTCTGCCTCACGAAGAAGAGATTGAGATTGTGAATCTGGGTTCTAAAGAACTGGTCAGGAATGTCAGGATAGGAGCCGCGTTGCAGAGTGATGTCAAGCAGAGATTGGTCGAGATGCTAAGAGAGTATAATGACGTCTTTGCTTGGTCATACGAGGATATGCCCGGACTTGACACTGACATCGTGGTCCACCACTTGCCGCTGCGAGAAGATTGTCCTCCCGTCAAGCAGAAGCTTAGAAGGAAACGACCAGATATGGCCGTTAAGATCAAAGAAGAAATGCAGAAGCAGCTTGATGCTGGCTTCTTAGCAGTCACTACTTACCCTCCGTGGGTCGCCAACATAGTACCTGTACTGAAAAAGGACGGTAAGGTGCGGATGTGCATCGATTATCGGGATTTGAATAGGGCGAGCCCTAAGGATAATTTCCCGCTCCCCCATATTGATGTGTTGGTCGACAATACAGCTCAGTTCTCCGTATTTTCGTTCATGGATGGCTTCTCTGGTTACAATCAGATCAAGATGGCACCGGAGGACATGGAGAAAACTACGTTTATCACGCCTTGGGGAACGTTTTGCTACAAGGTAACGCCTTTCGGTCTGAAGAACGCAGGGGCCACTTACAAACGAGCAATGGTTACTTTGTTTCATGACATGATTCATCATGAGATTGAAGTCTATGTTGATGACATGATTGCGAAGTCCCAAACGGAGGAGGGACATATGGTCAATTTGCTGAAGCTTTTTGAGAGGCTTAGGAAGTTCAGGTTGAGGCTGAATCCTAACAAGTGTACTTTCGGAGTACGATCCGGAAAACTACTGGGGTTTATCGTGAGCGAAAGAGGCATTGAGGTTGATCCTGCGAAGATAAAAGCGATACAAGAAATGCCAGTGCCAAAAACAGAAAAAGAAGTTCGTGGTTTCCTGGGCAGAATAAACTACATTGCAAGGTTTATTTCTCAGCTCACGGCCATGTGTGAACCGATGTTCAAACTACTAAAGAAAAATCAGGTGATTATCTGGAACGAGGATTGCCAGAAGGCATTTGATAAGATAAAACAGTATCTACAGGAATCTCCGATCTTGATTCCCCCAGTGGCCGGAAGACCTTTAATCATGTACTTGACAGTTCTTGAGAATAGTATGGGGTGTGTTCTCGGTCAGCGCGACGAGACGGGTAGAAAGGAGCATGTCATTTACTATTTGAGTAAAAAGTTCATAGATTGTGAATCTCGTTACTCGATGCTGGAGAAAACGTGTTGTGCACTAGCCTGGGCTGCCAAACGTTTACGAAAGTACATGCTCACCCACACCACCATGCTAATTTCGAAGATGGATCCGATTAAGTACGTCTTCGAGAAGCAGGCGCTTTCGGGTAGGATTGCCAGATGGCAAATGGTGTTGACAGAATATGACATTAAGTACATTTCCCAGAAGGCCATCAAGGGAAGCGTATTGTCTGAATACCTTGCCGAACAGCCAATCGAAGATTATCAGCCGATGAAATTTGAATTCCCTGACGAGGACATCATGTTTCTCAAAGCGAAAGATTGCGATGAACCGTTGCCCGACGAGGGGCCAGATAGGAAATCCCAATGGAAATTGATATTTGATGGGGCAGTTAATTCTTATGGAAGTGGCATTGGGGCGATCATCACGACTCCCCATGGATCCCACATCCCGTTCACTGCTAGACTGACGTTTCCGGTCACCAATAATGAAGCGGAGTACGAAGCATGCATCATGGGTCTAGAAGAGGCAATTGATTTGAGAATCAAGAACCTAGATGTATATGGTGACTCGACACTTGTGATCAACCAGATTAAAGGGGAGTGGGAGACTCGTCAATCGAATTTGGTGCCGTACATGAATTATGCCAGAAGGCTGCTTCCGTTCTTTGATCGAGTGGAACTCCATCATGTGCCCAGGGCCGAGAATCAGATGGCTGATGCCTTAGCCATGTTAGCTTCGATGTATAAAGTCAATTTTTTGAATGAAGCTCCAAGAATTGTCCTTTCTCGTCTTGATAGACCTGCATTCGTCTTTGCGATCGAGGAAGCCTCCGATGGCAAGCCATGTTTCCATGACTAAGGAGTATCCTGCGGGAGCGTCAACCCAGGATAAGAAGACTCTGAGGAGGCTGTTTGGAAATTTTTATCTCAATCCTGATGGAGTTTTGTATAAAAGAAACCACGATCTCGTGCTACTCAGATGTGTAGATGAGAAAGAAGCTAATTTGCTCAAGGAAGAAGTCCATGAAGGCACATTTGGTACGCACACCGGCGGGCATGCTATGACAAGAAAGATCCTGAGAGCAGGATACTACTGGCAGACGATGGAATCGGATTGCTTTAAATTTGCGAAGAGATGTCACAAATGCCAGATTTATGCTGATAAGATTCATGTGCCGCCGTGCCCGTTAAATGTCATGTCCTCCCTGTGGCCGTTCTCCATGTGGGGCATCGACATGATAGGCAAGATCGAGCCCACTGCATCTAACGGTCATCGCTTCATTCTAGTAGCCATCGACTACTTCACCAAGTGGGTGGAGGCAGCCTCATATGCTAATGTGACCAAGCAGGTGGTGGCTAAATTGATAAAGAGGGACATCATCTGTCGTTACGGAATTCCCGAGCGGATCATTACTGATAATGGTTCGAACCGGAATAACAAGATAATGAAGGAGTTGTGCCAGAGTTTCAAGGTTGAACATCACAACTCATCTCCTTACCGGCCGAAGATGAATGGCGCTGTTGAAGCGGCCAATAAGAACATCAAGAAGATTGTACAGAAGATGGTTGTGACCTATAAAGATTGGCACGAGATGTTTCCATTTGCACTGCACGGTTATCGTACAACGGTACGTACATCAACCGGGGCAACTCCTTTCTCACTAGTGTACGGTATGGAGGTTGTCCTGCCGTTAGAAGTTGAGATCCCTTCTTTACGAGTTTTGGTTGACGTGAAACTCGATGAGGCAGAATGGATTAAGAACCGACTAAACCAACTCAGCCTGATGGACGAGAAGAGGTTAGGATCGATCGCATATGGTCGTCTGTACCAAAGCCGAATGAAGAAAGCTTATGATAAGAAGGTGCGTCCTAGAAGCTTTCAGACGGGTGATCTCGTCCTGAAGAAGATTCTTCCTCCACACTCCGATCACCGGGGCAAGTAGACTCCCAATTACGAAGGTCCATACGTCGTCAGCAAGGTCTTCTCGGGAGTAGCCTTGTTGTTGTCCACAATGGATGGCGAAGATTTTGCATCCCCGGTGAACACGAACGCAGTTAAAAAATACTTTGCTTAAAGAATGACCCGCTGGAAAGAAAAAGAATATCCAGGCAAAAAGGGGGCATCCCGGCGAACCATAAAAAAGGAAAAAGGTTTGGGCAAAAATTAGGGATATAAAGAAAAGAATGTACACCCGCAAAGTCAAAAACCTGAAAGGGCGACTTTTGCAAAAAAGGGTATCCCGGTGAATCGAAAACTCGAAAGGGCGATTCAGGCAAAAGTTAGGGATTTGAAAAAGCAAATGACTGTGTTCCGCGTGTGGACTCTATTTGTTTAGTGGTTCGGAAGACCTGAAGGCCGTTCATCTGAATCAATCTCTTCTGAAGCTGAAGCGTCAGAGAAGTATCGGAGTCGAGTGGGTCATAGAGGGATCAACTCATGGTGTTCGTCTACGCCTCATTGCCGACATTTGTGTATATACTGATGTATATTTATGTTTTTATTCTTGCGCAGCTTCCTCATTCCAGGAGCTTGCATCTGTTGTAAAATATTTTTGCCCATTCAGGGGTTCGTATCAATAAAATGTATACTATTCAGCAATTCAGTTTGCTTGTTTAGCATTTACCTTTTTTGTTTGCGAAAGAGAATGCCGATGTTTTTGATAAAATGCGCATACATAAACTTACTGGCCTAGGCCATTGATTGTTGAAACAATGAATTACTTGAACATTGTCACAAGATGATAACCTTGATAGGTCCCTTTGAGAAGGGTATCTTGTCTGTTTGTTTATGTTGCTACAGGTATAGCATGTTTCTGGCAGTACGCCGTATGCGTTCCCAAGCAGGATGATTCCTTTCTTCTCCAGCAAGTTCAGCAGCACCTCCCCGTGGAGTTTGAACATGAGATCGTAAGCATTTATATGTATCCCTAAGCAGAGAAGATCCTCTCCCCAACCTGATGCATTCCGAGGCAGGATCATCATCTCCCCAACTGAGTCATACGCAGAAGTGTATATTCATTCCCCAGCACTGGGTCAGTGTGCAGTTTCTCGTAGAAGACTATTCGCATGTGCGCGACTTTCAAAAGTTCAGACTGAAGTCTTCAAGAGAATTGAAATTCCCCACAGAGTCGTACTCTCCCCAGTAAGCAGGATGATTCCTTCTTCCGCAGCCGAGCTGGCAGTTCCCCAAGAGAGCCGAGTCCCTGGAAGCCATTCGGGCCATGATTGGTTTTCCCTAGTAGAGTGTTGAATAGCTGATGTTGTATTTCCCCACCGGAATCGTTATCTCCAGGAAGGTTTTAGCCACGAAGGCCGTGCAGTTTATTTCTACGATTGATATCGTTCCCTCAACAGTTTGTGGTCTAAATACCCAGTTGAGCGAGTCCAAGTTCTCGTAGAACTTTGTTCCCCTGCAGCAGTCGGCTGAAGTTCACTTCCCCAGGCGGAGTCCAATTGAGATTGGTGTGACTTTTTCTCCTTGGCAGGATGAGTCCTTCCTCCACCAGAGTGGTTCTTTCTCCTTGACAGAAAGTTTTTCCCTTCAGCATTTATTTTGCTGATGGGGTCGTGGCCTTTTGCATGATTGCATAGCATTTACCCTAAATGCGTAGCATTTCCACCGTGTGGAGCATTGCGCCATTGTCAAAGCATATGCGTATGAAACATGAGCTAGGTCGTTACCGTTCTTGTTTTGCAGGTGTTCCTACACAGAATGGTTCGCTCAAGATGATTCTTGAATTCCCCAGCGAAGTTGTGTGCTTAAGATGATTCTTAAAATCCCCAGTGAAGTCGCCAAAGTTGGTTGCTCAAGTTGATGCATAGAGTTCCTGGCAGAGTGTTTGCTCAGGATGACTCCTGAAATCTCCAGCGGAGCTATTGGTTCAGGATGATTCTTGATGTCTCCGGCGGAGTTATTTGTCCCAGATGATTCTTGAAGTCCTCAGCAGAGTTGATTCACCCAGAATGATTTCTGGATCCCCGAAGCAGAGTTACTTGATAGTTCTCCAGAATCCCCAACGAAGATGTGTCCTCCCCAGCAGGTTTTAAATAGAGGAGTTGAAATTTCCTTGAAGACTTGATGATTGAAGTTCAACTGTATTGACGTAGCAGTTCTCCCAGCTGACGCGGAATGCCTGACGGTAAAAGAATGTATATCCCTATCGGTTCGTGATTGATTGAGGATCCCATTTGAAGACTTACTGACGAAGTCCAACGAGGATGTCGACGCAGTTCTCTCAGCTGATGCGGAGCGCCCGACAGCAGAAGATTAGGCATCCCTATTGGGTTCATGATTGACCAAGGATTCTATTCCTGACTTACTAACGAAGTCCGGCTGACGCCCGAAAATTCCCTTGAATGCCTGACGGCATGATTAACTGGATTGTTAAAAAGTTCCTAATGACCTGATGAGTCCCGAGGAATTCTTCTGCAGCAGTGCCGCAGAATGCCTGACGGCAATATCGGCTATGTATCGCCGGTTGCCGAATGACCCGCGACCCCTTAATGACTTAAGGACAAAAATCTACAGCAAAATCAGATGATCATCCTGACGGAGATTTGAGATTAGATCTTTCACCGGTTACCGTGTGACCAATTCTCCAGCTAGTTGCCGCGCAACTATTATTTCAGTTTCCAAAGATTTGTCCCATCAGAGTACCGTGTACTTGTGCAGTAGGCAAATTTCCGAGTTTGTTGGTATTCAACCGTCTTTTACCTTGATTGTGTGAGAGCCGTTCGCTTCTCACCCAGTCAGGTCCAAGCCGTTTGAATAGGGGCAGCTGTTGCACCCCAAAATTTGCCCAACATTTCTTTACCTAGCTTATGTTTCATTTCATGCACATTAGCATTATCATTTGCATTTCATTGACATCTATGCAGGAGATCAAGAGGTACGATTACCAATCAAGGGCTACACAAGACTTTGAAGCTAGTTGGGAGGCTTATTCAGGTGTTCAAGGGTTGATATCCTTGTCAGAGAAGTTAAAAGATCCTCAGAGAAAAGGGTTGAAACCAAGAGTGTGTGCCTCCTAACTTGAGAGTTGTGGGAAGTCATCAGATGGTTCTGAAGCCTTGAAGTTGGACTTGAGGTCTTGAGAGAGCTCATGAGAATTGTTGAAGATCACTTTGAGGCCTAGACATGTCATTGTGCAAGATTAAGGAGTCTCAGCCATGAGTGGTGCAATTAGGGTTTGACTGGGTCAACCCTAAGTCAACTGATGATTTAGAGAAGGTTGAGACCTAATCCAAGAGCCATGTGATCATGGATTGATGCATTAAGATGTTCTAAGGATGATTCCAAGGTTAACTCATCATGATTGAAGAGTTTGAGAAGTTTCAAGCTAGGGTTTCTAAGACTTGATAGTGTAAAATCCCCTAGTTTGACCCCTATCTTCAAGGCAATTTAGCTCAAGATGTGATTGTAATCTCATCTTGCCCCCAACATGATTGTTGTAGAGCATGATCTTAGCTTTAATTTGAGTACTAGAAGTTCTTGATAGGATTTGTAGAACTCAAGTTATGGCTTTGACAAGTTACAAGTCATCTGAGGAATATGAATTTGGAGCTTGAAAGTTAACCAACTTGCATGAATGTTGTTCCTTATCCTCTTAGCTTTCTAGAGAGTACTAGAAGTCCTTGATAGGATTTGTAGAACTCAAGTTATGGCTTTGACAAGTCAAGGGTATTTTGGGTATTTGGGCATTACAGGCCATTTTGAGTCATGAGTCCATTACACCATCTTGCAAGCCTCAAATGCATTTTTGTTCAACATGAAAGTTGTTCAAAATGATGTTTTTAGCTTGTCTAAACATCAAGTGTTCATTGATATGGATTATATCAAGCATTGGTTGAAGAAACTTCACATAAAAGCCATTTTAATGAATTAAAATGAGAAAATTCAAAATAATTGAGATTAACATGTTTTCAAGTCAAATTTGTGGTCATTTTGAATGGAACTGATGTTTTAGAAAGATTGGCATTGTCACATTTTTTATTTGAGTTGCTTAACATAGCCATTTGGATGATTGCTTCACAAGTAAGAAACATACCCTATACACTCCATATGTTGAAACCAAAGGGAGAAAACCACTTCATTACACTCCATAATGCTTAAGTGAATGTTTTGGAATGATTGTGGAGCATGACCAAAGCTTGAAGGCACATATCCATATTGAAATTTGGAGAAAAAAGTGAAGATCCAAAATCCATAATTGGGCCTAGTTTGGGCTTCTAATCCATTGAAACAAAACATAAATAGGATAATGGTCATTCTAAGAAACTTCTAGTGCAGAATTCTATTGAGAAACCATTGGAGAGAGGTGGAGCAAGAAGCTTGAAAGTGAAAATTCAATCTAGAGAATCAAGGGGTTTCAACCAGAGTGAAGCATCAAGAAACATTCTCCATTAATCCTTGAAGAATTCTGCAAGGTTTGGAAGAGAATTGAGGCGTGTATCCACTGCAATTCAAGCTTCAAGGTAGGTTCTAACTTCTTGAAATCTCTCACTGATTATGCACTTTTAATGAATTAGAAGCATGTGGTTAGGTTCCTCTTAGGATATAGATGGATTCTGGATAATTAATTTGCATGATTAGAGACAATTTAGGGTTGACACCATTTTCGGTTGAGATTGTTATTTTACGAACCTTGCGTTTTAGAATGAAAGAGTGGTATGGTTGGATTCCTAGTGAAATTTAGGACAAGATTCATGTAGAACTCGTGGCGAATGGTGGTCTGTAGAGGGAGTTAGGGTTGCCTGATGGTGGCCGGAAAAGCCACCGGCGATGGCCTTCGCGCGCGCAGGTTGAAAATTTGCAGAAATTTGAATTGAAGAAGATGTAATCTAGGACGTCCATTTGTGAGGGGGAATTTGACTCAGGCGTCCATCCAACGGCAGCGATTGCGCCACATACCCCCTCCCTTAAACACAGCGTTTTGGTTAGTGAGTTCCCAGGCTTGGTTTACTTCGCTGTGTGAACCAGAAGAGCGTAGGTTCGATACCTCACACATGCAATTTTTCTTTTAACTTTTTGTGAACTGAATTGAACATGAGGAATTCAGGCGCATGGGCCTTCACATTAGCTTCTCTTCACACCCCACTCTGGGCCCAACCCACATGTTAAACTGGTTATTTCTGCTATTTGCCACGCTGGTTTAATTAATTTCCTTGAATTTCTTTATTTTCTTCATTTCATGTGACTTAGAAAATAATTCATAAAAAATAGAAGATTAACTCAATTAATTCCAAACTTTTTTCCCTTGATTCATGATTGAATCTAGAATTTTGTAGATAAAAAATATTAATAATTCATGTATTTTTTATTTTTATTTGCATTTTTGAATATTAACTGATATTAAAATAACCATGGTTGGTGCCTTGTTTTGATGAATTTGGTTTGAGCACTTGGTGATGATTCTTGCCTTGATTTTTTTGTGTATATATAGCATAGATATGCATGTTCCTCTTAGATTTTTCTCACATTTTTGTGATGAATATAGGTGGTATTTATAAGTTGAAACTTTAGGTGCTCTATTTTTAGGGTTTATGTTTAGTACCTTGTGATTTAGGTTTTATTTTTAGGACTTGGTGGATGATTCAACCTCTGAGTTTTGTATGGTAGATTCATGATTGAATTAGGGTCCCATAGTTATTTTTGTAGGATTTTTTAATTGTTTTTAGTATTTTAGTTAGGGTTAACTTTAGTACTAGGTTTTAGGTGATCCTAACTTGCTAATTCAATTAGATTGATTTCTTTAGATTAGGGTTTTGCCTCTCTTGCTCTTGGATGATGTTAAAGACATGTGTGGGCTACTATGGAAGGCTTGAAGAAGTTTGGATGTGAAGATTTCCCTTCTTTTGGTGTAGTGTTGATTAGGTGTTAAGATTAGGGTTTGTAGGCAGAGCTTCTAGATAGATTCTCTTCTTTCATAAACATGGAAGGTGTTGATCACTTCCATTCTTCCCTATGATGTAAGGTCCCCTTGTGAAGGCCTCATCCCTCCTTTTGTAGGATGTATGGCTCTTTACAAGTTGGTAGAACCTTTGAGGGTCCCTTTCTCTGATGATGAGGTGCTTAGTGGTGACCTTTGGTCTTCACTCTGCTGTCAATCATCCAAACCTTACTCTTTTTAGATGAATCTTTATCCCTTGCTAGAGGATGGAATGCCTTGTTAGAAGCTTTGAAGAGGATGGAGGTTGATACTTCTTTGTGGTTGAAGACTACCCTTGGAGCTGAAGTTTGAAAATCAAGCTGAGATTGAAGAAAGAGCTGAAGCTTGAAGAAGATGAAGAACAAGCTGATACTTGTGAGGGGAATCCATTGAAGATTGAATGAAGAAGCTTAAGCTTGAGGTTGGAAAGCAAGTTGATACTTGTGAGTTCAATTCTTGGAGTGCCTGAAGGAACAAGTTGATACTGAGGCCTGAAGGTGGAGTTTACTTTGGAGATGAGGCCTGAAG
Source organism: Lathyrus sativus (assembly GCA_963859935.3). NCBI lineage: Eukaryota > Viridiplantae > Streptophyta > Magnoliopsida > Fabales > Fabaceae > Lathyrus > Lathyrus sativus. Next base: position 79,946,571 of record OZ012740.1, on the reverse strand, counting down.
AAGAAAAGATAAGTTGATACTTATGTTTGATGTATTAGAAGCCTAAAGAAGCAAGTTGACACTTGCTATTAAAGATGAAAGACTTGAAGAGCAGTTGAGGACTGAGGACTGAACTGCTGTCAGAGGATTGCTTTGTTGACCTGCTTTCTTGTCTGTTTGCTTTTTTGTGCAACTGTATTGGCGTGACTTGTTTGATTTGCTTGATGCATTAGAATAAGTTCATATTTAGGTTGATTTAAGCTAGGAGCATGATTTCACTAGAGGTTGAGTTGCTCCCTCTGCTTGTATTTTTACTGTATGGCTTTGCTTGCGGGTATTCGGTAGAGCCCAGCTCCCTTGCCTATGTGGTTTGTGTTTTGCTTGATGGCATTTTATTTCTTCTGTATGATTGCAGTTATTCATATCTGGCTTGAGGTTGAGATGAGCTTGTGGAGGCTGATGCCTCACACACATTTCCTCCCTGACTTGCATTGCATTCATTTTACAGTCGCTTACTGTTTACTATTTAAGCTTATGCTTTATCTGTTGCTGTTTATCATTGACATGATCCCCTAGGAATCTCATTTCCTTTGATAAGGAAGTGATGATAGAACTTTAGGTTGAAACCTATGCATGATAACTTCTAGGAGTTCCCTGTTTCAAACCTCAACCATAGGATGAATCCTTGGCATGACAACATTAGGACTTGATAGTCTCCCCTTAGTTGTCCCCCTCTCTTCTCATCTCAAAACAAATTAAAATACAGTGATAAGGGTTAACTGACGTCGTGCGTTACGAGCCTTAAGCTATTTGAGAAAGGATTGTTAGAGAGTTCTTTTCAACAGTCTGGATATTTAGTATGGTACCCTTTGGGTGACATGCGACGCGTTCACTCTCAGGTCATAGTCTCTAGTGCGATATTGGTTGCAAACATCCATAAAAAACAGTTCTTCCGTAAAAGATAGAAAACAAACTTCAAATCTTTTTGCCCCGTGGGCCCGTAATTCAAAGGAAGCTTTTCTGAAGAAAAGACTGTCGTTAACTCCCAGTTCTACCGCAAACGGTAACGCCAAAGTCTCCAAGGGTCGAGCTGCGTACACCAAACTGCTGGAACTGTTTGTTAACCCTACTCGGAAAAACAGATGAATATGAATTCCCGTAATCCGTATTTTCCCGAACTACTTAAGCTCTGATCTCTCATACCTGTTGAGAGTACGTAGGCACAATACTGATGTATTGGCGAGCCACCTTCCCCGTAACCCGTACTCAGTCGAACTACGTTGACTCTGATTTCTCATTCTCTGATGAGAATACGTAGGCATAAAGTGCGACGCTTTGCCGAGTCATTTTCTTTTCTTTTTAGACCAGCCTTGATAGGTAGATAGATAAAACCAACCCGTTCAGTAAACACAACAAGCATGGATCCCATCGAGTACGATGGACGTGAGGGGTGCTAATACCTTCCCCTTGCGTAACCGACTCCCGAACCCAGACAATGGTTGCGATGACCTTGTCTTATACCTTTTCGTCAGGTTTTTCCAATTGTTTCCTTTCCCGTTCTGAGGGATAAATAACGAAAGGTGGCGACTCTTCTGTTTTGCCGGCACCTTATTTTCGCGGAAGCGACACACACCCCCCATCTGGCCCAATCCACATATTGAACTGATTGCATTTGCTATTTGGCACGCCACTTTTATTAATTCTTTTGTTTTTTCTTTTAATTTCTTCATTTCATGCTAGTTTGAAAATAATTCATGACAAATAGGAAAATAGGTCAATTAATTCCAGGTTCTTTCCCCCTGATTCATGATTGAATCTAGAATTTTGTTGAATAAAAATATTAGGAAAATCATGCATTTTTATTTTATGTGCATTTTTTACATTTTATTTGATAATAAAATTGCCATGGTTGATACCTCTGTTTGATGATTTTAGTGTGATCACTTGGTGATGATTTTTGGCTTGATTTTTTGTGTGTGATTGGCTTAGACATGTATGCTCCCATAGTATTTTTCTCACATTTTTGTGATGAAATTAGGTGGTGTTTTTAGGTTGAAACTTTAGGTGCTTCCTTTTAGGGTTTAAGCTTAGTACCTTGTAGTGTAGGATTTATTTCTAGGTCTTATTTGAGGATTTGATCTCTGGAATTCACATGGTAGAGTCATGATTGACTTTGGTTCCCATAGTTATTTTTGTAGGATTTTATAATTGATTTTAGTATTTTAGTTAGGATTAACTTTAGTACTAGATTTTAGGTGATCCTAACTTGCTAGTTCAACTAGAATGACTTCATTTAGTTCCCTTAGAATAGGGTTTTGCTTCTCTTGCTCTTGGATGATGGTGAAGACTTGTGGGAGCTGCTGTGGAATGCATGGTGGAGCTTGGACTTGAAGATTTCTCTCCCTTTGGTGTAGTTTGTTTAGGGTTAAGGATTAGGGTTTTAGGGAGATCTCTTAGAATAGATTTTCTTCCTTCATAAAACATGGAAGGTGTTGATCACTTCCATTCCTCCCTATGATGTAAGGTCCCATTGTGAAGGCCCCATCCCTCCTTTGGTAGGATGTGTGGCTCCTCACAAGTTGGTAGAAGCTTTGAGGGTTCCTTTCCTTGATGGTGGAGTGCTTAGAGGTGACCTTTGGTCTTCACTTTGCTTCTCCCTATCCCCACCTTGCTCTTGTTAGATGAATCTTTCTCCCTTGCTAGAGGATGGAGTTTCTTGTTAGAAGATTGAAGATGCTAGAGGTTGCACTTCCCCTTTGTCTAAAGACTTCCCTTGGAGCTGAAGCTTGAAGATCCAGAAGAACAAGTTGACACTTGTGTGAAGGAGATCAAATTGAGAGCTGAAGCTTGAAGAAGATGGAGAACAAGTTGATACTTGTGTTTGATGCATTGAAAGCTTGAAGAAGCAAGTTGATACTTGCTATTGAAGAGGAAAAGCCTTGAAGAACAGTTACAGGCTGAAGACTGAGCTGCTGTCAGAGGATTACTTTGCTGTGGAAGCTGTTGATCTGCTTTCTTTCCTGTCTGTTTGCTTTCTGTGCAACAGTATTGATGTGACTTGTTTGATTTTCTTGATGAATTAGAATAAGTTCATGTTTAGATTGTGTTAAGCTAGGAGCATGATTGTACTAGAGGTTGAGTTTCTCCCTCTGCTTGTATTTTTACTGTATGGCTTTGCTTGCGGGTATTCGGTAGAGGCCTGCTCCCTTGCCTATGTGTGGTTTGTGATTTACTTGATAGCATTCTATCTTCTTCTGTATGATTGCAGTTATTCATATCTGGCTTGAGGTCAAGATGAGCTTGTGGAGGCTAATGCCCTACACACATTTACTCCCTCACTTGCATTGCATGCATTTTACAGTCGTTTACTGTTTATTGTTTAAGCTGATGCTCTATCTGTTTCTGTACCTCATTGACATGATCCCTTAGGAATCTCACTTCCTTTGATAAGGAAGTGATGATTAGAACTTTAGGTTGAAGCCTATGCATGATAACTTCTAGGAGTTCCGTGTTTCAAACCTCAACTATAGGATGAATCCTTGGCATGACAACATTAGGACTTGATAGTCTCCCCGTAGTTGTCCCTCTCTCTTCTCATCTTGAAACAATAGTAAAAAACATAATAAAGGCAAGTTATTATAAGCGCGATACGAGCCTTAAGCTACTTGGGTAATGATAATTGAGCGGCCTCCTCTCAATCGTCTAGAATGTTTACTATACGTCCTTGGGACGATATACGACGCATTCTTTCCCAGGTCATAGTCTCTAGTGCTGTACGAACTACAGACAACTAAAAAACAGTTCTTCTGTAAAAGACAGAAAACAAACTTCAAACCTTTTGACCCGTGGGCCCATAAGTCAAAGGAAAGCTTTTCTGAAGAAAAGAGTGTCGTTAACTCCCAGTTCTACCGCAAACGGTAATGCTTGAGTCTCCAAAGGTAGAGCTGCGTACACCAAACTGCTGGAACTGTTTGTTAACCCTACTCGATAAAACAGATGAATCTGAATCCCCGTAATCCGTATTATCTCAAACTACGTAAGCTCTGATCTCTCAAGCCTGTTGAGAGTACGTAGGCATAATACTGACGTATTGGCGAGCTACCTTCCCCGTAACCCGTACTCAGTCGAACTACGTTGACTCTGATTTCTCATTCTCTGATGAGAATACGTAGGCATAAAGTGCGACGCTTTGCCGAGTCATTTTCTTTTCTTTTCAAACCAGCCTTGATAGGTAGATAGTAAAACCAACCCGTCAGATAAACACAACAAGCGTGGATCCCATCGAGTACGATGGACGTGAGGTGTGCTAATACCTTCCCCTTGCGTAACCGACTCCCGAACCCAGACAATGGTTGCGATGACCTTGTCTTATACCTTTTCGTCAGGTTTCTCTGATCGTTTCCTTTCCCGCTCTGAGGGATAAATAACAAAAGGTGGCGACTCTTCTGTTTTACCGGCACCTTATTTTCGCGGTAGCGACAGCTGGTGACTCTGCTGGGGACTTGATAGTTTCCTGGGATCCAACGTCCCTTATGCGAGTCAATTTGGGGATCCAACGTCCCCCGCGAGAGTCAATCCTAGCGCTTGTATGATTACTTGTTGGGTTGTCTTTATTTATCACATTTTATTTCCCGCACTTTATTTTCAGTATGATATGATTATCTGCACTGTTGTGGGAGGGGCATTCTGAGGAGTGAGAAGCCAGACCCATGCTTGAGAGCTAGATAGTATTAGAGTGGGTTAGTGGAGGACGTGCTTGCTTTGCTTGCAGCTGTTCCCACGTAATCCACACTCAGACAAGGTTCTCTTTGATGGCTTCCTATCAGTCCTTTGGACTCGAGGGGTTGTTGGATCTGAGGATTGTCGACTCTAGGAACCGATCATTTGGAATTCAGCTAAGTGAGGCCGCTTCAAGAGATGATGATACCACACCTCTTGGGTATCGTATCGTCATTACTTGAAAGTCTGTGATGCTGATGACCGCATAGGATGCCGAACCTTTTCCGTGGTTAGGTCCATACCTGTGAGCATGGTCGGGTTTGTTGCAGGAAACCTTAACCTTCAGACTACCTGGTTTTCTTGATAGTAAATCAGTGTTGTTGGTAACAGAGGTTCTCATCATCAGATATGTGTGTTCTTGAGCAGATTTATGATCTGGGATCAGGGGTTTATTCTCATCGGAGATATATTTGTTCTTGACAGAGCAGTATTGTGGTTTTGTTGACACAGAGCCTTCATCTCCTCAACAGCACAGTCACCTTGATCTCCTGCTGCATGATTGCATTTTGCATTGTTTGCATCCTTATTTTCATGTCATTAACGTGTGTCTGTGTTGCAGGTGCATATTCCTCCCCTGGTTCTAGTGATCTTGATCCTCATGGCAGGTATGGCATCTGTGAAGAAGACTGTGGCTTACAAGCTACCAACACCTGACATCCGAGAGTTACGGGCTTTGATTTCTTTGGCTGATAAGACAGTAATGGAGAGTTTCAGAAAGAGTTATGGGAGACTTCTGGGTATTGTGTACAAGCTTCCTACATACGAGTTGAATGGCCTCTACGCTCTGCTGCAGTTTTACGACCCGCAACTCAGATGCTTTGTGTTTCCAGACTATGTCCTCGCCCCGACCTTGGAAGAGTACTCTGACCTGTTTGGGGTGCCTTTGATGAATCAAATGCCTTACTACCGTGTTGAGAGTGAACCCAAATTGGGTAAACTGACTGACGCTCTGCATGTAGATGAGTCTGAATTTGAAGGGATGGTATCCAGAAAGATCGGAGTTCATGGTTTCCTTTTGCATTCCCTGATGGAAAAAGCCCGAAAGTTTACCGAGAAGGGTCGCTGGGATGTGTTCAATGCCTTCTTAGCTCTTTGTATCTATGGGATCGTGCTATTCCCAAGTCATCCGGACTTTATAAGCATGGATGCTTGCCATATATTTTCCTCCGGGAATCCAGTGCCCACTCTCCTCGGAGACGTCTACCATTCAGTTCACAGCAAGAATGAAAACAGGAAGGGGAAGAACGTGGCGTGTTGTGCTCCTTTACTGTATAAGTGGTTTGCTAGCCATCTTCCTAAGTCGGGGTCGTTCATTGATTCTGTTGAGTCTTCACCTTAGTCTGCGCGTTTGATGGGTTTGACCGCTGACAATATATCTGGTTTGATAGAGATCTAATGGGCAAAGATATCGTGTATAGCTGCTGTGGCTTTCCGAACGCCCCCTGGTCGGAAGGAATAGATGTATCAACTACAATCCCTCTCTGCTAATACGACAATTTGGGTATGCATTACGAGGTCCTCCTGAAGAGGAAGAGATACGGGAATCTCTGTATCTCACGGGGTTGCTTGAAGGCGACACTTTGATCAAGGTACAGAATGCTTGGAGCAAAATTCGCCGGAAGGGGAAAGTCTTGCTGGGAAAAAGCAACAACAAGGCCTTTGATCCGTACGTGACTTGGGTTCGAGAGAGAGCCGCCAAGTTTCTAATGTCGTTTCCTGCCGTGGAACCATTGTATCCTCTTGTACACAAAGAGCCTACTACAGTTGATATTCAGAAATTCAACCAGGTACTCCAAGAGAAGGAAGAGCTACGAAAAGCCAACGAAGAGTTGGAAAAAGAGATCGCTCAGCTCCGGAGGGAGAAGAGTGAAGCTGCTTATACCTGTAAGAAGCAGACTGAGATGATCAACCATCTAGGCTCCAACCTGACCAAAGAAACTAATGCTAGGGAACGTCTGGGGTTGGACCTGAAGTCAGTGCATGGCGTGTTGACAACCAAGAAACAGGATCTGGACAGAGTGTACCGGAAGTTAACTCAATACGAGAGGGTCTGGAGCAGCACCCTAGCCAAGTACAAAGAGCGGGAAGAAAAGCTGAAGCAGCAAGTAGCCGAGCTAGAAGCTCAAATTATGGTGAAAGACGAGAAGACAGAGGCTGAAACCTCACTGCAACGAGACATCCAGTATAGATTGGCTGAAGCCGAGGTGGATTTGCAAGATTCTCAACTCCGGGCTGATGCTAAAAGGAGAAGAGTCGAGAACCATTCTGAAGAAGGTGTTTCTAGGAGCGTTGCCGAGAACCTCCCAGAGTCCATCAGGCAGAGGGACCTGCTGGCCCAGGTTTTGCTTACTCAGTCAGATCACCCCGCTACAAAGAAGTTGATAGAAGATTTTCCTTCCCGTGACCGCACCTGATCTGTTTGTATTTTCTTTGTACATTTTATGCATTGATATGCTGATTACCACGAGGTCTGTTGGTTGGGGTCATGCCTTGTTGCTTCAGTTGTATGTGATTACAGTTGTACGCTACCCGAGCGGGCTTTTCAGATGAATATATGAGGATTTCTTTTCCATGATTGGATGATAGACTTTATTTGTCTCGGAAGCTAGGATCGGGGGGGGGGGGGGGGAATCTCCCCAAGGCACAGACACACGTTTGCATTTGCATGAAGCATTTGCATGATGAGCACCTTGTCGTTTTTTTCTAACCCTTTGTGTATGCAGGTTGTTCCAGGATTGATCAAAGACCGATCCACCGCTATCCGACTAGAGCAAAGCAAGCTATAGCAATGGAACAAGTGCAAACTGACGTCCAGGAACTCCGACAGAGGATGGACCGCTTCATGGAGCTCATGCAAGTGGTTGCCAACGACCAAGACCAGCTCAGAACATTGGTCCAGCCTCTGATCTCAAGGGTTGACAGCAACGGTGTACTCCATGGTGGGAGTGTTCCAACCCCTCTTCCTGTTGAAACTCCTCATACTAGCATCCCCGTGACCGGGGGGAATGGAAGTGGTAACGGCAACGTGATCACTAACATCGGGCTCAATGGTAATATGACTGGCGTCGGTAATGGAAACTTTGAGGCTAATGGCAACGCCGGATTGGGCAATGGCAACACAGGTGCTGGAAATCTGTATGGGCCTCAGCCATGGCTAGAAGATCGTCAAGAGGATTTGTTCTCACAGAGGAGTGCTGAAGGAGAACTGACTGCTGAAGGAAAAAATGAGGAATTTCGAGAACTTGAACACTGTGGGGGTCGACATGACTAAATTATGATTGATTTCTAAGTTCAAGGTGCCTCATAAATTCAAGGTACCCGACTTTGAGAAATACAAGGGCACCACTTGCCCTCGTGTTAACTTAAGGTCATACTACCGAAAGATGTCCGCTCACTCTGAAGACGAGAAGCTGCTGATGCACTTCTTTCAGGATAGCTTGTCCGGGCCATCCTTGGAATAGTACATGAGTTTGGAACCCACCAGTGTGCGCACTTGGAAGGAATTGGTTAAGGCCTTTGTACACCATTATCAGTATAACAGTGACTTGGCTCCGAACCGGGTTCAACTGCAGAACTTGTCACAGAGGAACAACGAGGGGTTCAAAGAATACGCCTAGTGATGGCGTGAATTAGCAGCTAGAGTTCAGCCGTAGATGGTTGAACGAGAGCTTGTTGAAATGTTTGTAGCCACTCTCCTGGGGGTTTATTACGAGAAACTAGTCAGCGGTATGTCAGGGAGTTTCTCAGATCTCATCATTACTGGCGAGCACGTCGAGAACGGGATCAAATTGGGGAAAATTCAAGGTGTTGATCTATCCTCGGCTGGAGGAGGAAAGAAACCATATGGTAACAAAAGGCGTGAAGGAGAGACGAACGCCGTGTCCAACGCTCGAAGGAAGGGTAAAAGCCAGCGCCAGCAGGTGGCTAGAATAACCATCCCTGCTGTCCAACAACCCCAGCCACAGCAACAGCCGCAGCAGCAGCAGCCAAATCAGCAAGGGTACATAAAGTATCATAACAGGGCACCTCTATCAAGTTGTCACCTTGAGACACCGCCCATGTCTTATGCACAGCTATTACAAACTCTGCTTCAGTTACAGCTAGTCCAGAAGAGAACCCTGGCTCCTTTGACAGGGGCACCTCTGCAGGGTTATGATGTGAATGCAACATGTGACTTTCACTCAGGGGCACCCGGCCACACAATAGAAAACTGCAAAACCTTCAAGCACAAGGTGCAAGATATGGTGGATGCTAAGATCATCAATTTCTCAGATAATTGCCGAATGTCACAAAGAACCCTATGCCGAACCATAGGGGAGGTGGGGTGAATGCCATTATTGAAGAAGAGGATTTAGATGTGTTGACTGATGTCAAGGATCTAAAGACGCCGCTTAGCTTCGTTAAAGCCAAGCTGATGAAGAGAGGATTCTTTCCAGGCTGTGGAGAATTGTGTATGGGATGTGCGACTCGTCCTGATGGATGTGAACAGTTGATAGAGGGGATTCAGAGTCTGATGACCGAAGGAATCTTGCAGTTTAGCCGAAGGGCCGAAGGTGGATCTGGAGAGGTAATGCTGAAGCAGGATGATGAGGTTTCCACCATCACCATCCCTCGCCAGACGATAACCATTTCTGCACCCAGGCCGCCCACAATTACCATTACGAAGGTCGGGCCGATACCTTTTGAAAGCACCAGCGCTGTCCCGTGGCATTATAGGGAAGACGTCTACTATAAAGGATAGAAGTTGGAACTAGAACCCTCTGGGAAGACGGTGGATAACCTAGTAGGGATTGGCGGAATCACACGTAGCGGAAGGGTATTTGCTCCACCTGAGATTGTGGTTGACAAAGCAGACCAAGTTGAAGAAATTGATAAGGGAAAGAGTAAAGCCGTTGAGGAAACCCCTCGTGGGGTAGAGAAGGACTTACTTGTAAAGGACGCTGAAGAGTTCATGAGGTTGATCAAAAAGAGTGATTACAAGATCATTGACCATCTTCATCAAACACCCTCGAAAATTTCCATCCTGAACTTGTTGCTGTGTTCGAAGTTGCATCGCAACGCGCTGTTAAAAGTTTTGAATGCCACGTATGTACCGCAGGAGATCTCGGTCAACCAGTTGGAGGGGATAGTAGCCCACGTAAATGCTGGAAACGGGTTAGGATTCACTGACCTGGAGCTGACGCCGAAGGGAAGAAACCACAACAACACCCTGTGCATCTCGTTAGAGTGTAGGGGAACAGTTATGTCCCACGTGTTGGTGGACACTGGGTCATCGCTCAATGTTCTTCCGAAGAAGGCATTGATGAAGTTAGATACTCGCGGATTGATTTGTACACCCAGTGATCTGGTTGTGAAGGCTTTCGATGGAACCAAGCGCCATGTCTTTGGAGAGGTAACTCTGCCAATCCAAGTTGGGCCGAAAACTTTCGACGCAGTCTTCTACATTATGGACATCATGCCAGCCTACAGCTGTCTCTTAGGCCGGCCATGGATCCATTCTGCTGGTGCCGTGACCTCTACGTTACACCAGAAGCTCAAGTATGTTGTAGGGGCAGCATTGTAACTGTATGTGGCGAGGAAGACATAATGGTGAGCCATTTGTCATCCTTCAAATATGTTGAGATGGATGGGGAAATCCACGAAACCCTATGTCAGGCATCCGAAGCTGTTAAGGTCAAGGACGTGACTCCTGTAATGATTGAGAAACCAGAGATGACTCTCTCTTCCTTCAAGGAAGCTCGGGCTGTTGTTCAAGCCGGATCTACCCCAGGCTGGGGGCAAGTTCTAGAAATACCTAACAAACAAGACAAGTTTGGGTTAGGATACTCTCCTGCAGCTGAAGCCTCCTCTTCTCATAGTGCGTCGCGAGGTAAAGGGCCGATCTAGTTTACCAGTGGCTGGGTGATATTTGAAAGTGTCAATGCAGTGTCGGAAGAAGGCGAAGACAGCGATTGCGACCTGGATTCCTGGATCCAGCCAAGCAAACCAGGCCAGAGCCTCAACAACTGGTCCATCAAGGATACCATCCAAGTGACAGGCAAAGAGTAATGATTTACTTTCTCCAATTATTGTATAACCCTATGTCCTACCAGGGGCATAGTGGTTTTATTATCAGGGCCTTGTTTGATTATGTACATGCATTTTACCAATAAATCAAAAGGAGTTTTTTCTTCGTATTCAAATGTTGTGATCTTTGTTATTCCTGTCTTATATTTGTTTTGAAAAACAATAAAATGGCAATAGGGTTTGTGCAAACCTGCATATCCTTTTCTTAAGCTTAACCCTTGTTATTGCAGGATCCACATAGCAGATGACATCGACTCGGGACCTTCTACGACTCACTTCGACTTCGATTGCCCGATCTATCAAGCCGAAGAAGAGATTGATGAAGACGAAGACCTTCCCGAAGAGTTGGCCCCTTTGTTGAAACAAGAGGAGAAAGTCATTCTGCCTCACGAGGAAGAGATTGAGATTGTGAATTTGGGTTCTGAAGAACTGGTCAGGAACGTCAGGATAGGGTCTGCATTGCAGAGTGATGTCAAGCAGAGATTAGTCGAGATGCTTCGAGAGTATAGTGACGTCTTTGCTTGGTCATACAAAGATATGCCCGGACTTGATACTGACATCGTGGTCCACCACTTGCCGCTGCGAGAAGATTGTCCTCCCGTTAAGCAGAAGCTTAGGAGGACACGACCAAATATGGTTGTTAAGATCAAAGAAGAAGTGCAGAAACAGCTTGATGTTAGCTTCTTAGCGGTCACTACTTACCCTCCGTGGATCGCCAACATAGTGCCTGTACCGAAGAAGGACGGTAAGGTGCGAATGTGCGTCGATTATCGGGATTTGAATAGGGCGAGCCCTAAAGATGATTTCCCGCTCCCTCATATTGATGTGTTGGTCGACAATACAGCTCAGTTCTCCGTGTTTTCGTTCATGGATGGCTTCTCCGGCTACAATCAGATCAAGATGGCACCAGAGGACATGGAGAAAACTATGTTTATTACACCTTAGGGAACATTTTGCTACAAGGTAATGCCCTTCGGTCTGAAGAACGCAGGGGCCACTTACCAACGAGCAATGGTTACTTTGTTTCATGATATGATTCATCATGAGATTGAAGTCTATGTTGATGACATGATTGCGAAGTCCCAAACGGAGGAGGGACATCTGGTCAATTTGCTGAAGCTTTTTGAGAGGCTTAGGAAATTCAGGTTGAGGCTGAATCCTAACAAGTGTACTTTCGGAGTACGGTCTGGGAAACTACTGGGGTTTATCATAAGTGAAAGAGGCATCGAGGTTGATCCTGCGAAGATAAAAGCAATACAAGAAATGCCAGCGCCAAAAACCGAAAAAGAAGTTCATGGCTTCCTGGGCAGAATAAACTACATTGCAAGGTTTATTTCTCAGCTCACGGCCACGTGTGAACCGATGTTCAAACTGCTAAAGAAGGATCAGGCGATTATCTGGAATGAGGATTGCTAGAAGGCATTTGATAAGATAAAACAGTATCTACGGGAACCTCCAATCTTGATGCCCCCAGTGGCCGGAAGACCCTTAATCATGTACTTGACAGTTCTTGAAAATAGTATGGGGTGTGTCCTCGGTCAGCACGACGAGACGGGAAGAAAGGAGCATGCCATTTACTATTTGAGTAAAAAAGTTCACAGATTGTGAATCTCGTTACTCGATGCTGGAGAAGACGTGTTGTGCACTAGCCTGGGCTGCCAAACGTTTACGACAATACATGCTCAACCACACAACCATGCTAATTTCGAAGATGGATCCAATCAAGTACGTCTTCGAGAAGCAAGCACTTTCGGGCAGGATTGCCAGATGGCAAATGGTGTTGACAGAATATGACATTCAGTATGTTTCCCAGAAGGCCATCAAGGGAAGCGTATTGTCTGATTACCTTGCCGAACAGCCGATCGAAGATTATCAGCCGATGAAATTTGAATTCCCTGATGAGGATATCATGTTTCTCAAAGCAAAGGATTGTGATGAATCGTTGCCCGACGAGGGTCCAGATAGGAAATCCCAATGGAAATTGATATTTGACGGGGCGGTTAATTCTTACGGAAGTGGCATTGGGGCGATCATCACGACTCCCCATGGATCCCACATCCCGTTCACCGCTAGACTGACATTTTCGGTCACCAATAATGAAGCGGAGTATGAAGCATGCATCATGGGTCTAGAAGAAGCAATTGATTTGAGAATCAAGAACCTAGATGTATATGGTGACTCGACACTTGTGATTAACCAGATTAAAGGGGAGTGGGAGACTCGTCAATCGAATTTGGTGCCGTACATGAATTATGCCAAAAGGCTGCTTTTGTTCTTTGATCGAGTGGAACTCCATCATGTACCCAGAGCTGAGAATCAGATGGCTGATGCCCTAGCCACGTTGGCTTCGATGTACAAAGTCAATTTTTGGAATGAAGCTCCAAGAATTGTCCTTTCTCGTCTGGATAGACCTGCATTCGTCTTTGCGATCGAGGAAGCCTCAGATGGCAAGCCATGGTTCCATGACATCCAGACGTTCCTTATGACTAAGGAGTATCCTGCGGGTGCGTCAACCCGGGATAAGAAGACTCTGAGGAGGCTGTCTGGAAATTTCTATCTCAATCCTGATGGAGTTTTGTATAAAAGAAACCACGATCTCATGCTACTCAGATGTGTAGATGAGAAAGAAGCAAGTATGCTCATGGAAGAAGTCCATGAAGGCACATTTGGTACGCACGCCGACGGGCATACTATGACAAGAAAGATCTTGAGAACAGGATATTACTGGCTGACGATGGAATCAGATTGCTTTAAATTCGCGAAGAGATGTCATAAATGCCAGATTTATGCTGACAAAATTCATGTGGCGCCGTGCCCGTTGAATGTCATGTCCTCCCTGTAGCCGTTCTCCATGTGGGGCATCAACATGATAGGCAAGATCGAGCCCACTGCATCTAACGGTCATCGCTTCATTTTAGTAGCCATCGACTACTTCACCAAGTGGGTGGAGGCAGCCTCGTAACGTGACCAAGAAGGTGGTGGCTAAATTCATAAAGGGGGACATCATCTGTCGTTACGGAATTCCCGAGCGGATCATTACTGATAATGGTTCGAACCTGAATAACAAGATGATGAAGGAGCTGTGCCAGAGTTTCAGGATTGAACACCACAACTCATCTCCTTACAGGAAGAAGATGAATGGCGCCGTTGAAGCGGCCAATAAAAACATTAAGAAGATTGTACAGAAGATGGTTGTGACCTATAAAGATTGGCACGAGATGTTGCCATTCGCATTGCACGGTTATCGTACGACGGTACGAACATCAACAGGGGCAACTCCTTTCTCACTGGTGTACGGTATGGAAGTTGTCCTACCGCTAGAAGTTGAGATTGCTTCTTTACGAGTTTTGGTTGCCGTAAAACTCGACGAGGCAGAATGGATTAAGAACCGACTGAACCAACTCAGCCTGATGGACGAAAAGAGGTTAGCATCGATTGCATATGGTCGTCTATACCAGAGCCAAATAAAGAAAGCTTATGATAAGAAGGTGCGTCCTAGAAGCTTTCAGATGGGTGATCTCGTCCTGAAGAAGATTCTTCCTCCACACTCCGATCACAGGGGCAAGTGGACTCCCAATTACGAAGGTACGTATGTCATCAGCAAGGTCTTCTCGGGAGGAGCCTTGTTGTTATCCACGATGGATGGCGAAGATTTTGCATCCCCAATGAACGCGGACGCAGTTAAAAAATACTTTGCTTAAAAAGTGACCCGCTGGAAAGAAAAAGAAAAAGGTTCGGGCAAAAATTAGGGATATAAATGAAAAAATGTACACCCGCAAAGTCGAAAACCTGGAAGGGCGACTTTGGCAAAAAAGGGTATCCCGGTGAATCGAAAACCCGAAAGGGCGATTCAGGAAAAAGTTAGGGATTTGAAAAAGCAAATGATTGCGTTCCGCGTATGGACTCTCATTGTTTAGTGGTTTGGAAGACCTGAGGGCCGTTTATCCGAATCAATCTCTTTTGAAGCTGAAGCGTCAGAGAAGTATTGAAGTCGAGTGGGTTATAGAGGGATTAACTCATGGTGTTCGTCTACGGCGCATTGCCGACATATGTGTATATACTGATGTATATTTATGTTTTATATTTGCGTAGCTTCCTCATTCCAGGAGCTTGCCTCTGTTGTAAAACATTTTTACCCACTCAGGGGTTCGTCATCAATAAAATATATACTATTCAGCAATTCTGTTTGTTTGTTTAGCATTTATCTGTTTTGTTTGCGAAAAAGAACGCCGATGTTTTTGATAAAATGCGCATACATAAACTTACTGGCCTAGGCCACTGATTGTTGAAACAATGAATTACTTGAACATTGTCACAAGATAGTAACCCTGATAGGTCCCTTTGAGAAGGGTATCTTGTCTGTTTGTTTGTGTTGTTGCAGGTATAGCATATTCCAGGCAGTACGTCGTACGCGTCCCCAAGTAG
Organism: Lathyrus sativus; assembly: GCA_963859935.3. Lineage (NCBI taxonomy): Eukaryota > Viridiplantae > Streptophyta > Magnoliopsida > Fabales > Fabaceae > Lathyrus > Lathyrus sativus. Next base: position 79,931,322 of record OZ012740.1, on the reverse strand, counting down.
GATGATTCCTTCTACCCCAGCGAGTTTAACAGCATCTCCCCACAGATCCGGAACATGGGATGGTGAATGTTGATATGTCTCCCCAAGCAGAGAAGATTCTCCCTAATCAAATGTATCCTGAAGGATCATCATTTCCCCAGCTGAGTCATGCGTCGAAGCGTATACCCATTCCCAGCACTGGGTCAATATGCAGCTTTCTCGTAGAATACTACTCGCAAGTATGCAGCTTCCGATAATCCAGATTGAGGTCTCCTAGAGAATTGAAATTCCCCACAGAGTTGTACTCTCCCCAGCAAGTAGGATGACTCCTTCTTCCCCAGCTGAGCTGGAAAATCCCCCAAAAGATTCGAATCCTTGGAAGTCGTGCAGGCCATGATTGGTTCTCCCCAACAGAGAATGTTGAATAGTTGATGTTGTATTTCCCCATCGGAGTCGTTATCTCCAAGAAAGTTTAGCCGCGAAGGCTATGCAGTTTATTTCTGCGACTGATATCGTTTCCTCAGCAGTTTGTGGTTTGAATACCCAGTTGAGCAAGTCCAAGTTCTCGGAGAGCTTTATTCCCCTACAGCAGTCAACTGAAGATCGTTTCCCTGGGCGGAATCCAATTGAGATTGGTGTGACTTCTTCTCCTCGGCAGGATGATTCCTTCCTCCACCAGAGTGGTTCTTTCTCCTTGACAGGAGGATTCTCCCTTCAGCATTTATTTTGCTGATGGGGTCACAACGTTCTGCATGATTGCATAGCATCTACCCTAAACGCGTAGCATTTCCACCGTGTGGAGCATTGCACCATTGTCAAAGCGTATGCATATGAAACATGAGCTAGGTCGTTACCGTTCTGGTTTTGCAGGTGTTCCTCCGCAGGATGGTTCGCTCAAGATGATTCTTGAATTCCCCAGCGAAGTTGTTTGCTTAAGATGATTCTTAAAATCCCCAGTGAAGTCGAAAGAGTTGGTTGCTTAAGTTGATGCTTAGAGTCCCCGGTAGAGTGTTTGCTCAGGATGATTCTTGAAATCTCCAGCAGAGCTATCGGTTCAAGATGATTCTTGAAGTCCCCAGCAGAGTTGTTTGTTCAAGATGATTCTTGATTTCCTCAGCAGGGTTGGTTCATCCAAAATGATTTCTGAATCCCCGAAGCAGAGTTACTTGATAGCTCTCCAGAATCCCCAGCAGAGATGTGTCATCCCCAGCAGGTTTGAACGGCGAAGTTGAAATTTCCTTGAAGGCTTGATGATTGAAGTCCGACAGCGGTGCCAAAGCCCCAGACTTACTGATGAAGTCTAACTGCGATGTCGAAGCAGTTTGCCTAGCTGGCGCAGGGTGCCTGACGGTAAAAGAATGTCTATCCTTATTGGTCCATGATGGATTAAGGATCCCATTTTAAGACTTACTGACGAAGTCCAACTGTGAAGTCGACGCAGTTCTCTCAGCTGATGCGGAGTGCCTGATGGCAGAAGTTTGGATATCCCTATTTGGTTCATGATTGACCGAAGATTATGTTTCCGACTTTCTGATGAAGTCCAGCTGACGCCCGAGAATCTCTTCGAATGCCCGACGGCCTAATTAACTTGATGGTTAAAAAGTGCCTAATGACCTGATGGGTCTCGAGGAATTCTTCTGCTATGACGTAGAATGCCTGACGGCATGATCAACCATCCACTACCAGTTACCGTGTTGCCAGTGACCCCTTGATGACTTGAGGACGAAGATCTACAGCAAAATTAGATGATCATCCTGATGGAGATTTGAGATTAGACCCTTCACCAATTACCGTGTGACCAATTCCCCAGCAAAGTTTCTATGCAAATGGCATGCTCAGTTTTGAAGATGTTCCTACCAATCCAAGTATTGTTTACCTGTGCGGTTGGCAGATCGCCAGTAACCGTGTAACCGGTGACCCCTTGATGATTTGAGGATGCAATGATATCAGATAAATCAGAGAATCATCCTGACGGGGTTTCAGATCAATAATTCTCCAGCTAGTTGTCGTGCAGCTATTGTTTCAGTTTCCGAAGATTTGTCCCCATCAGAGTACCGTGTACTTGTGCAGTTGGCAAATTTCTGGGTTTTTTGGTATTTAACTGTCTTTTACCTTGATTGTTTGAGATCCGTTCGCTTCTCACCCATTCAGGTCCAAGCCGTTTGAATAGGGGAAGCTGTTGCACCCCAAAATTTGCCCAACATTTCTTCACCTAGCTTGTGTTTCATTTCATTCACATTAGCATTATCATTTGCATTTCATTGACATGTGTGCAGGAGATCAAGAGGTATGATTACCAATTAATAGCTATACAAGAATATGAAGCTAGCTAAAAAGGTTATTCAAGTGTGCAAGGGTTGATATCCTTGTCAGAGAAGTTAAAAGATCCTCAGAGAGAGTAATTGAAGCCAAGTATGTGGGTCTCCTAACTTGAGAGTTGTGGGAAGCCATCAGATGATTCTGAGGTCATGAAGATGGACTTGAGGTCTTGATAGAACTCATGAGGAGTTTTGAAGATCACCTTGAGGCCTAGACAGGTCATTGTGCAAGAATAAGAAGCCTCACCCATGATTGGTGCAACTAGGGTTTGACTGGGTCAACCCTAAGTCAACTGAGGATTTGAAGGAGGTTGAGACCTAATTCAAGAGCCATGTGATCATGGACTGATACATTGATATGTTATAAGGATGATTCCAAGGTTAACTTATCATGATTAAAGAGTTTGAGAAGTTTTAGGCTAGGGTTTCTAAGACTTGACAGTGTAAAATCCCCTAGTTTGACCCCTATCTTCAAGGCCATTTAACTCAAGATATGATTGTCATCTCATCTTGACCCCCAACATGATTGTTGTAGAGCATGATCTTAGCTTTAATTTGAGTACTAAAAGTCCTTTATAGGGTTTATAGAACTCGAGTTATGAGCCAGACAAGTTACCAGTCATCTGAGGTATGTGAATTTGGAGCTTATATGTTACCCAACTTGCATGAAACGTTTTCCGTAGAAGGATGATTCCTATGAACTTTTGGTCAACATGAATGTTGTTCCTTATTCTCTTATCTTTCTATAGAGTACTAGAAGTCCTTGATAGGATTTGTAGAACTCAAGTTATGGCTTTGACAAGTCAAGGGTATTTTGGGAAGTTATGATTATAGGTCATTTTTGGTTATAGGTCATTTTCACCAACTTAGACACCTCAAATGAAATTTATTTGGACTTGAAAGTTGCTAAAAATGGGATTTTAACCTTGACCATGTGTCAAGGAGACATTGAAATGGCTCAAGGAAAGACTTGGTTCAAGAAGTGGTGAAAAAGGAAGGATTAAAATGGATTAAATGACCAAAAATTCAAATAAATCATTTTGTGTGCAAATGGAGCAAAGTAATATCATTTTTTGAATGGAAAAAGCATTTTAGAAACTTTGGCAATGTTAGAATTTTGGTTTGAGTCCCATATCATGCCCTTTTTCTTTGTTTCTTCATGATGAAGTAACATAACATACACAAGCCATTTGATGGAAACAAGGAGGGAAACATCACCATTCATGTTCAAAATCTCATGAAAAGGTGAATGCAAGATTGCTAGGGCCAAAACAAAGTGGGAATCGTGACTGGTGTAAGTGAGATTTTGGAGAGAATTTGAAAATCCAATTTCTCATTCTGAAGCTTTGAGAGAGTTCTAGATAATTCTAATGAGTTCTATATAAGTGGTTGAGTGTGTTCAGCCATTTTTTTGGAAGAGATTGAAGCCTGAAGCAGAGAGTGAAGTTGAAATTTCAAAGGTGCAAGTTGAAATCGCGTTCTAAGTTCAAGGCCAATTCAGTGGAAATTAAAGATTGCATTAGCTTTGGGAGGAGTTTTGGAGTGTATCTACATCATCATGGAGGTTGAAGTGATCAAGAACCCCTTCTGTTACACCTCTGAACACAGGTTGGTACATTTCGTTTTTGTGCATAATCTAGGAGGAGATAGATAGAAATCTATAGGTGGTTAGGATCCTGATGATGTATAGATGGATTTGAGATGATTAATTTGGGAATTAGAGACAAGTTAGGATGTGGATCATTTTCTGTTGAAGCTGAATTCTTGCAATTCTTAGGTTGATAATCAAGATTAGATAGGGGAAATTGATCACCATGAGATAAGGATCATGTCTGTGCATTTAATTGAAGTTCTGAGGAGATTCAAGAATGAGGTGTATTTTGGAATGGCTATCGGGTTTGAAAATCCATGGAGATTTAGATGATTCTAAGGCTGGATTCATGATCAACATGAAAAACTAGACAAGATGATGTATCATTTTGTAATTTTTGATGAACTGTGTGTTTGACCTAACCGGAGAAGACGGTGGCGCCACTGCTCAGGCCACCATCTGAACTCTCCCTCCATCTGAATTCAAATTGGGGACGATGCACTGCAAGCGTTGGATCTTACTGAAGACTTGACCAAGTAATCCAAGTAGACAGCCACAATTGCTTTGAAAAGTTGGACTGTTGACTGAAGCCAATACACACCGTTTCATTTAATTGAAGCGCCTGGGCTTAATGACTGGATTGATATCCACACCCCCCATCTGGCCCAATCCACATATTGAACTAATTGCATTTGCTATTTGGCACGCCACTTTTATTAATTCTTTTGTTTTTTCTTTTAATTTCTTCATTTCATGCTAGTTTGAAAATAATTCATGAAAAATTGGAAAATAGGTCAATTAATTCCAGGTTTTCCCCCTTGATTCATGATTGAATCTAGAATTTTGTTGAATAAAAATATTAGGAAAATCATGCATTTTTATTTTATGTGCATTTTTTACATTTTATTTGATAATAAAATTGCCATGGTTGAAACCTCTGTTTAATGATTTTAGTGTGATCACTTGGTGATGATTTTTGTCTTGATTTTTTGTGTGTGATTAGCTTAGACATGTATGCTCCCATAGTATTTTTCTCACATTTTTTTGATGAAATTAGGTGGTGTTTTTAGGTTGAAAATTTAGGTACTTCCTTTTAGGGTTTAAGCTTAGTACCTTGTAGTGTAGGATTTATTTCTAGGTCTTATTTGAGGATTTGATCTCTGGAACTAACATGGTAGAGTCATGATTGACTTAGGTTCCAATAGTTATTTTTGTAGGATTTTATAATTGATTTTAGTATTTTAGTTAGGATTAACTTTAGTACTAGATTTTAGGTGATCCTAACTTGCTAGTTCAACTAGAATGACTTCATTTAGTTCCCTTAGAATAGGGTTTTGCTTCTCTTGCTCTTGGATGATGGTGAAGACTTGTGGGAGCTGCTGTGGAATGCATGGTGGAGCTTGGACTTGAAGATTTCTCTCCCTTTGGTGTAGTTTGTTTAGGGTTAAGGATTAGGGTTTTAGGGAGATCTCTTAGAATAGATTTTCTTCCTTCATAAAACATGGAAGGTGTTGATCACTTCCATTCCTACCTATGATGTAAGGTCCCATTGTGAAGGCCCCATCCCTCCTTTGGTAGGATGTGTGGCTCCTCACAAGTTGGTAGAACCTTTGAGGGTTCCTTTCCTTGATGGTGGAGTGCTTAAAGGTGACCTTTGGTCTTCACTTTGCTTCTCCCTATCCCCACCTTACTCTTGTTAGATGAATCTTTCTCCCTTGCTAGAGGATGGAGTTCCTTGTTAGAAGATTGAAGATGATAGAGGTTGCACTTCCCCTTTGTCTGAAGACTGCCCTTGGAGCTGAAGCTTGAAGATCCAGAAGAACAAGTTGACACTTGTGTGAAGGAGATCAAATTGAGAGCTGAAGCTTGAAGAAGATGGAGAACAAGTTGATACTTGTGTTTGATGCATTGAAAGCTTGAAGAAGCAAGTTGATATTTTCTATTGAAGAGGAAAAACCTTGAAGAACAGTTACAGGCTGAAGACTAAGCTGCTGTCAGAGGATTACTTTGCTGTGGAAGCTGTTGATCTGCTTTCTTTCCTATCTGTTTGCTTTCTGTGCAACTGTATTGATGTGACTTGTTTGATTTGCTTGATGAATTAGAATAATTTCATGTTTAGATTGTGTTAAGCTAGGAGCATGATTGCACTAGAGGTTGAGTTGCTCCCTCTGCTTGTATTTTTATTGAATAGCTTTGCTTGCGGGTATTCGGTAGAGCCCTGCTCCCTTACCTATGTGTGGTTTGTGATTTGCTTGATAGCATTCTATCTTCTTCTGTATGATTGCAGTTATTCATATCTGACTTGAGGTCGAGATGAGCTTGTGGAGGCTGATGCCCTATACACATTTCCTCCCTCACTTGCATTGCATGCATTTTACAATCGTTTACTGTTTATTGTTTAAGCTGATGCTCTATCTGTTTCTGTACCTCATTGACATGATCCCTTAGGAATCTCACTTCCTTTGATAAGGAAGTGATGATTAGAATTTTAAGTTGAAGCCTATGCATGATAACTTCTAGGAGTTCCCTGTTTCAAACCTCAACTATAGGATGAATCCTTGGCATGACAACATTAGGACTTGATAGTCTCCTCGTAGTTGTCCCTCTCTCTTCTCATCTTGAAACAACAGTAAAAAACGTAATAAAGGCAAGTTAGTATAAGCGCGATACGAGCCTTAAGCTACTTGGGTAATGATAATTGAGCGGCCTCCTCTCAATCGTCTCGAATGTTTAGTATACGTCCTTTGGACGATATGCGACGCATTCGTTCCCAAGTCATAGTCTCTAGTGTTGTACGAACTACAGATAACTAAAAAACAGTTCTTCCGTAAAAGACAGAAAACAAACTTCAAACCTTTTGCCCTGTGGGCCCATAAGTCAAACGAAAGCTTTTTTGAAGAAAAGAGTGTCGTTAACTCCCAGTTCTACCGCAAACGGTAATGCTTGAGCCTCCAAAGGTCGAGCTGCGTACACCAAACTGCTGGAACTATTTGTTAACCCTACTCGATAAAACAGATGAATCTGAATCCCCGTAATCCGTATTATCCCGAACTACGTAAGCTCTGATCTCTCAAGCCTGTTGAGGGTACGTAGGCACAATACTGACGTATTGGCGAGCCACCTTCCCCGTAACCTGTAGTTAGCCGAACTACGTTGACTCTGATTTCTCATTCTCTGATGAGAATACATAGGCATAAAGTGTGATGCTTTGCCGAGTCATTTTTTTTGCTTTTCAAACCAGCCTTGATAGGTAGATAGTAAAACCAACCCGTCAGGTAAACACAACAAGCGTGGATCCCATCGAGTACGATGGACGTGAGGGGTGCTAATACCTTCCCCTTGCGTAACCGACTCCCGAACCCAGACAATGGTTACGATGACCTTGTCTTATACCTTTTCGTCAGGTTTCTCCGATCATTTCCTTTCCCGCTCTGAGGGATAAATAACGAAAGGTGGCGACTCTTCTGTTTTGCCGACACCTTATTTTCGCGGTAGCGACACAGTGGTTTCTGGCTCTTGGGAACGTTATGTAAACCATAAAATAATGAAACAGCTGATCATCAATGTTAAAGATACCTGCCGACCATGAGTTTCGAGAGGGTTCCATGCCACCTAAGGATCTGACACGTTTTGCATGAAATTCTGCTTCAGTCATTCGGCCAAGACTCCAATAGAATTTTCTTTTGTCGTATGTATCCCAAGTTGAGTCTTCATCATAAAGTTTCCCACTGGAGGTTGGAATCTCTAGAATTCGTCCAACTGCCTTTGAGTGAATAGGGATTCTTTTTCCTCTAACATATGTTACAATTTTGCCTTCCTCCATTTGTAAATTGTTATAGAACAATCGTACCAAATTCGGATAGTATGGTCCGGATGAGGAAATCAATGGTTCCAAACCACATGCAATCAAAGATTCTTGAAAGTTCGAAGAGATCCATGTGTAACAATTGTAGTGGCCTTGTTGTGGACACCACATTCTTGGATATGAAAGTTGATTTGGTATGTTTTCCCTTTTGGCATGCGCCACACAATCTATCTTTGATGAATTTGATCTTTGGAAGACCAACAACTAAGTCATGTTTGATCAATTTGTTCAGATACTACATATGAATGTGAGCAAATCTTTTGTGCCATAACCAAGAGTCATTGTTGTTTGCCATAAGACACTTAACCTTCAAAGACATGTTATCAAGGGAAATCATGAAAATATTATTAATTCTATTAACTTTTAATATTACCTAAAGAGTGACTTCGTTTTCTATCAAACATTCATTTTTAGTGAAGTTGATTCTGAAACCTCTATCACAAAGTTGGATAATGCTAAGTAGGTTATGCTTTAGGACTTCTACATAGAGGATATCGTTTATGGTTGTAAAAGGTGGTGCTCCAATGCTGCCTATGCCAAGGATCTTCCCTTTGTTGTTATCACCATAGGTTACGAATCCTTTGGCCTTAAGCGTTAGATGTGAAAATTTGGTAATGTCACCTGTCATATGCCTTGAACACCCACTATCAAGATGCCACTGATATGAAGAGGTCTTCAAGCATACCTACAAAACAAGATTAGGTTTTATTAGGTACCCAAACTACCTTGGGTCCTTCATAGTTAGTGCCTTTCTTGACCCACACATAATGCCCTTTTGCAACACTGAAATTTCTTACATAACAAGCATTAGGTGTATGGCCTTTGATACCACAATAAAAACAGGTGGGCTCAAAATTAATTTTTTATCTAGGAGGATAAGACTTTTTCTTACTAGATACTTTCTTCTTGGGGTATTGATGAACCACTTTCGGCTTGACCAGTTTCTCTTTAAGAGTTTGTTCACTAGCTTTAACAAATATGGTTTTGTTGGAACTTGGTTTAGAAAATTTTGAGTAACAAAGTCCACTTTTATCATTTGAGAATCTTTGTTGACTAAGAACAGCCTCTAGTCCAATCTGTCCTTTTTCATACCTCTCAAGGACCCTTTTTAATTAGACAATTTGAAATGAAAGTGACTCACACTTTGTGCATGCAGAATTCTATTTTTGATCACTAATTAATTTCTGTCTTTCATCTTTCAAATTATTTTCCATTGTCTCAACCTTTTTCTTTAAATTTGAGATTTGGTTATTTTGTGATGAAATGGTTTTGTACAGAATTTTGCATTCACCCAGAAGTTCATCAATTGCCCCTTGAGCATCATTATCATAAATTGAAAAATTATTACTAACCTTGTCATCTTCATCATCCGACTGATGTGAGGCCATTAGTGCTAGGTTTGCGCTTTGATCACTATCTGATTCTGATGATGAACTTATCTCATTATCTTCCCATGCTACATATGCTTTATTTTTATTGAACCCCTTTTTGCTTTTATATGCATCGTTCTTTGAGAGTTTAGGACAATTTGGTTTGATGTGTCCTTGTTTTCAACATTCATAGCATTTTACATCCTGTGTGGATGTTGACGCCTCCTTCTCTTTGTTCTTTGAAAACTTCTTCCTTTTCATATAGTCAGAATTTCCAATATTATTTTTAGAACCAAAGTATTTTCCTAACCTTTTTACGAGAAGCGTGAAGTTTTCGTCTTCAACTGGATCATCTGCTTTTTCTAATACTTTGGAATCAACCTTTAATACGATGCTTTTAGATTTCTTTTCTTGATTCTTGTTTTTTTCCAATCGCCCAAGTTTTGTCTCATATTCTTGGAGTTTTCCAAACAGTGTAGCGGACGTCATCGTGGATAGACTTTTCTTTTTAGAAATTGTTGCCACCTTGGGCTGCCATTCTCTGGATGAAGATCTAAGGACTTTAATATTCAATTCATCGTTAGTTTATGTCTTACCGAGTGCTATAAGATGATTTATCAAGTGCACGAATCTTTTCTGTAAATCAAGAATTGATTCTCCTGGCTGCATTCTGAATAACTTGTATTCCTGACTCAACGTGTTTAATCTTGATCTCTTAACTTTAGTGGTTCCCTCATGGGTTTCCACTAAAGTATCCCAGATTTCCTTTGCTGTTGTACATGTTGAGACGCGAAAGAATTCATACATGCTTAGTGCAGTTTGCAGAAGATTGATTGCCTTTTTGTTATAGAGAACCTTTTTCTTATCATCATCATCCCATGAAGCTTTGGGCTCTGTTCATCCAACACCATTAATGACCGTTGTAGGATGGAAGGGGCCATTTTGGACAGCATCCCATATTTCATCTCCTTGTGCTTCTAAGTGACCTTTCATGCGAATTTTCTAGAAATCAAAGTATTCACCACAAACTAGTCGAGGCTTGTTGCTGCTACCACCGTCTTTGAATACGCCTTTGTTGTTTGCGGAAGCCATACTGGATCGGTTAGGAACAGATTACCTAAACCTGCTTTGATGCCAGTTGTAAGTCTGAGTTGCACCTAAGAGGGGGGGGGGGGGGGGGGTGAATTAGGCTTTTTTCTATTTTCTAGTTTTAGAGATTGGTTTTATACTTTCTTGAAATATAAAGATGGTATGAAAGCGGTAAAGTGTAGAAAGTAAAAGAGACACAAGAAATTTATAGTGGTTCCCCTCACACTCCGAGGGTACTCCACTCCCATTTCGACTCGAAAGAGATTTCACTATAGTTAGGATCAGTGTACAACTATCTTTCTAACCTATAGGGAGATCAAATGCTCTTAAACACCTTTAAGATCTGAACACTAAGTGCAATGAGAACAATCCTCTTCAAAGAACACACTTGCTTTCGACAATCCTGAACAGCAAGGGAAAATAAATACAATTTGTTTTATAATGATTAGTAACAATTATACAAAGTTTTATAAATATTATAGATTGATCTTCTCTTTCAATAAGAGTTTCCATAAATGTCTAAGACTTATTGCTCAAGAATTTTCTTTCAAAAGATATGAAAATATGCAGAAAATTCTTTATGAAAGTGATTTTTCTTAGATGTGGAAAGATGAAATTGTGATAAAGATTTTGAAAGAGAATTGAAAGAGATGTGCAAGAGATGTGTTTTCGAATTTGAAAGATTTAGGTATTTATTTTACACAAACACCTCTTGAGAAAATCATGCAAATCATCAGAAAAATTGATGAACAATTGTCATGTTTCAAAGGAAACATTTCAAAGAAGTTTGGTTGAAGAGATGCAATTTTTCAGAATGATTTTTCAAAAATGTTCAGTAAGAAATCAATTGCACATAGTGACCAATCGATTGCACCTTCACAAAAACACTTGAAATTTCAAATTTTTAACAGAGCAATCGATTGCACCTTTCAAACCAATTGATTGCACTTCAAAACAGAAGTAAAAAAGAGAAATTTGTAAGCATGCAATCGATTGCACCAAAGTAGAAATCGATTGCTTATTTAAACAGAAGCAAAAATGAGTTAAAATTTTGATCATGCAATCGATTGCTCTAAGAGTGCAATTGATTGCACTTTCACAAACTTAGAAAAATTCTATTTCAAAAGGCTTCTGTTGGTGTGAAAAATAATGTAAAAGTTTTTTAATGATTTGAGCAATTAGGACTTAAACATTTGATGAAAATTCTCATTATACCTTCTGAGGAAAAAACTATTCTTCATGACGGGTCTTTGTCCTGATTCTGATATCTTGAAATGGTTGATCATCTTTGCCTTCTTTGTCAAGTGATTTGTCTTAATCAAAACATATGTTGATCTCTGAGAATCTTGATTTCACATTCTCCCCCTTTTTGATGATGATAAAGCACTCTCCTTTTGTTGCGATGTTCTTTCCGGCAAATTTGTCTCCCCCTCAATGTATGAAGTGCTGAAATGATCTGAATTTGTATTGAGGTTGAAATAGCCTTGTATTTGTACCTTAAGGATTCAAGGAAAGACAACAAGCAAAAAGGAGTAACATTTGTCTCCCCCTTTTGACATTATCAAAAAGAAGGGAAAGATTTGATAAAAACAGACATAAATAGGCAAGAGACATAGATACCAAATTAGAAACAACATACCAACTAGTCATAAATTAAAATTACAAAATGAAAGAATTCATAGAAAGTAGAAAGTACAGAACTTAAACAACATAAATAACTTTAAGAAAACATAAAGAAACATGTTTAAAAATTTATGACAGATCCATGTTTGGGTCAAAGAAGTGTTGGTCTGGAAATGTTTGCTGGAGAGGTGATGGACGAGTTGGAGGGATAGCCAGATTTGAGGGATCGTAGGGCGGAATGTATAAGTGAGAGTAGAGATAGGAGAATTGTTGATTGACGACCTCTTGGAAATTTTGGATTCTAGTGTTTCTTGACTCTTGAATTGCATTGTATTGGTTGTTTATAGAAGTGTTGAGATTTCCAAATTGTTGAGTCATGTAATCCATCAATTGTTGGTTACTAGGTCCATGTTCATTTGGAATAGGAGGAGCATCATCATTTTATTCATTCTCTTCCTCATCATTTTCAGCCATACCTTCACCAAGGTACACAATAGTTTTTGTTTCTGGGTTGTATTTGAAGCCCATCCGAGAGTCCACATTCTTGATGGAGATTTTGTTGATATTTGAGTCCATGAGATACTTATCAAGTCCTTCAAAATCTACTTCAAAATGTTCCAAAATTTTTGTGATAAACCATGCATATGGCAGAAACTTGGATTTTTCGTTGATTCCACGCATGTGAACCAAGATTAAATAAGCCCAGTTTATTTAAATGTCATGCTTAATAGTGTACAAAATCTGCATTTCTAGATCAGTCACAATGCAGTGGTTTCCGGCTCTTGGGAACATTATGTAAACCATAAAATAATGAAACAGCCGATCATCAATGTTAAAGATACCTGTCGACCATGAGTTTCGAGAGGGTTCCATGCCGCCTAAGGATCTGACATGTTTTGCATGAAATTCTGCTTCAGTCATTCGGCCAAGACTCCAATAGAATTTTCTTTTGTCGTATGCATCCCAAGCTGAGTCTTCATCATAAAGTTTCCCACCGGAGGTTGGAATCTCCAGAATCCGTCCAACTGCCTTTGAGTGAAGTGGGATTCTTTTTCCTCTGACATATGTTACAAGTTTGCCTTCCTCCATTTGTAAATTGTTATAGAACAACTGTACCAAATCCAGACAGTATGGTCCGAATGAGGAAATCAATGGTTCCAAACCACATGTAATCAAAGATTCTTGAAAGTTCGAAGAAATCCATGTGTAACAATTGTAGTGGCCTTTTTGTGGACACCACATTCTTGGATATGAAAGTTGATTTGGTCTATTTTCCCTTTTGGCATATGCGTCACAATCTATCTTTGATGAATTTGATCATTGGAAGACCAACAACTAAGTTATGTTTGATCAATTTATTCAGACGCTCCATATGAATGTGAGCAAATCTTTTGTGCCATAACCAAGAGTCGTTATTGTTTGCCATAAGACACTTAACCTTCAAAGACATGTTATCAAGGGAAATCATGAAAATATTATTAATTCTATTACCTTTTAATATTACCTCATGAGTGACTTCGTTTTCTATCAAACATTCATCTTTAGTGAAGTTGATTCTGAAACCTCTATCACAAAGTTGGCTAATGCTAAGTAGGTTATCCTTTAGGCCTTCTACATAGAGGATATCTTCTATGGTTGTAAAAGGTGGTGCTCCAGTGCTGCCTATGCCAAGGATCTTCCCTTTATTGTTATCACCATAGGTTATGAATCCTTTGGCCTTAAGCGTTAGATGTGAAAATTTGGTAACGTCACCCGTCATATGCCTTGAACACCCACTATAAAGATACCACTAATATGAAAAGGTCTTCATGCATACCTACAAAACAAGATTAAGTTTTATTAGGTACCCAAACTGCCTTGGGTCCTTCATAGATAGTGCCTTTCTTGATCCACACATAATGCCCTTTTGCAACACTGAAGTTTCTTACATAACAAGCATTAGGTGTATGGCCTTTGATACCACAATAAAAACAGGTGGGCTCAAAATTACTTTTATATCTAGGAGGATAAGACTTTTTCTTACTAGATACTTTCTTCTTGGGGTATTGATGAACCACTTTCGGCTTGACCACTTTCTCTTTAAGAGTTTGTTCACTAGCTTTAACAAATATGGTTTTGTTGGAACTTGGCTTAGAAAGTTTTGAGTAACCAAGTCCAATTTTATCATTTGAGAATCTTTGTTGACTAAGAACAACCTCGAGTCTAATATGTCCTTTTTCATACCTCTCAAGGACCCTTTTTAATTGGACAATTTGAAATGAAAGTAACTCACACTTTGTGCATGCAGAATTCTGTTTTTGATCAATAATTAATTTCTGTTTTTCATCTCTCAAATTATTTTCCATTGTCTCAACCTTTTTCTCTAAATTTGAGATTTGGTTATTTTGTGATGAAATGGTTTTGTACAGAATTTTGCATTCACCCAGAAGTTCATCAATTGCCCCTTGAGCATCATTATCATAAATTGAAAAATTATTACTAACCTTGTCATCTTCATCATCCGACTGATGTGAGGCCATTAGTGCTAGGTTTGCGCTTTGATCACTATCTGATTCTGATGATGAACTTATCTCATTATCTTCCCATGCTACATATGCTTTATTTTTCTTGAACCCCTTTTTGCTTTTATATGCATCGTTCTTTGAGAGTTTAGGACAATTTGGTTTGATGTGTCCTTGTTTTCAACATTCATAGCATTTTACATCCTGTGTGGATGTTGACGCCTCCTTCTCTTTGTTCTTTGAAAACTTCTTCCTTTTCATATAGTCAGAATTTCCAATATTATTTTTAGAACCAAAGTATTTTCCTAACCTTTTTACGAGAAGCATGAAGTTTTCGTCTTCAACTGGATCGTCTGCTTTTTCTAATTCTTTGGAATCAACCTTTAATGCGACGCTTTTAGATTTCTTTTCTTGATTCACGTGTTTTTCCAATCGCCCAAGTTCTGTCTCATATTCTTGGAGTTTTCCAAACAGTGTAGCGGACGTCATCGTGGATAGACTTTTCTTTTCAGAAATTGTTGTCACCTTGGGATGCCATTCTCTGGATGAAGATCTAAGCACTTTAAGATTCAATTCATCGTTAGTTTATGTCTTACCGAGTGCTATAAGATGATTTGTCAAGTGCACGAATCTTTTCTGTAAATCAAGAATTGATTCTCCTGGCTGCATTCTGAATAACTTGTATTCCTGACTCAACGTGTTTAATCTTGATCTCTTAACTTTAGTGGTTCCCTCATGGGTTTCCACTAAAGTATCCCAGATTTCCTTTGCTGTTGTACATGTTGAGACGCGAAATAATTCATACATTCTTAGTGCAGTTTGCAGAAGATTGATTGCCTTTTTGTTATAGAGAACCTTTTTCTTATCATCATCATCCCATGAAGCTTTGGGCTCTGTTGATCCAACACCATTAACGACCATTGTAGGATCGAAGGGGCCATTTTGGACAGCATCCCATATTTCATCTCCTTGTGCTTCTAAGTGAGCTTTCATGCGAATTTTCTAGAAATCAAAGTATTCACCACAAAATAGTCGAGGCTTGTTGCTGCTACCATCGTCTTTGAATACACCTCTGTTGTTTGCGGAAGCCATACTGGATCGGTTAGGAACAGATTACCTAAACCTGCTCTGATTCCAGTTGTAAGTCTGAGTTGCACCTAAGAGGGGGGGTGAATTAGGCTTTTTTCTATTTTCTAGTTTTAGAGATTGATTTTATACTTTCTTGAAATATAAAGATGGTATGAAAGCGGTAAAGTGTAGAAAGTAAAAGAGACACAAGAAATTTATAGTGGTTCCCCTCACACTCTGAGGGTACTCCACTCCCATTTCGACTCGAAAGAGATTTCACTATAGTTAGGATCAGTGTACAACTATATTTCTAACCTATAGGGAGATCAAAGGCTCTTAAACACCTTTAAGATCTGAACACTAAGTGCAATGAGAACAATCCTCTTCAATGCACACACTTGCTTTTAACAATCCTGAACAGCAAGGGGAAATAAATACAATTTGTTTTGTAATGAGTTGTAAAAATTTATACAAAGTTTTATCAATGTTGTAGATTGATATTCTCTTTCAATGAGAGTTTCTACAAATGTCTAAGACTTATTGCTCAAGAATTTTCTTTCAAAAGATATGAAAATATGCAGAAAATGCTTTATGAAAGTGATTTTTCTTAGATGTGGAAAGATGAAATTGTGATAAAGATCTTGAAAGAGAATTGAAAGAGATGTGTTTTTAAATTTGAAAGATTTAGGTATTTATATTACACAAACACCTCTTGAGAAAATCATGCAAATCTTCAGAAAATTTGATGAACAATTGTCATGTTTCAAAGGAAACATTTCAGAGAAGTTTGGTTGAAGAGATGCAATTTTTCAGAATGATTTTTCAAAAACGTTTAGTGAGCAATCAATTGCACATAGAGACCAATCAATTGCACCTTCACAAAAACACTTGAAATTTCAAAATTTTAATAGAGCAATCGATTGTACCTTTTAGACCAACCGATTGCACTTCAAAACAAAAGTAAATAAAGAGAAATTTTTAAGCATGCAATCGATTGCACCAAAGTAGCAATCGATTGCTTACTGAAACAGAAGCAAAAATGAGTTAAAATTTTGATCATGCAATTGATTGCTCTAAGAGTGCAATCAATTACACTTTCACAAACTTAGAAAAATTATGTTTTAAAAGGCTTGTGTTGGTGTGAAAAATAATGTAAAAGTTTTTTTAATGATTTGAGCAATTAGGACTTAAACATTTGATGAAAATTCTCATTATACCTTCTGAGGATAAAACTATTCTTTATGACAGGTCTTTGTCCTGATTCTGATATCTCAAAATGGGTGATCATCTTTGCCTTCTTTGTCAAGTGATTTGTCTTCATCAAATCATATATTGATCTTTGAGAATCCACATTTCACACTTTCCTGACCGTACACCAAAGGTGCACTTGTTTGGATTCAGCCTTAGTTTGAACTTCCTTAACCTCTCCAATAGCTTTAGAAGATTCACCAGATGCTGCTCCTCCGTCTGGGACTTCGTAATCATATCATCGACATAGACCTCAATCTCATGATGAATCATGTCGTGAAAGAGAGTCACCATCGCCCGCTGATAAGTTGCCCCTGCGTTCTTCAACCCAAAAGGAATTACCTTATAGAAAAAAGTTCCCCACGGTGTGATAAACGTTGTTTTCTCCATGTCCTCCGGAGCCATCTTGATCTGGTTATACCCGGAGAAACCGTCCATGAAGGAAAACACTGAGAATTGAGTCGTATTATCAACAAGCACATCAATGCAAGGGAGCGGGAAGTCGTCTTTTAGGGTCGCTCTGTTTAGATCACGATAATCTACACACATTCGTACCTTACCATCTTTCTTAGGTACATGCATAATATTAGCGACCCACGGGGGGTAATTTGTCACGGCAAGAAATCCAGCATCCAATTGCTTCTAGACCTCTTCTTTAATCTTTACCGCCATGTCCGGTCTGGTTCTTCTCAACTTCTACTTGACAGGTGGACACCCTTCTCAAAGAGGTAAGCAATGAACCACAATATCGGTATCCAGTCCTGGCATGTCCTCGTATAACCAGGAAAAGACGTCTTTGTACTCTCGAAGCATATCAACCAGTCTTCTCTTGACATCGTCTTCTAAAGCGGCCCTTACTCTGACCTCTTTCTTATCCTCTTTGGTGCCCAGATTGACAAGTTCGATGTCCTCGCGATGAGGCAGAATAACCTTCTCTTCTTGTCTCAGCAGTCTGGCGAGCTCTTCAGGCAGGTCTTCGTCTTCTTCAATCTCTCCTTTAGCTTGAAAGATTAGATTATCAAAGTCATACCGAGTCATAGACGAGTCTGAATCGATGGCATCTGGAATGTGAAACCTGTATGATGATGATTTAATGCTTTAATGATATGCAAACAAACAAAAACAAACCACATTGCCATTTTATTGTTAAAAATAAAATAAGAAAAACAAGGATCACAAAATTTTTGATGCAAAGACGCCTTTTTGATTGATGATAAAAAAACTGATTATTTAACATAAATGCTAGGGCCCTACAAACAAAGACCACTATATCCCGGGCAGAACATAGGGATATATACATTATCAAAACAAACGAATTACTCTTCTCGGGTCACTGAAATTCCTTCCTCCATTGTCCAATTCTTCAAGCTCTGGTCGGGGATACATGGTTGGATCCACGCATCCATGTCGCAGTCATTGTCCCCCTCTTCATCTGATACGGTATTAATCCTTTCGAATATTACCCCACCGCTGGTGAACCGGACAGGCCCTTTGTAGCGTGGCGCGCTCTGTGAAGATGATGCATATGGGTTGTACCCCAGTCCGAACTTATCCTGTTTTTTGGGACGCTTACCACCTTCCCCCACCCCCGCGCTGATCCGGACTTCACTACGGCTTGTGCTTCCTTGTAGGACGACATAGCAACTTCTGGTGCTTTGACCTCAACCGGTGTTTTCTCCTTAACTTGAACACTCTCAAAGGCTTGGCATAGGGTCTCGTGGATCTCCCCCTTAACCTCAACATACTTGAATGAAGACAACTGACTAATCATGATGTCTTCTTCACCACAGACAACGACTATGTTTCCATCCACCATATACTTCAGTTTTTGGTGCAAGGTCGATGTTACGGCGTCTGCCGTGTGGATCCGTGGTCGTCCTAGCAGACAGATGTATGATGGCTGGATGTCCATTATATAGAAAATGGCGTCAAATATTTAAGGGCCGACTTGAATCGGGAGAGTCATTTCACCAAACACAGACCTCCTCGTACCGTCAAATGCCCGCACAACTAAATCACTAGCAGTGCAGATTAATCCCCGAGTGTCTAGTTTCATCAAGGCCTTTTTGGGTAGCACATTGAGTGATGACCCTGTATCTACCAATACGTGTGACATAACCGCCCCCTACACTCTATGGAGATGTGTAGAGCGTGGTTATGATTTCTTCCTTTGGGTGTTAAGTCGAGATCAGTGAACCCTAGTCCATTTCCAGCATTAACATGTGTGACCACTCCGTCTAGCTGATTAACTGAAATCTCTTGTGGCACGTAGGTTGTGTTCAAGATCCTTAGAAGCGCATTTCGGTGTGCCTTGGAGCACAACAACAAAGACAGGATTGAAATATTGGAGGGTGTATGTTGTAAGTGATATATGACTTTGTAATCACTCATTCTGATCAAGCGCATGAATTCTTCTGTGTCCTTCACCAGAGCTTCTTTCTCTACCTGCCGTGGATCCTCTTCAATCACCATTTTTTCCTTCCCCTTGTCAGTTCTTCCAGCACTAACCTCTGGAGGCGTGAACACTCTTCCACTTCTTGTTACCCCACTGTTTCCGACCATTGTCGACTGACTCGCAAGGAGAACTCTTCAATTCTTGTTTCTGCCCCATAGTTCCAGGGGATCGCTTTAGTGCTCTCGTAAGGCATTGGTCCTGCCTTTGTAATCACAATTGTCGGCGGCCTCGGTGGCATAGAAATGTTGATAGTCTTATACAAGATAGAGATCATGGACACTTCATCCTTATTTTCATTAATCTTCGTCTCGTCATACTCCTTACTGATTCTGTCAAATTGTAAAAACCCCTCATCCATCATATTCTGAATACAACTCCTCAAACGTGAACATCCTTCTGGATTAACCAAACAACCTTCATAGTTTCTCCCATAGCCTGGGAACACCCCACCAACTAACAACTTACTTTTTACAAAACTGAGTGGAGTTTTCAAATCTTCAACATTGGATACCAAGTTCAGATTGTCTTCCATAACAGCATTTACTTCAGCAGCTCCATGGTTCGACATGGGATTTTGGACAATGTTGGGTACATCATGAGTGAAGTTAATGGCCTTACTATCAACAAGGTCTTGAACCTTGTGCTTAAATACTTTGCAGTTATCAATATTGTGGTCGGGTGCCCGTAAATGAAAATCACATCGAGCATTAGCGTCATATCCCGGAGGAGGTGCACCGGTCAATGGTGCCAATGTTCTCTTATGGATGAGTTGTAATTGAAGTAAGTGTTGCAATAGCTGAGAATAAGGATGGCGTCAAAGTGCCTATTCACCGCCCTTCTTCTATCTTGAAACTGCTTGTGTGCGTAGTTTGGCTGTTACTGCTGCTGCTGCGGACGTTGCTATTGTTGTTGTGGTTGCGGCAGCGGCACTGCCGGAATGGCAATGCTCGCCACTTGTTGACGTTGTTGATAGTATGGTTATTGTTGATGTTGATTCCTGTTATGATTTCTAAAGCCTGACACTGCGTTAGTCTCATTTTCCCTTTTCCTGTTACCGAAAACTTTCTTCCCACCTCCAGACAAGGTCCCTTCTCCACTTTGTATCTTTCCCAGTTTTATCCAGTTCTCTACTCTTTCCCCAGTTATAATCAGATCCAAAAAACTCCCTGACATATTTCCGATTAACTTCTCATAATATATTCCTGGCAAGGTCACCACGAACATATCGATCAATTCCCGCTCCACTATTAGAGGTTGAACTCTAGTCGCTAGTTCACGCCACCTCTGGGCATACTCTTTGAAACACTCGTTGTTCCTTTGTGATAGATTTTTCAACTGCACTCTGTTTGGTGCCAAGTCGCTATTGTATTGGTAGTGCCTTACGAAGGCCTCTGCTAGATCCCTCCAACTTTTGACTTGAGTTGGCTCCAACCCCGTGTACCACTCCAATGAACGACTAGACAAGTTGTCCTGAAAGAAGTGCATAAGCAACTTCTCGTCATCTGAATATGTCGACATCTTCCTATAGTAGGACCGAAGGTGTACCCTGGGACAAGTCGTCCCTTTATACTAGTCAAAATCTGGAACCTTGAACTTCGGAGGGATCCTCATCCCGGGGATCAATCCCAAATTTGCAATATTTAGACCAAGCGAATTTTGATTCTCATAACTCCTCATCTTTTCCTCTATCATCCTAAACCTTTTGTCTGCGTCAGACTGCAGACCAGCACCAAGGTCCCTCATGGAAAATATGTCATCTTGATCATCCTCTTCCCATTGAGGTCCAATATTTCCATGCGTGTCACCCCCTGCCCCAGCTAATGAACTCCTTCTGGGTGACCTCCGCCCAGAAGGTTGACTACATTTGGACCGACATTGGCCTGCGAAGTGCTACCATTAACTGGAAGAGGAATAACAGTAGTTCCTCCATGCAGGACACCACTGCCATCCACTAGAGCTATCAATGGTTGAACCAGATTTCTTAATTGTTCCTTCCCATTGGCTACCCCTTGCATCATTTCCATGAATTGCGCCATCTTGTCCCTAAATTCATGCAGCTCTTGTTGTACTTGATCCATCACTTTTCGTTGATTCCCTCTTGTATTGTATGGATGTTGCGAAGTCAGCTTACTCTATTTCTGAAATGGCAAGCAGTGTGAGGTCGGGTTTCAGGGAATATGAAAATGATGTGCGGGTATATGCAATGCTCGAATGATGTTCAAGGGACTTTCAAGACTTATGATTATCAATGGTATTATGGAACTGCAAATGAATAGTAAAGCATGTACAATTTAAGATCAAAAAGCAACTTTCATTAATTTTAAGAGAAGACCCAATACAAATTATTGTTCAATAGGATGAATACAAAAATTCACGCAACAAGAGAAAGAACTAAATAACTAAAAAACCTTCTTTCGGAGACGCTCTTCAAGTTTCTTCGACTCAAACATGAACCTGCTAACCATCTGATCGCAAAGCTGGATGAAGTGATGGACTGAAGGGAGGACATTGTTCCCTTCCAAGTCTTGAATCCCACTCTCTAACCTCCATGGAATATCACGAATCATGAGGTAAAAATTCTCTACTAGATCATTGTACTT
This sequence comes from Lathyrus sativus, assembly GCA_963859935.3. Classification (NCBI taxonomy): domain Eukaryota; kingdom Viridiplantae; phylum Streptophyta; class Magnoliopsida; order Fabales; family Fabaceae; genus Lathyrus; species Lathyrus sativus. Next base: position 79,909,615 of record OZ012740.1, on the reverse strand, counting down.
AGCATGGCATATGTCTAGAGTCGACTGGTAATAACGGAGAGAATCCTCATATGTATCCAAAAGTTCATTGAGCTGAGCCTCCTTCTCGAGCCATTGTGAACTATCCCTTTTCAGGGCATCGAAATGATCTTTCCACAGGGTGGCCGTTTCCTGAGCGGTTTTCAATTCTGAGCATTTATTGTTCCACATGTCAGGGGTGACATATGAAGCTCTCAATGCTTCTTCTTTGAGTTGTCGCTCACTTTCAGCTAAAGTTAAAGCACCTCTCAACTCCCTTTCGAGGTTATCAATATCGGCCTCAAGTTCCTCCCTTGTCCTCTTCTTTTCAGTAGAAGCTAACTCGAAGAATTGCCACGCTCTAGCACAAGAGTCGTTGGTTTCCTTTAAGCATTGTCGGAGAGCTTTTACTGATGCATCAGCACCTTCAAAACCATTCTGATACCTAACCCTCAGATCCATCTCTAGCTTCAACTTCTTGCTACTCCCAGCCGCTTGGTCTTGTCCGAACTCCACTTTCCTTTTGTATTGGCCATTCTCCACACATGCTTGGTGAACTTCATCTTAAAGGTCTTGATTTTCTTTGGTCAACCTTTCTATCACTAGCTTTAATTTCTCATACTCTTCTATGGATACGTGAGTGGGAGCAGGAGGTTCTTCTCGCATGGATGGTTCCGGGGAAAATGGCAGCAACCTTTCAGCCACTCTAGCTAACAACCATCGATTGTATGGCTCTTTAGTCACATAATTCTTTGCTTTCAACTCTTTCCTCCCCTTCGTATGGATCTTGGCCCATGCTTTAGCAATTTTCCTGACAAACACAGGATCTTCTATTGTGGCTACCAAAGAGAAGCTTTGAACTTTCTCTGCTTCAGGTTCATCCTCCATAGCATAGCCTAACTGACGCAATGCCATGACTGGATTGTAGTTGATACAACCAGCCCTACTAATCAGAGGCACATTTCCACACTTCCCACAGCTAAAAATGATCTCCACATCATAGTACTCATGAGAATACCAAGAAATATCTTTGGCTTCTGGAGACATAATGCGTTGAGACCATTTCAGCTTCTCCTTGTTTTCCATGAATGGTCCTTTCTTTGGTAGATGGGAAGCATACCATTTGAACAGTAGATGAGAACAGCATTGGACCATTCCTGTCTTCTTTTCACTCCTCCAATGAATAGAGTGATAAACATCAGCGAGAAGAGCGGGAATAGGATTCTTTTGCATGAAGAGAATAACGACAGTGATGTCTATGAAATTTTCAATGTTTGGAAAGAGGACAACTCCATAGATCATTAGAGCAACAACGATACCAAACCTTTCCCAATCCCTAACGGTCTTGTACTGAGCAGCTTTGTCTAGTATAAACTTCAAAGGAAAGCCTTGAATACCTCCCTTATTAGCTAAACCATCTTCAACTTCTCCCTTGGTCATATAGAGAGCAAGAGCAATGGAAGAAGACTTTGGTTCTTCTTCCAAGCCGGTGTAGATAGGTTGATCCTTAATCTTGATATTCAAAAGGTGAGAATATTCTTCAAGAGTAGGAGCCAACTGGTAGTTTTGGAAAGTAAAGCATCTGAGAGGAGCATCATAAAATTGAGCCATGGCGAACAAAGCCCAAGTGTCAACTCTAGAATGGAGAAGATCAAGCAATTTCCCATACTTCCCTTGAAAGTTGATCTTGATAGCCTTCTGCACGTCAAGCAAAAGGTCTTGGATCGGCCCCAACTTTAGTTCTCTGAATTTTAAGGAGTTTGTACTTCTTTTCCTTTGATCACTCATTTTGCTCTTCAATACCTAAGATAATCACAGTTTCTTAAGTCCCTTGATATGCAACAATGCTATGAAATGCAATGCTTTATGGATGCATATGAGAAAAGCAACACATGGATCAAAGTCACAGGTCCTGCAGGGTATTGTAACAAGATATCTCTCACCACAGGTGGGTAATCTAACGGTTTATAAGAGGGCATCCCAAAGGCTTTTAAACAAAGTCCTATGCACTAACCCTCAAAAGTTTTCCATCATAATGATGATTTGTAAGATGGTAATCCCTTCAAAGGATGAGCACAAATTCATGTTCTAGTAACCTTTGGAATTGGGTTCTACAAAAGGTCCTCAGAGTCACGGACTCCCAATCGGAAATAAAGACGCCATTACGACTACTCGTAAGACATAGTCGTCCCAACGGGGTCTCATCTGAGTGGTGGGATTCGATCCAACTCAACGAGTCCTAAGTCTCGCAAATCAGAAAGAAACCACCTCCTAATCTTAGTGTATACTATAAAGCTCAGGGAGAAAGCTTTTATCCTCACAAACCAGCCCAATAATCCAATAGTTAGAGAATACAACACAATAAATAATAAAAGCAAATAAAACACAAATGTGACAAACAAACTAGGTTTGGCTTGCTTGTAGTCCCCAGCAGAGTCGCCAGCTGTCGCGACTCGAAAAAATGTAACGACGGGGAGGCAAAACGATAGACATAAGAGTCGCCATTGAACTTTATTTATCCCATGAGGGGAAGGGAAAACATCGAGAAAACCTTAGGGAAGAAATGGATAAGATGGTCTCGCGACCAAGAACGGGTTCGGAAGCCGGTTATGCGAGGGGAAGGTATTAGTACCCCTCGCATCCGTCGTACTCGATGGGAACCATTTGTTTATCGACGTGTGGAGGTATTTGCTAAAAGATTATTGCTAAATGAGTGTTTCAAAGGGATAAAGAGAAAGGTTAGAAACCGGGGAAGGGGAGGTAAAGAGGGAAAGAAAGGACTCGATAGGACTTCGTGGTCCTAGGCCTACGTATTCTCAACAGATATGAGAAAGTCAGAGTCGACGTAGTTCGGGAAACTACAGGTGATAGGGGGTTGTTCTCGCCAAGACATTATCGTCTTGTGCCTACATATTCTCATATGGCATGAGAAATCAGAGCAAACGTAGTTCGGGATAAGGTTAACTGATGTTTTCATGGATGATATTATCGTGTGCATTCTAGCAATTTAGGTGTATTGCTGCTCGACTATTGGAGACTTAGGCGTTACCTGTTGTCGCTACTGCGAAAATCGGCGCCGGCTGAACAGAAGAGTCGCCACCGTGCGTTATTTATCCCACGGGAGGGAAAAGAAACGCTCAGAGTAAACCTCGCATAACACGGGAAAGGTATGGTCGTCGCAACCAAAACCTGGATTCGGGAGTCGGTTACGCAAGGGGAAGGTATTAGCACCCCTCACGTCCGTCGTACTCGACGGGATCCACGCTTGTTTTCGGGTATGGATTGTTATTCTATCTAAACTAAAGGTCAAGGGTTAAAAGAAAAATAAAATGAAAATAAAATGACTCGGCAAAGTATCGCACTTTATGCCTACGTATTCCCGTCTGGAACGAGAAATCAGAGTCAACGTAGTTCGCCTACCTACGGGAAAGAAGGGGAAGGTTGCTCGCTAGGATATCGCATCCTATGCCTACGTACTTTCATACGGCATGAAAGATCAGAGCAAACGTAGTTCGGGCCACGTACGACACAAGTCTGTCTTGGTTGATTTTATTCCTTCTGAAAAAGGTTTTTCTGATTAGCAGTCCAAGCGGACAAAAATGACGTCTTGATGAGTTCACATTCTTTTACGGAAGAAATGTCTTTTATTGTGTTTGAAATATTTATTGTGTTTTTATGTTTGTTTTGAGAAAGAAGAGACAAAACTCTAACCTACGGTTGCGAAGGGAATCAAACTAACCTAGTGTTATCATGCATGGGTTAAGACCTAGTGTCTATCATGCTCCTCTCTTGCGCAGAGAGAAACAGAGATCCTAAGGGAATAGACAGAAACAGAAACAATATCAGATATATACAGAAGCAGTAAAATGCATGGATGCAGCAATACAAGCGAGGCAAGGGAGTCCCACTCAACCTCGAACCTAGAAAACAATAGGCAAAAGTGAACAGGATTCACTTTCAACCCAACAGGTTAATAGCAGGCAATACAGCCAGGAAAACCAATCAATACATCAGAAATGAAATACAGCAGAAAAAAAAAAACAGCCACAGCAGCTCTGCATCAGCACCTATGTTCAAGTCATCTCCAATCAGCTACACGCTTCAGCAAGCATCAATCCCCATCTCCACAGCCTTCAAGCAAGGTCTTTATCATCAATCTTCAGTCTACAATGGCTTTTCTTCCAGTCTCAATCTCCCGGATGAACATCAATCAACAAGATGAAGTGAATGAATGTTAGACAGTCAATTACCTACCAAGGGTGGTTCATTAACTGTTAACATTATATAGACAATCTTCTCTCAAAAGTTCTATCTTTCAAATACATTCACTGATCCTTCCAAAGGAAGGAGGTGGATATTTGAAAGAGACTTTGAATCATAGAGAAAGGATGGATGCAGACAAGGCATTCCATGTTTGAGAAACAAGCTTTCTAATCTAGAGCTCTGCCTAGCTCCTAAACCCTAGTCTCCTCAACAGCTGCTAGCAAGAATCTCCTCTTCAACTCTGGAAGTTGGTCTTCAGTCTCTGGATCTCCAATGGCTCCATCATCACAGGTCTTCAGCTCTCCCAATTCCCAGGCAATCCCAATACCCACACAGACAAACAATAATCCCTAGAGGGCACACCACACCAATCAATCAAATATAGACAGTAATATACTAATAGCAGTAGGGGGAATCCTATTGATTTCTAAGGGATCTAATAACTACCCATAGTCCCTATAGTCCCATATCTAAAATGTTCAATCTCTAAGTCCTAAGGGAAATGATTCAATTCTCCTAAGTCATCACTTAAACCCTAATTTTGTTCATGTTGTTCTCACCTAAACTAATCACCTAAAATTAATTCCTAAAAATATGAACTAAATTGTATGTACAAGCTAACAATGTCTATTAATCAACCTAAAAAGAATGGATGAAAAATATTAAAGCATTTGATCAAACTAAAATTAACAAAATCATGTACCAAACAAAATACTATTTACACCTAATTAAAAGGAAAATATGCCAAAAATAAGAAAGTAAAAGGAACTATTAAGTTTTTTGTGTGATATTTTTCTTGACCAAATTAAGAAAATAATGCAAAAAGAACCAATGGAAAATATGCATTTTATGATTTATTATGATTTTTTGAAGATTTAATTTTTTTGAAATAAAATGAAAGGAAATAATATGAAAGGGGTGTAGTGAGTAAATGAAATCAGTTAAAACACCCAACTGGGCCCAGACTGGGGGCGCGCATAGCAAGCGCGTCTGGGCCTGCATCTGGGGGGTGTGGAGAGAAAAAGATCAATAAGCCCAGCAGATGAATAAATGAAACGCTGCGTTTCATTTCCTACTAATCTTCCCTCCAACTTTCGTTTAAATCTAGGCCGTGGATTACAAGGTCTAGTCAAACAAATCATGTTGATCCAATGGTCTTCCTGTCGTCTTCTCTAAGTGGCTAGGGTTTTCAGATGAACTTCATGAACACGACCTTCATACACAGACCTTCCATCCTCTGGTTCTTCCTCGTTTCTCCATGAAAACCAAAAATGTAAACACCAAAATTGCTCCACTTCTCACGTAGAACACAACTGTATCCATAGTTTTCAATATAACAGCCTAGAACTTCAAACCCGATAGGCATCACAATTCTGATCTACCATTTTCATCTGCGATCAAACCTCCCAATTCTCTCTAATTTTTGCCTTAAACTAATCCATATCTCACGCTGATCATTACAAGCTATTCATTCAAGATTATCATGCAATATCCTAATAGTTACAAGCTTCAACAGTTTATGCACTCCATGGCCAATCCTCATGAAACCTCTCCAAACTCACCAAAATCAGTCATCTACCCTACCTTAACCTTTCTATGCTATCAAAACCTAGCAATTCTAACCAAAGCATGCAATTCGAATGAAAACTTACTTGGTGCACAATGAAGAAAACAGCTACAAAAACCTCTAGATCCAAAGCTTGAAGTGATGGAAAACTGGTCAATGAACTTGATGATGACTTCTGTATGCAACCAATGATGCTCCAAAGCTTTGAATATCCTAATTCCAAGATTCTTGCACTTTGAATGATGATGATGAATGGCACGATTCCTCCTTCAATTGGCCAAATGAATGTGTGAATTCTGATCCTTGGATGATGATGATGAAGAACAGATCAAGAATGATGCAAATTGATGAGAATTTGAGAGAGTTTGGATTGATTTTGCAATTTGAAGAAAGTGTGTGAAACTTGTGGTTTTGAGTAAATGTGATCACCAACCATGGCATGAACCCTCTCCATTCAATATATACATGTCATTAGAACCTCCTAGAAACTTGGAGAAACTTCCCATGTGTGATTTCCCTTGGATTTGGCTTATGTTTCTTCCATGATAAGTAACTATGAATAACTCTCAAAATTTGAACTAACCTCAAAATTCCACTTTAGCCAATGTTCTCAAAATGATCTTTCCATTCAAAATGACCTATAATTTCACCTCATTTGGCCAAAATATGAAAAATCTCATTTTTTAGGTCATTTTTATTCATTAAATCCAACAATTTTGAAACCTTGTGCTATGAACCTTTCCAATCTCTCATGGTCACTTTTATAGACTCAAAATGTCATTTGTAACAAGTTTGATGTTGTAAAGTTTTCCATTTGAAGCTTCCTTGTATGAGTTTTGGGCATAGGCTTGAAATGACCTGTAATTCTCAGATGACCAAAATACCCTTTTCTTTCCAAGACCATAAGTAGAGTTCCACAAATCATATGAAGGCATACTATACCATTCTAGAAAGATAAGACAATGAGGAACAATTCTTATGTTGACCAGAAATTAATTTGAAATCTCCTTGAGGGGTAAAAATAGCTTGGGAGTCAAGTCACTTTCACAGACAAAATTTCAGATACCTCAGATGACCTGTAACTTGCAAGGACCATAACTTGAGTTCTATACATCTCCTTGATGTCTTCCACCACTAAAATTAAATTTCTTTAGATCCTCTACAAGTTTCATGTTGGCCAAGGATCCATTTGAGGCTTGCATTTTGACTTATCTTGCTTGGAAATTTGACCTAAATTAGGGGATTTTACACAGAAACCCTAATTTAGAAACTCCTCTTCTCCTTGATTCCTCTTGATTTCTTCTTAGAATATCATCATATCCTTATTTACATGCCAAATGATGAACCCCACATATCTCCAATAGCCCTTAATGCGTTTCAATCAGTCAATTGACCTAGAGTTGACCTAGAGTTGACCCCAGATGAAACCCTAGTTGATTGTCTTCAACTGCAATACTTGTGGTCACACCAATGACTTGTCTCCTTCTCCAAATGACTTTCTAAGTCTCCCATGATGTCTAGATACTCTCCATGCTCAGCCCACAGCTCACAATTTCTTTGTTGATCCTCAGATACCCTCAGTTAGGAGATAGATGAACTGCTTGATCCATTGACTTGATAGCTTCCAAATTCTTTCTGATGACCTGAATGGGATTGAATTAGAATAATAACCTCTTGATTGGCTCATAGAGATGAGAATAATGATTGGTCCCCTGTTGGATGACTTGCTATGCTTATGCTATGCAGATGAGTAGACTATGTGCATGACCTTATATGCAAATGTTAATGATATTGAAACATAAACCAAGTGAATAAGGTTGAGCAAATTTTAGGGTGCAACAGCTGCCCCTATTCAATCGACTTGGACCCGATTGGGTGAAGAGCCCGGAGCCTTCAGACATTCGCGGTACGAGACGGTTGAATACTAAGAACCCGGAAATTTGCCAACCGCAGAAATAAACTGCGCTCCTGCTTGGGGAACGACATTCATCCACTGAATCTGACTGTTATGGCAATCCACCGATCTCGTGCGACCGTGCTGGGGATGACTCGTCTGCATTTTATCAGGAATAAATCGTCCACGTTAGGAGTAAACTCTTTCCCACATTAGGAATAACATCGTCCACATTAGGACTCACCCTTCCACGTAAGGAATACAATCTTTCCACGTTAGGAATACATCATCCACGTTAGGACCCATCTTTCCACGTAAGGAATCATTATTCCACGTAAGGAATCTCATCTTGATATGTCCATGTAAGGACTCAATCTTTCCACGTTAGGAGTCAAACTTTGATATGTCCACGTCAGGACTAAACTTTTCCACGTAAGGAATAAACTCCCTCCTCTCAATCTGTCCGCGTCAGGACTAAACTTTTCCACGTAAGGAATCAATCTCTTTCCACGTAAGGAATACAATCTCTTTCCACGTAAGGAATACAATCTTTCCACGTTAGGAATCAAACTTTCCACGTTAGGAATCAACTTCTTTCCACGTAAGGAATCACAATCTTCCACGTAAGGAATACTTCTTAATCTTGATCTGTCCACGTAAGGACTCCAATCTTTATTCCACGTAAGGAATCACAATCTTTCCAACGTAAGGAAACCAACTCGTCTTTTCTGCGTCTGTCCACGTCAGGACTGAACTTGCTTTTCCACGTAAGGAACTGAAGCTTCTCTTTCTACGTAAGGAATAACCTTGTCCACGTCAGGACTCACATTTCGTCTTGATTTGTCCACGTAAGGACTCCCCTCTTGACTTGCTGAGGAAATAAAACCTTGTCCACGTCAGGACTCGTGCACCTTCGACCCACTGGCGAAGTGAGACTTGTCCACGTCAAGACTCACATCTCAACCTACTGAAGTGATAGAACCTGTCCACGTCAGGACTTGCGCGTCTTCGACTTGCTGGGGAAATAAGACTTTGTCCACGCCAGGACTCATACTTTGCCAACAACACGAAGAAGGATAAATTTGACCGCGTCAGGACTCTCGCACCTTAACGACACGAAGGACTATAAACTCGTCCACGTCAGGACGCACATTTCACCATCACGAATAAAGCTATCCACTGGAAATAAATTGTCCATGTCAGGACACCAACATGAAGAGTAACCCACTTTTGTCCACGTCAGGACTTCCTATTTAAGTAATTCTGAGTAATCGAACCTGTCCACGTCAGGACTAACACCTTTATCAGCCATGAGGAAATAAATCTATCCACGTTAGGACCCACCCCTTTTTTAACACAAAGAAAACCTGTCAATAAAATTGTCCACGTTAGGACTCATCCTTCCATTGGTCCCAACCTACGAACTTCTCAGCACCGGCGTGACAGCGACTTTGAGGCGAACTCTACTGGGGATATTTGGAAACCAAACTACTGGAGGCCTGCTCTAATAACCAGCGGTAGCCTCTGAAATTCTGGTTCATGAAACCTTTTAATGCTGACGTAACGACAACTTCGAAAGAAACAATCCGCTGGTCGGACTAGAGAAGCTTCAACAAGAAACCCTGGCGGGGAAATAAGTAACTCTGCTTGGGGACAAAGAGAAACTTATCCTGATAACTCTGTGGGGAGTAGTGCCAAAGCTGACACTTCGTTGAATGTCTCCTGCCGAGACTTCGAATGTTTATTGATTCACCTGAGCAAGGGCTCTCTCTACCTCCAAGAGAACAATACTTGAAACAAAAGGTTAGCCAACCTAGTTTATGTTTCAAAATGCATGCGTTTGACAATGATGCAATGCTCCATTCGACATGGAAATGCTACGCTTTTTCATTTGGTGGACGCAAGTATGACACTATATGCCGATGCCAATGCAGACTCGAACTGCTGAGATACAAGAACTGCTTCAGCAAAATAAATGCTGAAGATAATGCCAACTCCGCTGGGGATAGCCAGGTGCTACAAAATTATTCCGGCAAAATAAATGCCGGAAGAGGGAAGTCGACTCAGCTGGGAAATTGGGAACTCGAACCAAACACCTCGTTGAAGTAACACCCTCCTGGGGAATATGTCTCTGCTGGAGAATAGCAGATGCGCCTGATATGATTGGAATTCTGCTAGAGAGTGAACAGGTATCACACGGTATTCTGACAAAATAAATGCCAATGCGCCACACCAACTCTGCTGGGGAGAGCCTTAATCTTCGAGTTCCACTGGGAGGAAAATACTTGCTGACAAGAGAACTCCACTGGGGATGGGACGATTCTCTTGGGGAAAATCCGCTGGCTCCGCTGGGGAGAGAGTAAATGACCCTGCGGGGAAAGGTAAACTGTCTGAATACAGCTCACCAATCTGAAATATTAATCTTCTGAGGCTAAACCAACTCTGCTTGAGAGGCACTGTCTGAATACAGCCTTCGATCTAGGAATCGCCAAACTCTGCTGAGGATAAACGACTTTGCTGGAGCATGCCCTCTGGATAAGCTACGACCAGCTGGGGAATTCGATCCTTCTTCAGGAAGAACATGCATGACCTGCGTGGGGGTCGAGTCTTTCGTTACTGCAATCTTTTGATCGCCTTCCTCGTACGGCTATGAAACCTGCAACAACACAAACAAGATGAGACAAGCCTATGCAACCAAATCGATTCAGGTTAGTGACGTTATTTTCAGTTAATTCAAAGCTTTAGCAATTGTTGGCAGGGGCCAGTGATGTTATACACATGCTAGTTTCAGTAAACTTAGGCGCTTTATCATGCACAAAACAGTAAAGAACCAGCATCAAGTACTAAATAACATATTTTATTGATTGGGCCTCTGAATGGGCGGAGTTTTTGTACACGGGATGTAACTCCTGAAAAGAGGAAGCTACGCAAAGCAGATATACAAGTATGCACAAGAAGCATAAATATTTTTGACAAATTAGATTTGTACACATGTCGGCAACGGGATGCAGACGAACACCACGAACTGATCCTCCTATGACTCGCCCGACTCTAATGCTTTCCCGGTATTCACACTTCCGAAGAGATTGTATCCGATAATCGACCCCTCGAGCGTATTCTCCCGCGCTGATGCTCATTGTAATATCAAATTCGGACCGCAGTCATTTGCTTTTCAAATCCCTAACTTTTGCGTGAACCGCCCTTTACGGGTTTTCAGTTCACCGGGATACCCCTTTTTGCCGAAGCCGCCCAGTGTAGGTTTTCAACTTCGCGGGTGTACATTTTTTCAATTTTATCCCTAACTTTTGCCCGAACCTTTCATTCTGTTTTTGGTTCGCCAGGATGCCCCATTTTTGCCTGGACTCTCTTTTTTCTTTCCAGCGGGTCAATTTTAAGCAAAGTATTTTTTAACTGCGTCCGAATTCACAGGCGATGTAAAGTATTTGCCGTCCATAGTGGATAATAACAACGCTCCTCCTGAAAAGACTTTTCTGACGACATATGGCCCTTCGTAATTGGGGGTCCACTTGCCCCTGTGATCTGCCTGTGGCGGGAGAATCCTTTTCAGCACAAGGTCACCCGTCTGAAAGCTTCGCGGATGTATCTTCTTGTCGTAGGCTTTCTTCATTCGGCTCTGATACAAACGACCGTATGCTAGAGAAGCTAGCCTCTTCTCATCCATCAAACTCAGTTGATTCAACCTGTCTTTCACCCATTCTGCCTCGTCTAGCTGAACGTCTCGCAATACCCTCAGAGAAGGGATCTCAACTTCCAATGGTAATACCGCTTCCATTCCGTATACTAACGAGAACGGGGTTGCCCCGGTTGATGTGCGTACCGTCGTACGATAACCGTGCAAAGCAAAAGGTAGCATCCAATGCCAATCCTTATAGGTCACCACCATCTTTTGAACGATCTTCTTGATATTCTTATTGGCCGCCTCGACAACGCCGTTCATCTTAGGTCGGTAAGGGGAGGAGTTGTGATGTTCGATCTTGAAATTCTAACAGAGCTCCTTCATCATTTTGTTGTTCAGGTTTGAACCATTGTCCGTGATTATCCGCTCGGGGATCCCATATCGGCAAATGATATCTCTCTTGATGAATCTGGCCACCACTTGCTTCGTTACATTTGCGTAAGACGCCGCCTCTACCCACTTGGTGAAATAATCGATTGCTACTAGGATGAACCGATGCCTGTTAGAAGCTGTCGGCTCGATCTTTCCAATCATATCGATTCCCCACATCGAGAATGGCCATGGCGATGACATCACATTCAAAGGACTCGGAGGCACATGGATCTTATCAGCATAGATTTGGCACTTGTGGCACTTCCTCGCAAACTTGAAACAATCAGTTTCCATAGTCAGCCAAAAATAACCTGCCCGCAGCAGCTTTCTCGTCATAGCATGCCCACCAGCATGCGTACCAAAGGTACCTTCGTGTATTTCCTCCATGAGCAGCTTTGCCTCTCTTTCGTCTACACAACGCAACAACACCAAGTCGTGGTTTCTTCTATATAAGACGCCATCCGGATTCAAATAGAAATTACCCGCTAATCTCCTGAGAGTCTTCTGATCTTGACTGGATGCTCCAGCCGGATACTCTTTGTTCTTCAGGAAATTAAGGATGTCAAAATACCACGGTTTGTCGTCGGATGCTTCATCAATAGCAAATACGAAAGCTGGTCTGTCAAGCCGAGAGATAATGATTCTGGGAGCCTCGTTCCAGAAGTTGACTTTGTACATGGAAGACAAAGTGGCGAGAGCGTCAGCCATTTGATTCTCTGCCCGCGGTACGTGATGCAATTCAACCTTGTCGAAGAAAGGCAACAATCTCCTTGCATAGTTCATGTAATGTATCAAGTTGGGCTGACGCCTCCCATTCCCCTTTTATTTGATTCACCACCAGAGCTGAGTCTCCGTATACGTCCAGATGTTTGATTCGCAAATCAATGGCTTCTTCAAGCCCCATTATACAAGCTTCGTATTCGGCTTCATTATTGGTAACGGAAAAGGTCAATCGGGCAGTAAACGGGATGTGCGACCCGTGTGGAGTAGTGATGATTGCCCCTATTCCGCTACCGTAAGCATTCACAGCTCCGTCAAATATCATCTTCCATTTGGAACCCAATTCTGGCCCTTCGTCTGGCAACGGCTCTTCACAATCTTTCATCTTTAGGTACATGATATCCTCGTCAGGAAAATCAAACCTCATTGATTGGTAATCTTCAATAGGCTGCTCCGCCAGATACTCAGACAGCACACTCCCCTTTATAGCCTTTTGCGAGACATATTGAATGTCATATTCAGTCAAGACCATCTGCCAACGGGCAATTCTTCCTGACAACGCCTGCTTTTCGAACACATATTTGATAGGATCCATCTTCGAGATGAGCATGGTTGTGTGATTCAACATGTATTGCCTCAAACGCTTGGCGGCCCAGGCTAGCGCGCAACAAGTTTTCTCAAGCATTGAGTATCGAGATTCACAATCTGTAAATTTCTTACTCAAGTAGTAGATCGCATGCTCTTTTCTTCCTGTCTCGTCGTGTTGACCGAGAACACAACCCATGCTTCCCTCAAGAACTGTCAAATACATGATCAAGGGTCTCCCTGCCACTGGGGGTATTAAAATAGGAGGCTCCTGCAAATACTGCTTTATCTTATCGAACGCCTTTTGAAAATTTTCGTTCCATGTTACAGCTTGATCTTTCTTCAATAACTTGAATAATGGTTCACACGTGGCCGTTAGATGAGATATGAACCAAGCGATGTAGTTCAACCTCCCTAAAAACCCGCGCACCTCTTTCTCTGTTTTAGGCGTCGGCATTTCTTGTATCGCTTTTATTTTAGCAGGATCGACCTCTATTCCTCTTTCGCTTACGATAAACCCCAACAATTTACCCGATCTCACCCCGAAGGTGCATTTATTAGGGTTCAGTCTCAGCCTGAACTTCCTAAGCCTTTTAAATAACTTCAGCAGATTCACCAGGTGCTCTTCCTCCGTCTGGGATTTGGCAATCATATCGTCAACATAAACTTCGATCTCTTTATGGATCATATCATGGAAAAGAGTCGTCATCGCACGCTGATACGTTGCCCCAGCATTTTTCAAGCCAAAGGGCATCACTTTGTAGCAAAATGTTCCCCAAGGCGTTATGAAAGTAGTCTTCTCCATGTCCTCTGGCGCCATTTTAATCTGATTATAGCCTGAAAAGCCATCCATGAAGGAGAATACAGAGTATTGAGCAGTATTGTCAACTAGCACATCGATGTGAGGAAGTGGAAAATCGTCTTTTGGGCTTGCTTTATTCAAATCTCTATAATCCACGCACATTCGAACCTTGCCATCTTTCTTTGGCACTGGTACGATGTTGGCAACCCATGAGGGATATTTTGTCACAGCCAGGAAACCAGCATCCCACTGTTTTTGAACTTCCTCTTTGATCTTTACTGCCATATCTGGTCGAGTTCTGCGAAGCTTTTGTTTGACCGGCGGGCATTCTTCTTTCAGTGGCAGGCGGTGCACAACCATATCTGTATCGAGCCCTGGCATATCTTCATACGACCAAGCGAATACATCACTATACTCTATGAGCATTTCAACCAGTCTTCGCTTGATATCGCTCTGCAGTGCGGCTCCGATACGAATATTCTTCTCAACCCCTTTCGACCCCAAGTTGATAATTTCGATGACCTCTTCGTGAGGCAGAATGGCTCTTTCCTCTTGCTTCACCAACCAAGACAGTTCTTCAGGAACGTCACTATCTTCGACAACCTCTTCTTCGGCCTGAAATACCGGGTGCTCAAAGTCGGGACGAGTCATAGGTGGTTCAAGGATGTCATCTGAAAATGTTATCCTGCAAAAGGAATGGTTAAGTGCTTCAAAATGCGTATAAAGCGGATAACCACGTTGCCATTTTATTGAAAAATACAAAACAAGAAAGACAAAGATCGAAATATTTGCACATGAAAAAGCGCCATTTATTTAATGATTAACATGCAATGTTCATAACAACACAGCCCTAAGCAAATCACGATGCCCCGGGCAAGACATCAGATTATTCAACAATTAATAAAGCAAAGCATTACTGTTTAAGAGTCACAGGAACAAGCTCCTGAATAGACCAGTTGCACAGTCCCTGTCCTGGCGTGCTTGGCTGAATCCAGGCATCCATATCACAGTCACTGTCTCCTTCGTCATACTCCGAAGCAGCATTGATGGTTTCATGACATACTCCACTGGCAGAGATGGTTATTGGCCCTCTGAAACGGGGTGCCCCCACAGCAGGTGCTGACGACGACGGTTGGTATCCCAGCCCGAACCGGTCCATCTTTACAGGAATATCCAGCACTTTGCCCCAGCCCTTTGCTTCTCCTGCCTCCACCAGAGCTTGAGCTTCTTTATACGACGAGACGGCTATCTCTGACACTTTGCTCGGCCTGGGACCTTTGTCCTTGATACGCAAACCTTCAAATGCCTGGCAGGGTGTTTCGTGGATCTCTCCGTCGACCTCCACATATTTAAATGACGACAGATGGCTGACCAGGATGTCTTCTTCTCCGCATACGATGACTACGCTGTCTCCGACCATATATTTCAACTTCTGATGCAGGGTAGACGTGACTGCCCCAGCCCCGTGAATCCAGGGTCTTCCGAGCAGGCAGCTATATGCGGGCTATATATCCATGATATAAAATTCGGTCGCAAATACCTCTGGCCCCTCCTGTAGAGGCAATGTTATCGATCCAAAGACTGTTCTTCGCGTGCCATCAAACGCTCTGACTACCAAGTCACTGGGCGTGCACAGGATTCCTCTGACATCTAGCTTCATCATCGCTTTCTTGGGCATCACATTCAAAGACGATCCGGTGTCGACCAATACATGCGACATTACTGATCCTCTACATTCGACAGATATGTGCAGCGCCATATTATGATCTCTCCCTTTCGGGGTCAAATCGAAGTCGGTAAAGCCCAAGCTGTGGCCTGCATTCACATGTGCCAACACTCCTTCCAGCTGATTCACGGAGACGTCTTGGGGTACAAAGGAAGTATCCAGGACTTTTATCAAAGCATTTCTGTGAGCTTCAGAACATAGTAGCAACGACAGTATAGATATCTTGGACGGCGTCTGTTGCAGATGCTCCACAATCTTATAATCACTTTTTCGAATCAAGCGCATGAACTCTTCTACGTCTTTCGATGCCGATGCTTTTTCGCTTGCCTGTACTGGGCCATTCTCAACCATCTTCCCCTTTCCTTTTTCTAGTCTTTCGGCCTCCACTTCAGGTGATATAAAGATCCTACCACTCCTTGTCATACCTCCTGAACCAACGACGTTGTCTATAGTCTCGCCTGGCTGCTTATTAACATCAATCTTTATCCCGTCACAATACACCTCCAACTCATATGACCATGGGACTGCTTTCGTGTTCTCGTACGGGATCGGTCCGGCCTTATTTATGGTGATCGGCGGTCGGTGAACCGGTGCTGTTATAGTGATTGTCTTCCGAGGAATCGTTACAGTGGCCACATCACTCTGATCATCTGCTACTGCCCCTGCAGGCTCTTTAGTTGCTGCTCGATCAAACTGTAATGTGCCGCCGTCAATTAAAGCCTAGATGCCTTTCTTCAAATCATCACACCCCCCAGCTAGCGTCCAGCATTCTAAGCAATACTCGTCACATCCTGGATAAACACCCCCTTGCAACAATCTGCTTTTTATCTCGTTCAGCGGCGTCTTTAAATCGTCGACACTCATAATCAGATTCAACCCTTCCTCAGTCAGAATGGCGTTTGCCCCATGATTAGGCATGGGCTTCTGCACTATATTCGGACCTGCCGTTCCGAAATTGATAGCCTTATTGTTCAAAAGATCCTGCACAACGTGCTTAAAAGCATGGCAACCCTCTACATCGTGGCCCGGAGCCCCAGACTGAAACTCACAGTGCCTGCTTGCATCATAACCATACGGAGGAGTTTCCGTTATCAGTGCCAGAGTTCTCTTCTCTACCAGGTTCAAACCCAACAATGTCTGCAACAAATCAGCATACGTTGAGGGAGGCTTCTCAAATACTCTTCTTGGTTTACCACCCTGGAATCTTCGTTGAGCCTGCTGTGCCCCCTGCTGAGGCGGCTGCTGCTGCTGCTGCTGTTGTTGTTGCATTGGCTGCTGCTGAAACGGTTGTTGTTGATATGGAATAGTAACACTCGCCACCTGCTGCGGCTGATGATATTGGTTTCGACCCCTGCCTCGGCCTCGGCCTCGGCCTCCAAATACTGCGCTTGCTTCGCCCTGACGGCGCCCACCAAAAGCCTTCCTATTACTGCCAGATGCAGTTGATTCCTCAGCCTGGAACCTGCCTTGCTTAATGTTGTTTTCAATCTTTTCTCCCATCAGAATCAAGTCTGAGAAACTAGCCAAAGATGTGTGAAACAACTTGTCATAAAACATGCCTGTGAACATGCCGATGAACATGTCATTCATTTCCTTGTCTTCTAAAGGAGGACGGACCCTGGCAGCCATATCGCGCCACCTTTGCGCGTACTCTTTAAAGCTCTCACCCTTCTTCTGAGACAGCCCTGTCAATTGGACCCGATTGGGCGCCAAGTCGCTGTTATACTTGTAGTGAGCTACAAATGCCTCTGCTAATTGCTTCCATGTCTTGATATTAGTTGGCTCCAACCCCATGTACCACTCTAAGGAAGGACCCGACAGACTATCTTGAAAGAAATGCATTAGCATTCTCTCATCAGTTGAGTACGCAGACATCTTTCTGTAATAAGCTCGCACATGCACTTTCGGACAGGTGTCCCCTTTATACTTATCAAACGTAGGAGCTTTGAATTTGATTGGCACCCTCAAGCCAGGTACCAGGCCCATTGTTGCCATGTCTAAGCCCACAACACTTTGGTTCAGGACCCCCCTCATCTACTCTTCTAGCATTCTGATCTTCTGGGAGTTATCCATCGGCCCTTCAAAGCCTCCGCCGGAGAAAGCGTCCTCCTGCTGATCTTCTTGCCACATACCATTCCCAGCTCCATACCCATCATATTCATTATTGCGGCCAGCTCTAATCTGATTCATCACCGGGCCTCGGCTTCTGTTGCCGTACCCCTGAACACCTCCAGCAGGCCCAAAAGCCATTAACCCAGCGCCGTTCCCATTTCCGAAACCTCCGTAACCCTGATTGGCCACACCGTAACCATCTTGCCCAAAGCCTTGAGCATTGAAACCATATTTCCCAGCGTTATTGAATCCCTGATCGTTGAACCTGAATCCAGCATTGCCGAAGCCGTTGCCTCCCATATTATCACCCAAGTTGACATCACCAAACCCAACGTTATGGACAGCAGTCTCGTTCCCAACTCCTACGTTACCGTTCCCAGCAGCGGTAGCGTTGTTGACATTAGCAGCAGGTATATTGACTACAGGTGGAGCCACTGGTGTGGGAGTGCCCTCTCCCTGAACAGTATCGACTCGCACAGACTGATGATCCTCGTTACCGTGACCGGCGTTTCTGACCAACAGAGGCTGCACCATGGCTTGCAAATTCTCCTGACCTTTTGCAATAGCTTCCATGTTCTGCATAAAGAGAGCTAGCTTCTCGCGCACATCTTGCATCTCGTTCTGCATTTGATCCATGATTCTTCGACAGTTGGTGCGAGTGGAATAGCGGTGCGGGTGCTGATCTGCAATCCTGGAAAGTACCTGGTACAGAGCAGGAAATAAGACACCATCCAAAGATTACCTGTAATGCAATATGAATATGAATGTAATGCAATGTGTGTGTCTGTGCATTAGGGAAATTCATTCCCCGATTCTAGTGTGAAGATGCCGGTGCAGTGACAGTGCTAGCAATACAAAGATCGGAGTTGAATCACAGAAAGCCTCATATATTGCAGAGAAACCAATAAGCCCAGAATACAATATTACTGAGAGTACAATGAGAAGGCATGACCTCAATCAACAATCCTGGTGATGGTCAGCACTATGCAAATAAAGCATACAAGTTACTACATGAAATGATCAAACACTCCCATAAGTCTGGTACTCTTCTAGCAACTTCTTGGTCTCCGGATGACTTGGTCGAGCAAGCAGCCCTTCAACAAGTTGGTTTCTTCTCTTGAGAACACGTCGCACGTCTTCAGCAGTTTCCTCCCATGCCCCTTCTCCGAAGCGATCCTCTAGTTTACGCTTCTGAGACACAGCTTCATCTCTGCCTTTGATGGCCTTGTTCAGTGCGTTCTGGAGACTATACCGGGTCATCACTTCTTCTTCACACTTCTTGATGCTAGACTTCAACTGCTCTTCGAGGTCGGAGATCTGCTGCTTCAACTTATCTTCCCTCTTCTTATTATTGGTGAGCGTGGCATTCCAAGTCTTATTGCAAGAAGAGATTTCTCGGTGTGCTGCGTCGAGCGCTTTCTTTTTGGATTCGAGCATGTCATGGGAGCTTCTGAACTCTTGCCCTAGACGTTCGCGCTTCCTCTTCTCCTCAATCAACTCAGTCCCTAGTCTGTTCATTAGCTCAATCTGCTGTTGGAAAGCGTGCACGGCCTTGTTTTTCTCGCTGCGTATCTGGGCTAGCTCCTGCTCTAACCCTTCGTTGATCTTCATCAAGGCTTCTTTTTCTTTCACAACTTGCTCGTAGGCCTCCCTAGAAACAGTAGTTGGCTTTGCTACCGGAATAGGAACAAGGACTGGTGCATCTGGAAATGGCATCTGCAACTGACTTGCTCTCTCCTGGATCCAAACCCTGTAAGGTGCATAGGCCTGACAGTCATTCTTCCCTAACAACGGCTTCCCTCTTCGGTTAATACGCGTCCAGGCATGCTGCAGCTTGGCCAATAACTCCCCCTTCAAGTCTCCGGTGAAGTACAGAGATTCCTGTACTTCCTCCTCTGCGGGTGGGTTCTTCAGCGCATATCCGAACTGACGGACCAACAAGGATGGGTTGTAGTTGATACACCTTTTTCTTCCTATCAACGGCACATTAGGGTACCCAGAACAACTGAATATAAGCTCAGCCCCTAGCAGGTCTCGATCAAACCACTCAACGTCTTCGGAAGATAGCCTCATCAGGCGCTCTGACCAGCTAGCGGTGGTTGCACTCTCCACAAAAGATCCCTTCATGGGAAGATGACTCTTGAACCACATATTCAACAAAGGAGCACAACAGTAAACAACCTTTCCCCTTCTGTTTTCGTTCTTGTAGTGCAATGAGTGGTAGAAGTCTCCGATCAACGTTGGCACTGGATTGCCTGGCAGCAAATAGATGGAAAGCGTCCAAGTCTACGAAATTGGGTAAGTTAGGAAACAACACAATCCCATAAATGCATAGAGCCAAAATAGCATTGAAAACCACCCAACATCCGCTCTTGGCATACTCCTGAGCTTTGCCAACCAAGAAATCAAGAGAGAAACCTGAAACCCCAAGCCAAGAAGTCACTAACAGTTCTGCAGCGTCCATATGCAAGGCTTTGGCTAAGTCCTCCAACTTGGGATCAGCAGCAGAGTGAATAAAGGGAACCTTGTTCTGCACAGGTAGCTCAGTAAACTCCACATACTCCTCAATGGTGGGCCCTAGAATGAAGTCAGCAAACGTAAAACATCTCAATGCGGGGTCATAGAACAGCATCAAGGTGTACAGCCCGTTCATCTCATCAGCAGTGGGCTTGCAGACTAATCTCAGTAATCTCCCATGACTCATTCTGAAGCTCCTCCTAACCTCCTCATCCGCGAGAGATATCATACCGAGCAAAGAAGTAATATCAGGTGTCGGCAGCTTATACGCAACTGTTTTCCTCAAACCAGCCATAATCAATACTCAGAAGTCTGGGAACTAGAATCGGAGGATATGCAAATGCACCTGCAGCACAGACGCACGTTAATGGGATGCAATGATAATGGGTATGCAAACAATGCAATGCAAGTAACATGCAACAGGGACCAACTGCCATAGCTGAATAGCCTGAACCATATCAAGAAGTCTCAGATAGACTCTATAGAAGTCCTCAAACCCTGGTCTCAGATAGACCTAAAACAAAGCTCCAACACTGGTCTCTGATAGACCCATAACGTAACTCTGACTGGTCTCTGATAGACCTCAAATCATATCTCCAACTGGTCTCTGGCAGACCTCAGAACTCTCCAACCGGTCTCTGACAGACCTCAGAACTCTCCAACTGGTCTCTGACAGACCTCAGAACTCTCCAACTGGTCTCTGACAGACCTCAGAACTCTCCATAAATACCCAGGATCTCTGATCAAGAAATAACCGGTAGTCTGAAGGTCTAGTTACCTGCATAACCCCGAACCCTCTCACAGGTGGATGTCCTAGTAACTAACAAAGGTATGGCATCCTATGCGGTCGTCGGCGTCACAGACTTTCAGGGTTGATGATACGATTCCCAGAAGGAGTGGCATCATTAAATCCTGAAGAGGCCTCACTTAGCCAACTTCTAAATGATCGGTTCCCGGAGTCGACAATTCAGCTTACCAACAACCCCTTCGACCCAAAGGGTAGAAAAAGAAGCCAACCAGAAGAACCTCGTCCGAGTGTAGATTTCATGAGACACTAATGCAAGCAAAGCCGGCACGCGCCCACTACTTTCTACTCTAATTCTAGGTGCACTCAAGCCCAGGTCCGACTTATCTCTCAATCACAGAACCACCCGTCACACCCCAATACAGCAATAATAACCAATATATAATGCTGAAAATAAAGGTCAGAAATATAAATCCATACAAAATCCTCGACGGGAAAACAAGCGTTAGGATTGACTCTCTTAAGGGACGTTGGATCCCAAATGCATAAGAACTATCGCAGTCCTTAGCATCCAGGGGACGTTGGATCCCCAGCAGAGTCGCCAGCTGTCGCTACTACGAAAATCGGCGCCGGCTGAACAGAAGAGTCGCCACCGTGCGTTATTTATCCCACGGGAGGGAAAGGAAACGCTCAGAGTAAACCTCGCACAACACGGGAAAGGTATGGTCGTCGCAACCAAAACCTGGATTCGGGAGTCGGTTACGCAAGGGGAAGGTATTAGCACCCCTCACGTCCGTCGTACTCGACGGGATCCACGCTTGTTTTCGGGTATGGATTGTTATTCTATCTAAACTAAAGGTCAAGGGTTAAAAGAAAAATAAAATGAAAATAAAATGACTCGGCAAAGTATCGCACTTTATGCCTACGTATTCCCGTCTGGAACGAGAAATCAGAGTCAACGTAGTTCGCCTACCTATGGGAAAGAAGGGGAAGGTTGCTCGCTAGGATATTGCATCCTATGCCTACGTACTTTCATACGGCATGAAAGATCAGAGCAAACGTAGTTCGGGCCACGTACGACACAAGTCTGTCTTGGTTGATTTTATTCCTTCTGAAAAAGGTTTTTCTAATTAGCAGTCCAAGCAGACAAAAATGACGTCTTGATGAGTTCACATTCTTTTATGGAAGAAGTGTCTTTTATTGTGTTTGAAATATTTATTGTGTTTTTCTATTTGTTTTGAGAAAGAAGAGACAGAACTCTAACCTACGGTTGCGAAGGGAATCAAACTAACCTAGTGTTATCATGCATGGGTTAAGACCTAGTGTCTATCATGCTCCTCTCTTGCGCAGAGAGAAACAGAGATCCTAAGGGAATAGACAGAAACAGAAACAATATCAGATATATACAGAAGCAGTAAAATGCATGGATGCAGCAATACAAGCGAGGCAAGGGAGTCCCACTCAACCTCGAACCTAGAAAACAATAGGCAAAAGTGAACAGGATTCACTTTCAACCCAACAGGTTAATAGCAGGCAATACAGCCAGGAAAACCAATCAATACATCAGAAATGAAATACAGCAGAAAAAAAAAACAGCCACAGCAGCTCTGCATCATGTTGCACCCTAAAATTTGCTCAACCTTATTCACCTGGGTTTATGTTTCATTATCATTAGCATTTGCATATAGAGTCATGTACATAGACTAACTATCTGCATAGCATAAGCATAGCAAGTCATTCAACAGGGGACCAATCATTATTCTCATCTCTAGAAGCCTATCAAGAGGTTATTATCCCAATTCAATCTCATTCAAGTCATCATGAAAGAATTTGAAAGCAAAGAGTTCAGCAGATCAAGCCTTGAGTCCATCTCCTAGCTGAGGGTATCTGAGGGCCAACAGGAGGGTTGTGAGCTGTGAGTTGAAGGCATGGAGAGTATCTAGACATTATGAGAGACTTAGAAAGTCATTTGGAGAAGGAGACAAGTCATTGATGAGAGCACAAGAGCTACAGTTGAAGATAGTCAACTAGGGTTTCATCTGGATCAACCCTAGGTCAACCCTAGGTCAATTGACTGATTTAAAGGGCATTCAAGTCTATTGGAGAGATGTGGGGTTCATAATTTGACATGGAGAATAAGGATATGGAGATATGCCAAGAAGAATTCAGGAGAAATCAAGGAGAAGAGGAGCTTCTAAATTAGGGTTTCTGTGTAAAATCCCCTAGTTTAGGTCAAATTTCCAAGCAAGATAAGTCAAAATGCTAGCTTCAAATGGCTCCTTGGCCAATATGAAACTTGTAGAAGATCTCAATACCTTTAATTTGAGTGGTGGAAGACATCAAGGAGATTTATATAACTCAAGTTATGGTCCTTGCAAGTTACAGGTCATCTGAGGTGTCTGAATTTTTGTCTGTGAAAATGACTTGACTTCCAAGCTAGTTTTACCCCTCAAGGAGATTTCAAATGAATTCTTGGTCAACATAAGAATTGTTCCTCATTGTCTTAGCTTTCTAGAATTGTATGGCATGCCTTCATATGATGTGTGGAACTCAACTTATGGTCTTGGCAAGCAAAGGGTATTTTGGGCATTTGTGAATTACAGGTCATTTTAACCTATGTCCAAAACTCATACAAGGAGGCCTCAAATGGAAAAACTTACAACATCAAACTTGCTCCAAATGGGATTTTAAGTCTAGAAAGAAGGTCACAAATTGTTGGAAAAGCTCATAGCATGAAGTTGCATGATTGGTCCAAATTTGAACTAAAATGGCTTATAATTTGAATAAAGTCAAGATGAAAAATGGTTTGGGAGATTTACAAGTCCAAATGGAGACTTCCAATATATGATTTTGAATGGAAAAGCAATTCTAAGAACAATGGTTCAAACATTTTTTTGAGTTTAGAAGGAAAAAAGAAAGATATTCATGGTTACTTGCACTTTAAGAAACATTTCAAAAATGGATCAAAGTTGGAAAGCAAGGGAATATGCAAGATGGATCTAGAATGTTCATGTGAGCCCTATATATTCATGAAATGAAGATTGATCAAGGGTTGGACTCATTTTTTCACCAAGAATCTCCAAATTCTCTCATTCTTTTTCATTGAAGTTTCATTCCAATTCCTCAAATTCTTCACCAAATCATCATCAAAATCAACTTCATTATACTGTTTCATCATCATAGATCATAATTCAATCAAGAACAAGGTGTGATTACTCCATTTTCGAGCACTTCCATCATCAACATCAAAATTGAAGTTTCAAGTTGATAGCACAATTCAAGTCAAGAATCATCAAGGCATTGCATACAGAATCAATCAGTGAGTTAATTGAACAAGATCCAAGCCTTGGAAGCCTCAGATCCACGAGTCTCCATAGCTGTTTTCAAGATTTCACACCAGGTGTGTTTTCATTCAAATTGCTTGATTCAGTTAGTTAGGCATAGCTTTGTTAGTTTAGATATAATGTAGGATGTTAGTAGAACAATCAGGATGAATTTGGAGTGGTTTGGTGATGATGATTAGCAGGTGTACAAAACTGTTAGGGCTTGGAACTTGTAGTAGAATGCATCATAAGCTTAGCTTGATAGATCAGAATGATAACCATTAGTTATAGACTAGATTAGTGCAAGTTTGATGGAGAATTGTGATGGTGCATCTCAGAGTGTTTTCATGGTGACCAGAACTGTTGGCACTCGGGTTGAATGAATTGTTGAGTTTCAAATCAATCTAAGACCATAGGCGTGTAGAGGGGGAGATTCTGAACATTTTTCATGTTTACATCATGTTGATTCATGGCCTGGAGAGGGAGAACAGATTGGTAGAAGCTTGCTCGTGCATGAGGTTTCATGGAGTATAAACCCTAGTTCTAACAGGTTCAATGAGGAAGACATAATCGTATCCGTTCGTTTCATGTGGACTTTTGACCTTGGAAAGCCATCGTGTGGCTGAGATTCAATTCAGATTTGGAGGGAACTGACCTGGGTGCCCTAAACGCACCGTTTCATTAATTGAAACGGGCGGGCCTGAGTGAGAGTGCTATCCCCACCCCCAATACCAAGCCCAAATCAATTCTGAACGTGATAACCCTTCTATTTGCACCCCTGCTTGTTTTTTTTAGTTTTATTGTTTCTGACTTGTTTTGGGCTCAAGCTAAACTTGCTACGCGCGCCCCCCCCCTTTGCTGGCCCAATGGATTTTAACTAAGCGTGGTTGCTGAATACACCCCTCTCCCATTTATTTCTTTCATTTTTATTTTTAATTTCTCTTACTATTTTCTTGATTTTCATAAATTCATAATAAATTCATAGAAAATCATTTTCACTTCATTCTTTTTACATCATTTTCTTTAGGATGTGTAGAAAATTATAAGAAAATAAAATTGCATTTTTATTTTTATTTCATATTTTTTTCATATTTTCTAAATAAATGTCATTTTACATAGATTCATTTCATGCATGGTTTTGCTAATTTTTGTTCTATTAAATGCCTTCATATTTTTTGTTCATTCTTTTTAGGGTGTTTAGATTAGATATTGAACTTGTAGATTCAATTTAGTTCCCATTTTTAGGAATTAATTTTAGGTGATTAATGTAGGTTTGAACAACATGAACAAACTAGGGTTTTTAGGTAATGACTTAAGAAGTTTGGGTTCATTTCCCTTAGGACTTAGGATTTAACTAGATTAGTTATGGGACTATAGGGGCTATGGGTAGTTACTAGATCCCTTAGAAAAAGTTAGGATTCCCCTACTGCTATTAATACTGTCTGTATATCTGATTGACTGGTGTGGTGTGCCCTCTGGGGATTATTGCTTGCTTGCTGGGGTATTGGGATTGTCTGGGGCTTGGGGAAGCTGAAGACTTGTGAAGATGAAGACCATTGGAGATCCAGATGTTGGAGATCAACTGCCAGAGTTGGAGAGGGGGTTCTTGCTAGCAGATGCTGAGGAGACTAGGGTTTAGGAGCTAGGCAGAGCTCTAGATTAGAAAGCTTGTTTCTCAAACATGGAATGCCTTGTCTGCATCCATCCTTTCTCTATGATTCAAAGTCTCTTTCAAATATCCACCTCCTTCCTTTGGAAGGATCAGTGAATATATTTGAAAGATAGAACTTTTGAGAGGAGACTTTCTGTTTAGTGTTAACAGTTGATGAACCACCCTTGGTAGGTAATTAACTGTCTAACATTCATTCACTTCACTCTTGTGACTGATCCCTCATCCTGGAGGTTTGAGCTTGAAGAAAAGCCATTGCAGATGGAAGACTGATGATCAAAGCCCTTGCCTGAAGGCCATGAAGATGGAGATTGATGCTTGTTGAAGCCTGTAACTGATTGGAGATTACTTGAAGCCGGATGTTGATCCAGAGCTGCTAATGCTGTTTCTTTTGCTGTTGTATTTTATTGCTGATGTATTGATTGGTTTTCTGGACTGTATTGTTTGCTGTCTACCCTGCTGGGTTGAAAGTGAAGCCTGTTCACTTTTGCCTATTGTTTTCTAGGTTCGAGGTTGAGTGGGACTCCCTTGCCTCGCTTGTGCTGTTGCATCCATGCATTTTACTGCTTTACTGTATATATCTGTTTTTGTTTCTGTTTCTGCCTATCCCGTAGGATCTCTGTTTCTCTCTGTGCAAGAGAGGAGCATGATAGACACTAGGTCTTAACCCATGCATGATAACATTAGGTTAGTTTGTTTCCCTTCGCAACCGTAGGTTAGAGTTCTGTCTCTTCTTTCTCAAAACAAACAGAAAAACACATAAAGATTTCAACACAATAAAAGACACTTCTTCCGTAAAAGAAGGTGAACTCATCAAGACGTCATTTTTGTCCGCCGTGGACTGTTAATCAGAAAAACCTTTTTCAGAAGGAATAAAATCAATC